>JARHVA010001462.1:602500-1015000 GCA_037957365.1 Torreya grandis | reverse complement strand
TTGATCAGTCCACCATATTACTAAAGATAATGTGGTAGTTAAGCTACTTACAAATTATTTGAAAGGTAAATATATCCAATGGTATATAATTTTGAGGAATAATTCCATTCATAATTAGGATAATATAGGAGAGTAGATATGCAAGTAATTTGAAGATAAAAGTGATCACTTATACTTGATAGAGCGGTTCACCACTATTAAGAGATCCCCACATGACATGATGGTTGATTTTAATTTTAGGTTCTAAAGAGTCTAGGATAAAATACCACCTTTATCAAAACCATCTCCAAATACTACATTCTTATATTATCTAAGAGATCTAAATAGTGATATAGCAGTAATGGTCTAATCCATGGGAAGAATTGTACTTCTTGATGTGTATGACATTGTTGTGAGGGATGAGAACTATCTAATTCTGGCTAGGAAGATTTCTCCTAAGCCTCTCATGCCTCTTTTTTCATAACCACCACCCAATTATCCTATTTCTCAACCTTCATTGGCACATATACCTATTTAATAATCCCACCAACTATATTTTCTACCCCTCCTAGTGAATTGCTTAAAATTAAGTCACTATTAAATTTTTTTAGGAATGATCTAGTAACTTTAAAGAGGCAACAAGCCAAACATTCTAGACCATACCAACCATTTAATCAGTCCTATCAATATGATAGGTATCTTTATAAAATTAGTGCATAATCCCAAGGCCAAATCACTTATGTTAGACCATATAATATGCATAGTGCTAATGCTACTAGCACCTTAAAAGCTATGGTGCCTATCCAAAATAATATAACCCAAAATTTTGAGTGGTGTTTCATTACAATCAACCACAAAATCATGCTACTTACATAAATGGAGTGTTAAACCAAGCCCTGATGATACAAAGCATATCATATCCCCATGAAATAGCAAAGGATCCAACCTCACAAGTAGAAGAGGTACATATATAGGAATTAATATAAGGTGAAGCCACTTTGGTGAATTATCATGAGAATGAATTCCATACCATAAATCAGGACCAAGTATCAATAGTCAAAAATTTGATGGCATATTACATAAGAAACAAAAGGAGGGAAACAAAAATAGAACCATTTCCTTTATTTGGTTGGCTTTCTACTTCCCAAACTCTAAGTGAAGCTGCTAGAGGAAATATAAACACTAGAAAAACCCAAACACAAGTGAGTCCAATTTTTCAAAAGGGGATTTAGCCTCAAACTAGCTAAATCCCAAAGGAAGATGTTGTCACTTCAAAGTCTCAAGCAAAAAGGGTGCATATCACTTTTAACATAGTCGATTAGATGAAGAAAGTAAACCTCAATATAACTATGTGGGAGGCTCTTTCCATCCCTTCTCAAAGGGATTTATTACAAGATACATTGATGGCCTCCCACTTGCATGAGACAAAAAAGGCACTTCAACTATTTTTTCACAAGTTTATGCCAACCAAAAGGAGGAGATTCTAGAAAAATGTACAAGTTACCACCATTTTATATCTCCTTGATCATCAGCCAACACCTTACCCATAACTTTATGATTGATTAGGGTGTAAGTAGTTAAGTAATGCCTAAGAAGATTGCTAACATGTTTGGCATAGAATATGTCTTAACCATAAAAGGTGTTATCTAATGAGATGGACCAACTATTAAAATAATTAGTATCATTAAGGACTTAAGACTTACTCTACATGCTTGTCCTAGCCTCTCCATCACCCATGACATCTCTACTATAGACATCCCTCCTTATTTCACCATTTGTCTCTCAAGGGACTTCAATACAAAAATGGGTGGGTACTTGTCATCTGACTAATCACACATGCTACTTAGGACCAGATATGGGACCAAAGTAACCATCAAAGTTGAACCTATTTTTAGGGATAATATAGAACCATAATCACTTAATCTCATTGACATGAAATATACAATGCATAATCTAGAGGATAGTGTAGTCTTACACGAAACTACCATGAATTTTAATGAGGTTCCTAGTGTAACACTAGATGAATGGGATAGTGAGTATTATGGGTTTGATCCATATGATTATATAGAAGAAATGGGGCTAGGCCCTTACTACATCCATGAGGAGATCCTTGTGTTTTCAAACATAATTAAGGGTCAATAAGACCTTGAAAGAATGTGGCAATTATATTTTGAGGCCTTTAAGATGAGGAACAACACTAGATTATGTGTTGTACTAATCTCCCATCAAAAGGAAAAGTCATTTCATGCATACAGGCTATAGTTTAGCTGTACCAATGATGTGGCTAAATATAAGGCACTAATCTAAAGTCTCCAATTGGCCCAAAAGAGGGGGGTTAAAGCATTGAAAGTGTTTAGGGACAACAAGCTAACTGTGAATCAAGTTAGAGCTCAAAAAGTATCCAAGAACCCCTTGTTAAAAGCATACAAACATAGGGTCTGAGATATAATTAAGGACTTAGAGCTTTCAATATCCAAACCACCCCAAGGGAAAAAAATGTTGATGCTAACAAATTTGCAATGGTGGGATCCCAATAAAATATACCTTAGGAAGTTATGAAAGGATCAAGATAGCTTTTCAAGCTCGTAATATGACTAATAGTCCCAGACAATACATGTAATTGGTAAGTGTTTGACAATTATGAGTAAATCATCAATCTCCTACAAGATGAATTAGAGTTCTCCATGAGAACCAATCATAGTTACAAGCCAAATATGAAGATCAAATTATTCAGCTAAAAAATAACAAGCTACTCAAGGTATTGGTCACCTTAGAGAACATATTCAACACTAATGACCGACTCAAGGGCAAAAAAAGGAACATAATAGTCAAAGAGGATAACTATGAGTAGGTGGTAATTTCTAATGGTAAACTCTTACAAATTGGAAAGGTATGTAATCATCCTAAAAAGGAAGAGGTTACCCACCTTTGTAGAAACTATGATGACATTTTTACATGGTGTTACCAGGACCTCAAGGGTTTTGACCCAACCTTAGCCCAACACATAATTGAGATAGACCCCAATGCCAAACCATTTAGGCAAAATAAAAGGCTTATAAACCCTAAGATCAAGCCCTTGATGAGGAAAGAGCTAGCCAAAATTAGAGGCCAATATCATATTTTTGATCAAGCACTCCTCTTGGATAGCTAAATTGGTTACAATTAGAAAAAAAAGAATGGAAATTAGTCTATGTGTAGACTTTAGGGACTTAAATAGAACATTCCTCAAAGATTACTATTCTCTTCCACATATGGAATAAATCATTCAAACAATAGTAGGCACTGAGATGTTTTCACTTCTTGATGGCTATTCAGGATAAAATGAAATACTTGTACAACACTCGAATCAGTTCAAGACCATATTCACTACCAAGTGGGGCAAAAATGCATATGGAAGATGCCTTTTGGGTTAAAAAAATATTGGATCCAAATATTACACCCTATAAGAGGGTGTTTAATCCTCTTACATATGTGGGAAAAATAAGACTACTTCCAGATGTGTGGGGCACCTATGGTGGAAGTAGACCTCTAGGATTGAAAGGGCTAGCTCCTTAGATATATCTTGATGTACTTGTTAGCTAATATAAAACTTGCTTGTGTGAAAATGGATAGGATTTATATGAAAGTACACTATTCTAAGGGGGTGATACACCATGAATACCTCACCAAGATTATCATATAAATACACTAAGAGATAAGACTCACAAAACTAGCTTCTACCTCTTAGAGCACTCTAACATTAGCATTTCAAACATGAAGGTGGATTATATGAAAAACTACTCAAGGAAAATTAACCAAAGATCAATTTTAGACACTAAGGCTAATTTTACACTTGAAAAATAGACTCATACACTTAACAACACTTCATGTGACCTATTAGAATGAATCAACTTGCATCAAAGATGAAAGGATTGAGAGGAAGCAAGGATTGATATCAATCACTTGAATTTTCACTATACATCTCTTCACACACTTAGAAAAGATAGTTTTTAAGATCCAAACCAAAATGGATATCTTATTTCAAAGGAAAAGTAGAATATCAAACTAGCAAGGCTTTACCATAATAGGTGTGGTCTCTTTTTAATAACCAAAATGGCTTTCATTTATAAAACATGGAATAAGAGGGAGAAAAGATAAGTTCAAGAGGCATAAGGACAAGTGTTCAAAGATGAAAATTAGTTACAATGAATGGAAATGAGGTGGAAGAGAGATAAAAAACTAAGGTGAACATGTGTCCATCCCAAACTGATCACCTTCCTCACTTGTGGTGTTGAAACTCCTCAATCACTCTCCCTTGGAAATTGTCTTCATCATGGGCTTCCTTAAACATTCCAAAATAGATTAGGGACAAGTGTCTCATGTGCATTGAGGAGAGGAAGTTACAAAGAGGCCTCCACCTACATTGGGAGTTTTCCTAATCATTTACCTTTTCTTACATAAGCACAATTATCATCTACAACCATGATCACTCTCTAATAGGCTTTTATTGAAAATTGGCACTAGCATCTTCTTATACTTACTAATTGATCCATACCAAGGGTCTCATGACACATGGTAGGACACTTCATACACTTGGTTCCATCATGCACATCTTAAAAAGTATCCAAATTTAGGTTACCACTCTTTTCACTATGTCACTTTAGAGACTGGTTGAAGTGAGAGGTCTAACAGGGACACTTATGAGCATTTATAAGCTGTAAAAATGGCATAGGGGTTGGTTCAATTCTCAAGCTATCTTACCAAGTGGTTGGTATCACATGATCATCTTTAGGACCTATAAAACATAATAAATTATCAATGAAGCCTACTTTTTGCCTAATATATATGAATTTAATATAATCTAATTTCATGGATCTGAACCTCATGAAGTTTTCAATAACTTCTCTTTAAATTTCAAGGTCAAATTCATTCAATTAGATGCACTTTGAGCCTCATTTCTTCCACCAGGTCACAAAATAGGGCTTTAGGAGGGTTTTGAGTGCACTAGCCCTTAAGGGATTATTCATAAATCTCTAAAATTGTAACTCTAAAAAAATACCACAATTTTCTCACTTGTGACCTCCTTCATCCTCCTGTAACTTCTTAGAATCTCATGTAATGTTTCCAAGTAGGTGTGAGAATTTAAAGTTGACCTCTCAATTACATCCCTTTAATTTGCATACCCTGTCATGCTGTTGGGTCCAAAAGTGATCAATATGTGATCTCTTATACATAATAAAAGATAAATAACCTTTGATAGACCCCAAAAAACATATTTCATGCCGTTATAATGATCATTTCATGCCACAAGTGTAACTGATATACCGATCTACCTTAGGTCTAAACCTTATTTCACAAGGTTGCCCATAACTTAAGACTCAACCTGACTCTCCAATGGTTTATACTACCTCTTGATGGTTTCAACACCTCAAATATACCTCTAAAATAATGAATTATCCAAGTGTAAATATTTGAAAATTTTGAAAATGCATATGACCCTCAACTTGGCTTCTAGGCCTAAGGGTTTCCCTCACACATGATTGTAACCTTTGTTGATTAGGGCACCCTATTGATTTTAAAGCTCTTAGGAAGGTTTTTTAATCTTTGTTTATGTATTATATAGATTTAACAACCTTGTTTTGATCTCTCCTTGTCTTTTGGTCACCTACTCATCACTTTTCCTTAAAAATTACCAGTCTTGTGCATGGGAAAAATACCTTACCTCTGAGACAAAATAAAGAGTATTATCCCTATTATCCTTGGAAAATTAAAAATTTGAGGGGATTATTAAAATATTAATGGTACTATATACCAAATTTGAGCACCTAACTCATCCATTTGACCATCCAAAACCTCCAAAATCCAAGACAAACTTGTAGGAATGCACTATCTACGGGGGTTTTGAAGGATGACTGAGTTTTGCATCTTTGTTTGAGACCTATTTTTGAAACATTCTCCTTAAAATGAAATATTAATATTTAATTATGTATTTAAACCATATTATATCATATTTGTCTCTCAAATACTTTCTATGGTTATAGATTCTCTTACAATTGTCTCTACTCCCTCAAACTTTGCACAATCCATGTCTATACGAAGGGCTATAAAATGAGCACAATTAGGTACTATGGTTTTATTTAAAATAAAATTATAAGGTATCTAAAAAACCTCTTGGGTCTTTGTTTGGTCTTTTTCGGGACAAAATTCTCAAGACTCAGTCATTTGGCTTTTGGAAGTGGTTTTCCACCTTGTTTGCCAATTTGATCTTGAAATAAGCTTATCATTGACTCTTTAGTATATCACGCTCCCAAAGGAGAATTCATACATCAGTAATAAAATTCAAATATGAATTATTTTCTTCTTTATGGGCTATCTTTAGGCAAGGATTTTGTGCATATAGACAGTAGGAGAGAAAAATAAGCAATGGTGCATGATTTAGGCCTTATGGTCTCCTCTTTGATCATCAAATACACTTATAATGTTCCCAAGAAGTTGAAAACTTTAATAAGGTTATTTTAAAGGAAATATGACATCATGTAACCCTCTGACTGATCACTCCCTTTGAATATGTAGACAGTGAAGGAAAAGAGTGGGCAAGGTGCAAGATTTGGACTTCAAGATTCCTACCTTGGTCATCAAGTTTATATTTAATAACATCAAAAACTTTGAGACATGTTTTATGATTGATATGAACATTTTATACTTCCATTAAAGGCACCTATATGTGCATCTTTCTAAGTAAAGGTAACAAACATGGTCTAGATTAAGAATAAGCCTAGAAAAGGCTTTATTATGCATTTGATGAATTTCAAATCCAATAAAATCATGAAAAACTTATGGAGAGGAATTAAATAACCTTTAATAAAAAATTAAATAAAAAACCCATTAAATCAAAGTAATAAAATATGAAACAAGTGCAAACAGTGATCCCCTCATGGATACAAACATATAAAAGGCTACCTGGTGTCTAACTGATTATTCATAAAGGAGGAGGCACAAAATTGAAATTTATTGCTATGGATTTGAATTAAACTTAGATTAATATCCACCCCCAAGACAATTATTCCCAACTCCACTTGCACGACCCATACTAATTGTTTGAATTTGACCTTCCTTGGTTTGCACAGAGAAAATGGAAGAAATAAGAAAAAAAATAATTTTTTTGACATCATACTTAAAAATAAAGAATGGAAAATAGTGTGGGGAGGTGAAGAGGAACTCCACCCACGTTTTTAGCTAAAGGTGAGTTCCACAAGTCCGTACAAGTGCTAAAAATGGCCTATTTTTAAGGATAAACTGCCATTTCCTACATATAATTGAATCTTTAACTACCATCTGAATAATCATAACATAGTATAACCTCCTCCACATTGAGATTCATTTTTGTGACAAATATTTTAACTCCACCATCTGTACAAGTCATTAATTGAGCTAGAAAAGTGGCCAAATGACCCTTTTTGCTCATGAAACCTAGCAAGTGACCAATTTATGACTTGAAGACACCTTGAAACACAAAAAATACCATATTAGGACATTTAAAACACAATTCTTCACTTTTCTTAAGTTTGAATAGGTTTGACCAAGGTTGACTTTAGCTGACTAGCCTAGTACAAGGAGGATGGGCCTCAACAAGGACTAGGGGAAGGATAAGTGAGACATATAGGATAATAGGAGACCCAATAAGACACATGAAACCTTATTAAAAATTTCAAAATATTAGGGGTTGAATCAATTTTACTATAATTCAAATTTGGTCAACATTCCTGGTGATTTCTTGGGGTGGTATGCCAGCTATGCCTAAGGCTAGTTACCTAGTCCTTCGATTGGGCATGAAGTCACGCATATGGGCACTCAAATTGAATTCAAAAAACCTTTGAATTAAGGGAAAAAATATATTTGACCCACACACACAAAATCAAAGACACACACCAAACAAAAGGAAAGAAACACACTTGTGCTATGAAGCACTTAGGAAACATAAGACAAATTGAAACAAACACACTATAATATGTACAAACTAAAAATAAAAAATGGATCCTATTGGATAAAAAGGAAAGTTTTTTATACCATATTCTTGAAGTTAACTAAAAGTATGTACAAGCTACCACTTAGGACTTATTCTTGTTTGTTTAATGCCTTATTCACTTCCCATGGTGCTTGCATTGGTTTCATCTGGTTCTATAGCTAAGAACATGTGTTCAATGGAAACATAATTATCTTGATTGGTTTTAATTGAAACTATATCAATTTTTTCAAGTGATTTTTCATTTATTATAGACTCATTTTTACCCTCACACTCAACCTCAACTTCAGCTGCAAGTGGTTTTCCATCATTAAGACTACACTCATTTTGAAAGGTAAGGTCTTCATCAAACTTTGGTGGTCCTAGCAACTGAGTGCATGGGAGAGGTTATTCAAAAATTACTACCTCTATTGGTACCTTGTATTCTTCATCTATCTTATGCATTTTATTTTCTTGAGATGAACCATGCTTACCTTGCTCTTTAGACTCTTCAAACATGTACAAATATGACTACCATATGACTTTGTCTTCTTGTTGAGGTGCTTCATGGATTTCAATAGGTTCAACTTCAACATATTATTTAAAATTTTTATCAAGATCTTCATGAAGTGAAGATGAATCATTCAATCTCAAGCATAATTTATCAAGGTCATCCCAAAATGCCAACTCTTCATGATTAATAGAAAGGACTTGAAGTTCATCAACATTCTTACTAATTTATTATAGAACATCATGTTGGATAATGAGTACCTCTTATTCATATTGTGTTGAAATTTGATCATCATCATCTTCCATAAAGCATGGAAATTCATCAATCCACTCAAGGTCTAGTTCTTGTCTTACAACTGAAGTGTCTTCTTCTCTCAAAATCTCTATTTGTTTCTCCATGTCATCAACTCCTTCCTCAAGCTCAAAAAATGATCTACTAGGGTGAAGAAGTGTTCCAATGCCAATATATTCATCATAGCTTCTTGAGGTAACATCTTCAATATGTTCAAGGAACTCATCTATGGTAGCATCATCCTCCAACTCTTGAAGAGTCTTAGGATTAATCAACTGATTCTCAAGTTGTGAAGGCAATAGAGAAGAAGTACTAAATGACAATCCTTTAAGTACCTTGTCAACCTTTGGTATGTCTTGAAATTTATGAGAAGGTCTAGCATGAAGAGTGGATGGAGAATTGGAACAACCTACACGACCTTTTAAATTTATAACAACACAATTCTCCTTCTTCATAATTTGCCTAAGCATAGGACTTTCCTTCCTCTCAAGGTTAAGCATGACATAGTTTGGGTTTTTGGTCCAATATGGATTTCAATATGAATCTATGGCAAGCTTCTGAGTAGGATTAGTAAGCTTGGGAGGATACTTAGGAGTAGAAGGATGAGAATGATCAATGTTTGGTTTTTTTGGAGGGAGGAGCTACAAATGAAACTTGTTACGCATCTTTGACTCAATTTAGCCTTTCCAACCAAGATTAATCTTGAAGATAAATTGAGACATATCATTGGACACTCTTACCCCAATCTTAGCCATGAAGTCATTAGCTAAGAATAGAGAAAATTATGGTTTCACATATGCAACTATTATAACTTCTGGGATTTTAACATTAGGATAAGCAAGAAAATAAAAAGATACCTTTATGTTTCTTGCAATGCCAAGAGTGTTTATATCTCTTCCTTCTAATTGCAATTCAACTCTAGAGTCAAACTCATACTGTAGGTTCAATTCATCAGTTATTTCCTAAGGGATAAAAGAATGACTTTCAGTAGTACTAAAAGCACAATTATGAATCAAGACATTACCAATGATGATGGTAGTAATGAAAGGAGAAGGAATAACCTCCTTAACTTATTGGGGAACATGAATTTGATGTTGCATTGCTTGCTACTATTTCAAAATTTATTTCAACTCCCTCAATTTTCTTTTTGAACCCTCAAAATCAAGGTTATACTCATTCTCATCTTTCTCAAACTGATCATTAAGAGCAATAGGTTGGTAATAGGAGTGAGTTGATGTTGGAGGAGAGAGGAAAAATTGATATGAATCTTCATGAAGTGCAGTCTCTTGAGGGCAGCTTGTGGAGAAGTCATGAACACCACAAGTAGGATCATCTTGATATGGAGGTACATTTTGATTATAAGATGAAGTGTACATACCATAATTGATGTTTTGAAGCACTAGGACTACTTACACTAGTTGAAATAATTTGGAGTTTCCATTGGTGCTTTGATTTCCTTTAGAGGCTGATGAGTTGAAGGATAACACCAAGAATTCCTTCACTTGAATTCAATTGTTCCATTGGGCATGATAGAACTATTAGCTCTAAATATTTCTCCCTAGAAGAGGGTGTTCAATCCTCTTGTATATTTGGGCAACATTAGACTACTTCTAGGTGTGTGGGGAACCTATGATGGAAGTAGACCTTTAGGATTGAAAGCGATAGCTCCCTAGATATATATTGATGTAGTTGTCACCTAATCTAATACTTGTTTGTGTGAAAAGGGATATGAGTTACATGAAATTAAACTATTCTAAGGGGGTGATACACCATGAGTATATCCACAAGATTATCATATAAATACACTAAGATACAAGACTCACAAAATTAGCTTCTAACTCTTAGAGCACTCTAACATTAGCATTTCAAACACGAAAGTGGAATATATGAAAGACTACTCAAGGTGAGTTAACCAAAGACTATTTTTAGACACTAAGGCTACTTTTACAATTGAAAAATAGACTCATAAACTTAACAACACTTCATGTGACCTATTAGAATGAAACAACTTGCATTAGACATGGAAGGATTGAGAGGAAGCAAGGATTGATATCAATCACTTGACTTTTCACTATACATATCTTCACACACATAGATAAGATAGTTTTTAAGATAAAACCTAGATTTCATATCTTATTTTAAAGGAAAATTAGAATATAAAACTAGTAGGGATTCACCATACTAGGTGTGGTCTCTTTTCAATAGCCAAAATGGCTTGCATTTATAGAACTTGGAAGAAGAGAGAGAAAATATAAGTTCAAGAGACATAAAGTAAGTGTCCAAAGATGAAAATTAGTTACAATTCATGTAAATTATGTGGAAGAGAGATCATGAATTGATGTGAATATGTGTCCATCCTAAATTGAGCACCTTCCTCACATGTGGCATTGAAACTCCTCAATCACTCTCCCTTGAAAACTAATTTCATTATGGAATTCCTTGAGCATTTCAAAATAGATTAGGGACAAGTGTCTCATTTTCACTATAGAGAGCAAGTTACAAAGAGGCCTCCACCTACATTGGGAGTTTTCATAATCATTTACCTTTTCTTACATAAGCACAATCATCATCTGTAACCATGATCACTCTCCAATAGGATTTTCTTGACAATTGACACTAATATCTTCTTGTCCTTCCTAACTGATCCATACCAGGGGTCTCATGACACATGGTAGGACACTTCATACACTTGGTTCCATGAGGTACATCTTAAAAAGTCTACAAATTTAGGTTACCACTCTTTCCACTATGTCACTTTAGAGACTGGCTGAAGTGAGAGGCCTAATAGGGACACTTATGAGCATTTATAAGCTTTTAAAATGGCATAGGGAGTTGGTTCAAGTCTCAAGTTATCCTCACAAGTGGTTGGTATCCCATGATCATCTTTAGGACCTAAAAAACATAGGAAATTGTCAAATAAACCTACTTTCTTCCTAATCTATATGGATT
The DNA here is from genome assembly GCA_037957365.1 of Torreya grandis. Lineage (NCBI taxonomy): Eukaryota > Viridiplantae > Streptophyta > Pinopsida > Cupressales > Taxaceae > Torreya > Torreya grandis. The sequence continues at coordinate 1,003,289 of JARHVA010001462.1, read as the reverse complement.
TTATATAATATAATTCCATGGCTCTCAAACTCATGAAGTTGTCAACAATTTATCTTTAACTCTTAGGGTCAAATTTGTTTATTTGGATGCACTTTGAGCCTCACTTCTTCCACTAGGTCACAAAATAGGGCTTTAGGATAGTTTTGAGTGCACTAGCCCTTAAGGGATTGTTCATAAATCTCTAGCATTATAACTCTAAAATAACACCCCAATTTCTTTCTTAGGACCTCCTTCATTCTCATGTAACTTATTATAATCCCATGCAATGTCTCCAAGTAGGTGTGAGCATTTGAAGTTGACCTCTCAATTGCACCCCTTCAATTTGCATACCCTATCATGGTGTTGGGTCCAAAAGTGATCAATATGTGATCTATTATACATAATAAAATCTCAATCACCTTTTATGGACCTTAAAAAACATATTTAACACCATTATAATGATCATTTTATGCCACAAGTGTAACTAATATACCAATCTACCTTAGGTCTAAACCTTGTTTCACAAGGTTGCCCATAACTTAAGACTCAACCTAAATATATAATGGTTTCCCCTACATATTTATGGTTTTAACACCTAAAATATATGTTTTAAACCATGAATTAGCTAAGTGGAAATCTTTGACAAGGTTGAAAATGCATATGACCTTCAACTTGGCTTCTAGGCCTAAGGGTTTCCCTCACGCATGACTGTAACCTTTGTTGCTCAGGGCACCTTGTTTAATTTAAAATATCCTAGGAAGGTTTTTTTATCTTGTGTTTCTTTTTATATAGCTTAAAAAACCTTCATTTTATCTCTCCTTATCTTCTAGTCACCTACTCATCACTTTTCCTCAAAATTGCCAGTCTTATGCATGGGAAATGTACCTTACCTATGAGATAAAATAGAGAGTATTATACCTATTATCCTTTAAAATTTAACATTTTAGGGTATTATTTAAATAATAAGGTTACTATATACCAAATTTTATCACCTAACTCATCCATTTGACCCTCGAAAACCTCCAATAGCCAAAATAGACTTGTAAGAATGCACTATCTACAGGGATTTTGAAGGATGACTGAGTTTTGCATCTTTGTTTGAGACATATTTTTTCCACATGCTCCTTAAAATTTAATATTAAACTTACGTTATGTATTTAAAACATATTCTATCCTATTGGTCTCTCAAACACTTTCTATGTTTTTGGAAACATAAACTAGGTCTACAACTGCCTAGAATGAGACCACTATTTAGGCCTACCTTTTGGTTATTTGAGCTTTGTTTAGAATTTAAGAACATAATTAAAACATAATATTATGTTTAAAATATCATATATATGGTCATCCATCATTTTTTACAAAATTTAGCTCCATCCCTTGCACTAATTTATGTCTCATTCGCAAGACTATGCCATCTGATTATTATGGACTAAGACAACTTAAAGACCCTGACTGTAGGTGAATTTTGAGCTTTGGTTGATGTTTGGTGATTGTATTAGATTAATTTATTTAATAATTTAAAACATATAAATCTTTTCATACATGTAATATCCCTTTTGTGCTTAATAACCATCAAGACACCATTATTTTGTTCATTGACCTTTGATTGAGAAAAGGGCTTGTTGACCTTGCTTGAAGGTGGAAAGAATGTGAGAACTTTTATTTAAAGTTGTGAGTCATTTGAAATCAAATTGAGTTCACATAATGTTTATCAAGTATCATTATTATATTTGAAGTTCTCAAAACATCACCTAGTCTCAACTCTGTAGGTCACTGTTTGTAACCTTTATTGTAGATGTCCTTTTTGTCTTGTGCACAAACAAGGAGCAAGCTTGGGGAGATCTCAAAACATTCATCCCATCTTCCTTATGATATATTGAGGTTATACACATTTATTGTTCATAATTAAAGTCATTTGAGCATGGAGACATGCCTTAGGAAGTGGTATGAGTGAAGGGTTTATTAGAATCTCAGTCCTTTTGGATGGCTGTAGGTGGTCATTAAACACTTTAGTGTGTTTTAGGGTTTGTTCATACCTCTAAAAGATGCTCTTAAAATTGGCTCTACTCCCTCAAAATTTTCAAAATCCATGTCTATAACAAGGGATAGAAAGTGAGCACAATTACGTACTATGGTTTTCTTTCCAAGCAAAGTATAAGGTATCTCAAAAACCCCTTGGGCCTTTGTTTGGTCTTTTTAGGGATAAAATCCTCAAGACTCAGTAATTTGGCTTTTGGAAGTGGTTTTCCACCTTTTTTTCCAATTTTATCTTGAAATAAGATTATTATAGAATCTTTAGTGTATTAAGCTCTGAAAGGAGGATTCATTCATCAGTCTTAACATTCCAATATGACTTCTTTTCTTCTCTATGGGCTGTCTATAGGCAAGGATTTTGTGCATATAGCTAGCAGGAGAGAAAAATGAGAAATGGTGCATAATTTAGGCCTTATGGTCTCCTCTTTGATCATTAAATACACTTCTAATGTCTCCAAGAAGTTGAAAACCTTACCAAGGTTATTTTCAAGGCAAGATGACATCATAGAACCCTCTAACTGATCACTCCCTTTGAATATGCAAATAGTGAAGGAAAAGAGTGGTCAAGGTGCAAGATTTGGACTTCAAGATTCCTACCTTGGTCATAAAGTGTATCTTTAATAACCTAAAAAACTCAAAGACACATTTTATACCTAATATTAATGTTTGAGACTTCCATTTAGGGCACCTATAGGTGTATCCTTCTGAGCAAAGGTAACACATGGTCTAGATTAAGAATAAGCCTAGAAAAGGCTTTCTTATGCATTTGATGACTTAAAAATCCAATATAATCATGAAAAACTTGTGGAGAGGCATTATATAACCTTGAATAACACTTGAAACAAAAAATACCATCAAATCAAAGCAAGAAAATATTAAACAAGTGCAAATGGTGACCCCCTCATGGATGCCAACGTATAAAAGGCTACATAGAGTCTAACTAATTGTTCATAAATGATTAAGTACCAAATTTAAAGCTATTTATATGGATTTAAATTACACTTAGATTACTATCTACCCCCAAGACCATTCTTCCCAACTCCACTTGTACGACCCATACCAAGTGTTTGAATTTGACCTTCCTTGGTTTGCAAAGAGAAAATGGAAGAAATAGGAGTAAAACTATTTTTTTTGAGATAATAATTGAAAAAAGATAATATAAAATAGTTTGGGGAGGTGAATAGGCACTCCACCCACGTTTTTAGTTGAAGGTGAGTTCCACAAGTCCGTATAAGTGATATAAATGGCTTATTTTTAAGGAGAAACTACCATTTCCTGCATATAAATGACTATTTAACTACCATCTAACTGATATTGACATTTTTTGACCTCTACCACATTGATATTCATTTTGGTGACAAATATTTTAACTCCACCATCTATACAAGTCATCAATTGAGCTAGAAAAGTGGCCAAATGACCCTTTTTACTCATGAAACCTAACAAGTGACCAATTTATGACTTGAAGACAGCTTAAAACACAAAAAAAATCCATATTAGGACATTTACATCACAATTTTTCACTTTGACTAAGTTTGACCAAGGTTGACTTTAGTTGACTAGCCTAATATAAGGAGGATGGGCCTCAACAAGGACTAGGGGAAGGATAAGTGAGACATATATGACAATGAGAAACCCCATAGAACACATGAAAACTTATTCAAAAGTAAAAAATAGTAGGGGTTAACTAAATTAGACTATAAGTCAAATTTGGTCAACACAAACGTTGGGGTGAACTTCTAAAGAGCTATGGATATGGACTTTAAGGGTCTCATCAACAATATGATCTTCATTTACCTTGATGATATCACTATCTTATCCAAGTGTACAACTGATAATTTGAGCCATTTGAAGTAAATCTTTGATAGGTGTAGGGAGTTTAGTGTATCTTTAGACCCAAGTAAGTGCATATTCACTATCTATGAGGATCAATTATTGTGGCACATTATTTCCAAATAAGGGCTCACCATTGATATAAAAGGGGTGGAAGCTATCTTATTACTTTCCCTTCTGTGCCATGAAAACAACCTACATAAGAATGCTAATTAACTCTATGCTCAAGAAGAATGCCAATTTTAGTTGGTCAAGAGAAGGTAGGAATAGATTTGAAGCAATTAAGAGAGCCATCTCTCAAGATCCTACACTTGTAAATCTATGCTATGATAGGGACTTCATCCTATACAATTTTGGAGGACATGAAGGCATCTTGGCTATCCTAGTACAAAAAAATAATGATAAAATGGAATAGCCCATTGCCTTTTTAGCTAAGCACTCAATGATTATGAGCTAAAATATACTTTAATGGAAAAGCAAGTACTTACAGTCATAATATCCCTTAAGAAGCTTAGACACATGCTATCTAAAAACAAAATTTAGCTAATGGTCTCACACCCAAGCATGAAGGAGTTCTTGTTGAGAAGGGACATAAGCGATAAAAGAGATGGGAGTATGACATTGACATCAAAATCACCAAGATTGTAAGGGGTAAAGGTCTATGCAAGAAAATTGTAGTGGACCTAAGTAATGACGATAGGGAAATCCTTGTGCTTCAATAAGACCAACCAATTCATTTTTATATTATATGAAGTTATAGTCACTAGATTTAGTGTTCTAACCATCATTATATTAGTTAATGCTATGGATTTCATTGGGACCAAAATCAGTGAATGGGCAGTGAAGTATGGTATTTGTTTGAGAAACTCTTTGAATTATTACACTTGAGGTAATGGTTTGGATAAGTCCACAAACAAGAACCTAATCTATATCAATAAGTAAACCTTGGAGGAGAATTAAAGGACTTGGCACGCCAAGCTCAAATTAGCTTAATGAGTAGATAGGATAACACCAAAAAGAGTGATAGACAACTCCCCTTTCATGCTAGTTTATGAGAGATAAGCAAGGTTGCCTATGTTTCTTGAGTTTCCATAATTGGAGCTAGCCCACCAATTATAGCTGATTGAAAATGATCCTATGATAATTAGGATAATAGAGCTAATGAAACTAAAGGACACTAGAAATCAAGCGATGCACACTTTAGAGTTTCAACAAGCACAAATGGAAAATACCTTTGATAAAATAAATATTGATATAAGTTTCAAAGAAGGGGACCTAGTGATAAAATGGGATAAATAGAGGATGAAAGATAAAAGGCATACCAAGGTTGATACCATATGGAGTGGTCCTTATGTCATACCTAGTTTCAAATAGGCCAATGCCTTTCAACTCTCAAGACTAAATGGAGAGGAGCTGCATATCCTAGTAAATGGGGTCCATCTCAAGCATTGCTCCTAAAATTTCCTTGGAGCTTTATATATATTAGATTATCTAATTTTCTTTCCTCTAAGTGCTTCTACATAGTAGTTTGTTGTTTTTCATTCCCTAAGTATTTTCACACATTATTGTTGTTCTTTGATTTCTTGTTTTGTTTTGGGAAGCTCTCAATTCCTTGGATTATTCAAAGATGGGCCATGAATTTATTAGAATTTAATGTATGTGGGATTTACACTAGGTAGGTGGATCTCCTAGGATTCAATAACTATGTGCCCAATGAATTACTTCATAGACTACTCTTCCCCATTTAGCAGGCAAATGACCCATGGAAGTCACCATAATGTTGAACCATCAAGTCACCATGACCTTGAACTCTTATAACATGATGGGGGCACATTCAAAGAGAAAAATCACCTCGAGACTCAACTCAGTGCTTCATGGAACAAGATTCCACTTCATGAGGAGGCTATATTAAAAAGAATCAAGATTCTGTGCTTTGTTAAGGTTTTGGTCTTCATAAGGATTCATGCCAAAGGATTCATGCTCAAAGACAAGGGCATGAGGGAGTGTGCACATACAAAATGGAGTTGGGACCACTATGCAAGTACTTATAAAATGTAGGCCAATGCCCATTCTAGACTAATGCCCATTTATGCCCAGTGGTTATTTTGGCCTAGTGCCTATTCATGGCTAGTGCCCATTTGAGCCTAGTACCTATTTCTACTAGTGCCCATCCACACCCAGTACCTGAAGGTGAAATATACCTGTATGGGTGATTAAGTAGTAAACTATTAGGTGTTAGACCCTATCAAATATGACAAATCCAATCTAATTCTTAAAATCATGAGCGATCAGCTTTAACTAACATAATGATTTGATTGATAGATAATAATACAAAAGGGCATGGTTGATGAATGAATTCCAATGTAGATCTCATCCACCCTCTAATATGAGCATTCAATTCCATTAATCAAGAAATCATGAGGACCTAATACAAATGGTAAGACATGACATCGAATAGATCCCAAGTTATCCCTCCAGCTACCTCTACATCCATATTACAATCAAAATTCAATGAGCATGGGTTCTGAATTCTATTTAATCTTCTCATCTATATTTATCCAATGTAATTAATGACCCATGGGATTACCATATTTATAAAATATAGGTATTTCATTGTATAAGGGTGAACATTTTAAGGCACAAAAATGCTGCTAAGATTTATCCTCCATGAGCACTTTATTACCTGAACCCAATAACTAATGAAAAGACTAAGTTTACCTCTCTCCATGATTCTTCCATTTTGTGTGTATTTTAATGGTTATTGACCTTTGTTTGTGGATGTATTCTCCCTCACATTTTTGTCCATCCATTCACACCCATATAAAACTTGGCTATCTCTTATAGGTCATATTTTGTGCACCCATGGGTCTATGCACACTCTATTTGTTGACCATTTATTATTTCCATAGTGTTTCATTATGTTCCTGTGCCTCTAAGTAAAATATTTATGCAAGTGGTGTCTATTTTTTGGACTTTTTAATAGTTTCTCATTTTATTTAGTTATTTCATGTTCCTTTAGGCTGAAGGGGTGGTTGCTCTATTCTTAGTGCATCACCTCTTTTCCTTTCAATAAACCCTTCACCCTCTCTCTCTTTTTCCATTATCAATATTATGTTTAACATTAGTAGTAGATTTTATTTCTACTCTTTATAGGTCTACATGTTGGTCTTAAACCAAATGCACTTAGATTAGAAGGAATTTAACCTTCTCTAGAGTTTCATCCTAAGGAGTGCAAGAGTCCCACACCTTGGGGGATAATACCATTGTTACATGAAATCCTTGAACTATTCACTCACATAAGAGGTCTCAAACACACCCAAAAAATACACCCAATGCTCCCATGTCTCATGCTAATCACTTGCATTTAGATATAAGTACTTCTATGCCTCATGCAAAACACTCATGCCAAAATCAAAGCACTTCCTCACCATGAATTACTCAAGGGAATACCACCATACAAGTACTTAGTAAACACAAACCCATGCTCATTCATGCCTAGCACCCATTATGGCCTAATGCCCATTTTGGCCTAGTGCCCATTCATGTTAGTGCTCATTCACACCCAATGCCAATTCATACCTAGTGCGTGTTTGCACCTGCTACTCCCATGTCTCATGCCAAACACTTACATCAATCTACAAGTAATTCCATTCCCCATACCAAACACTTGCACTGAGATCCAAGCACTTTTGTGCCAAAAAATTTAATAAGGTGAAATTTTTTGGTGATAATAGTAGGACATGGTCTCCACTAAGCATTGAATTTTTTTAAACATAAATCATACCAATGCCATTCTCATTTCATTATTTAGTAATAGTTATATACAAATCAATACATTATTCCAAGTGATGTTCATTTTTATAAAAGGCATATATGGGATAGACTATGTAGTCACACTAGTAGTGGTTTAAAGATCCACATTTGTAATAGGTCCTTAGTGGAAAATGACCACCTCCATGTCCATTACCAAGTCCTTGACCCATAAAATGTCAACCTCTACCAGCATCTTGATTATTAGCAATATAAATTTGGTGAGTTCCTCTCATGCATGCTTCATAAATCTCATTTATGACTCAACAATCATTAGTATCATGTGTGTATGCATCACATATTTTATAGTGTAGTGACATTTTATCCTGGGTAGCATGCTATAATAAAAGACACATTTTACATCATGATCCTCTTAGCAAATCTCATAAGAATATTTTGTTACAGTGTGAACATTCTTCTACAAGTAATTGTTCTTGTTATGGCCTTCCACTTCATAGTCAATGCACTAAAGGATATTATGTGTATCATGCACATTATTTGTCATAATATTTTCCATCTAAGAATCCATCACAATAATCTAAGCCTCTATAAAGGGGCTTAACTCTATATCTATACTTATTATGGCTTTGGTGTGGAGGGCAGCTTCTAGTGCCTTACAAAGTTAAATGAAAGTCTTATGGTGTAAGGATCATTAGAAAGGGAGTAGTAACCCTACCAAAAAACATTGAGAATGATTCCTTGGTTTAATCTCAAATGATAATTTTGATATAAGCATTTTGAAACATGCATCATACGTGTGCACACTCTTAGTGAGCTCTTATTTGATATCTTTTAAGGTAGTGATACTTTTTTGTTCAAACTTAGGGATGTCAGACTCTTGGAGAAAGGCAATATTCAAAAATTCATAATCCATAACCACTTGTTGAGGGTGAAATTTACTATACCATTTATGCACACAATATAATAAAATGGTGACAAATTGAGTGGCCTTTCATTATGAAGTGATACCCCATGATTGTCAAATGAGTTCACACTTGTGAACGTGTACCACTGTATTTTCAACACCTCAATATTTAGGTAGATGAAGATTCATCGTGTAATAAATTATAGGTGCACTCAGTGGTTATAATGGACCTTAGTGTGGTGCTCTTCCAATTCCTCCTAAACCTGGTAGGGGAGGTTTGCTAATACATCCAACATTATCACCTGATCCCCTCCAATAGAGCCACTACCAATACTTCATCCTACACCTCCTGAAATAATAGGTACATCAAAAAGAGTGGGTATTGAGGAAAGTTTATTGGATATGATTGGACCTATATTTTTACCACTACTTACATTAGGTCCACTTGGCATTCCAAATTGAGCCATATTTCACTCTTATAATAAAAAAGTAGAAATAATTGGTAGATTTTTAACTCGATCTTGAAAATTTATGGAATCCTCTATGGTTTTAGTTTCAGATTCAAATTTAGAGTCCATGTCATTAGTATCCCAATTTATAACAAGAATTATATCAAATTCAAATACATGAACATGAGTTTGGTGGGGAAATTAGGTTTATTTGGATCAGGTTCTGCTATCGATGTTTGTCCTACTTCTTTCGCATGTACCTATACTAGTGAAGGGAATGAATCCATGGTTATAAAGTAATCAACATGCCTTTCTACCCTCCTAAAAATTATTTCCACACTTCTAGTATCTTTTTTTCTACCTTTGGGATCATTGCCTCTTATATCCTTATGCCTAGCTTCATCATACTTACACTTCCTTAGTTCTTACTATCTAACATCCATGGTAAAATATCAATCTAATATCAATGCATATCATTCCATTTCCACACTAGTCATATTGCTTATGCACAATAGAGTTTAGCCATACATGGGGAAATTATCAATCCAAGAATCAACCATAATCTTCTTAATCTGTAAAGAAAATTATTTGAGTTACCTCCTACATAGTTCCCTCGAAAAGTTGAAACGTGATTCTTCTGGACAAGAATATGAAGAGACAAAATATTCTATAATATAGCTATTAATCATTCCCTTCCACCAGATGCCTACCACTTATATCCACATAGTTTCTAACTTATCTAAGGCCATCTGACATCCTACTAGCCAAGAAACATTTCATTTATAATTTCTTGAGCAGTCTTGCACATATTAGGAAAGCCAAACATGTAAGTGAATGGGTAATTATACAAAGAATGTCTCATATAGAGAATCACATAGATGTTGCTTTACCCATGTGCATGCAAAAACTTATCATTTAATATACTAGAGCACACAATTATCTTCTACAATAGCGACCTAATGCTTAAAAATTTCCAAAGATAGCTACCTTGATCATTTTTTTACCATCATGCTAACAAGTGCAATGGGTCTCTATAATGAAACCAATTTTTTGGGTATTTTTCCTTACTTCACATAACTAAGTTTTTTTTGTGTTCCCAATAGAAGGAAGGTGCCAACAAGCTTGCACACTAGCATATCATGTAAGGGGTAACCTTGTGCACTCACCCAAGGTGCATATTAGGTGCTGGTCCCCATCGAATCTACCATAGGATGGTGGTTAAACAAATATTTCTTATGCACTTGAGTTACTATGTTTATTCATTATTACTACCAACATTAGTATAGAACTAGTCATTTGGTGAATTTTCACATTGCATATAACTAGTACTATAAATAAAATTTAACACCAAATAGACTCATCAAATAGAGGTTCATAAAATATTAGTTCCATGAATCAAATTGATAAGATTACATAGGTGCATCATTTAGTATATGCTCTCTAGATCTCTACCTTAATAGTAACAACACAACTATATTCAACAACAACAATTTCTACATAACAATAATAATGAAAAAAAAAAAAAACTCCCTCTAAATAAATAAAAAGGGGTATTTATACATAAGCAAACCCCCTTCTTAGGTCAAAACATTAATACACAAAAGATGACAAGCTAATGACTATTTCAAAGGAAGAAGTCATGGCAAGCCATTATAATAAATTTATTTATGAATTGGGCCCAACAACCTCTATATACCTTCTCAATACTAGATTTTTGTGTTCATTTCCATCTTCTTTCATAGACTAGTGCTAGATTTACACTCTCATTAATCTTTGCTACTTCCATGAACTTCTTTGTAACTACCTCTACTCCTTGCACTCTTATCCTAGCTTTGCACTTCTCTGAGTTCTACGTCTTTAGCTAATTCTCCATTTCCTTATCTTTTACAACTTGCCCTTCTTTGCCTAGGTCTTCTACACCATTCCCTTATGTTTTCCTCTTCTACCCTGTGGTCTTACATGCCTACTCTTACACCCTTGCACTTATGCTCTCAATTTTTTACTTTCTAGTTAAAAAATTTCCCACTTCCTAAAATAATATTTCATGTATTCTTATATTAATAATTTCAATTTATACAAGTTAGAATTAAAAAAAATAAAAATATTGTTTAAGATGAACCCTTTGTAGGACAAGTCAAGCATAATCATAAATGATGACTTATTAGTTTTTATGTAGCAAGGGAGAACCTATTCAGGTATAATAATGCCTATAAGATTAAACTTTGATATAGGGGAAGAATGATCACTTGAAAATATCACAATTTGAGAAAGAACACCACTAATCAGTTCACAACTATCACTTGAGAATCTAGAAGAGATATCAATAGAGGAGTTATTAGACGAGTTAGTAAAGCAATCCAAGAGCAAAGAAAAGGAATACCTTTATACGCCCTAGAAAAATATATTTTAACCATTTCAAAGAGTCCTTATATAGCCACCATACACCCATGGATCCAGTATTCAACCCCCTCTACCCCCACCTAAACTCCTCTTTAAAAGAGAACTCAAAGCCCTTATAGCCCCCAAAAGAAAAAGTAGAACTAGAAAACTTGTTGAATCCACTAAATTGGATATATAAGACATTATTTTTAAAATCTTAGAAAAATTTATAATAATTCCCATCCCATCATGCATAATTAGATGGTTTTTTTTTCCCTTACTAAAGCCACCGTTCACTATGCACTTTGGGCTAAAATTGATAAAGGATTTGAATCATGGGTAGATAAAATCTATGGTTTACAAGTATTTTAGAAGACCATGGGGGACCAATAAGGATAAAACTCTAAACCTTTGAGTTTCCCATCAATACCCCTGTAGTATTTTACCCATGAAGATTATTCCTCTTTTTGCATTGCCCAACTTGAGAGGAATGGCTAGTGAGGGTCCTAACATGTTCCTCTTTGAGTTTAATGTCCTATGTCGTAGTTATGACTGCAACCATGATGCTTAAAATATTAAATTATTTCCATCCATACAACCTCAAAGATGAAATCTTTAAAATAGTTTATGGGATTAGGCATAGATTTGATATCCACTTGGGTTAAAATGAAAGAGAAATTCCTCTGCAAATACCAATATTAATTCATAAGGAGGGACTACACAAGAAATGATGTTTTCTAGATGTCAAAGAATGAAAATTAACCTTTGGAAGACTAATTTGAGATATTCATGTTCAGATTATATAAATATAAACATATTAGATTAGATCATGAATCCATTAAACTAGTATTCTTGAAAGGAATTTAAGACAAACATCTTGAAGCATTAGATATAATGAGTAGCAAAGACGTGTCATAAATGAAATTTGAGGAAATCATGATCTTATGTATAATTTACTCAAGATGTATGATAAATAAGAACCACAACAAATAAAGTTTGCTTTCATCATCCACCAATGGACTCTCACAAAGGGAAGTAAGTAATTTGCTCTAGGAAATGAAAGAAGATATCATCAACTATTCGGCCACATAGACAAACTTCACACATGAAGAAAGTAAGAAGAGATAGAGAATGCCTTGAATATTTATTTATTATATTTCCACATGCCATGATATTCAATCAAAATTAGTAAACATAACAAAGGATAACCCCAAAAAAATAGAGATTTAAGAAATTAGAGGAGACAAAATATATTTTCTATATGGCTCAAATGAAACCATAGGTCCAAAGGCCATAAAACCAAAGTATGTCACTAAATTATGCATTTTTTAATTCTGAATTTTTAGCTACTTCTTTTAATTGGTATGGAACAAACCCATGGATCCTAACACCAACTTAAGGACCAAATGGGTCACAACAAAACTTCTAATCCCTGAATACTTGGAGACAATATCAAACCCAACCATGAATACCTCAAAACTATAATCAATAATGGTAGGATCTAAACCAAAATGAACGATGGTAATACCCTTACAACTAATTAAAACCACCATGGAAGGGAAATCAGCCATAGTATAACCCATATGTTGGTTTCCCATAAAAATTACAGCTATAACAACATGTCTTAATGCCTAATAATCAACTAGATCTAATGCTTAATAACCAATCAACCCCTAGATAGACTTTTTTTTTTCCCAATATGTGACAAAACCCTATAACAAGTTCATTTAACCAACATAAATTAATGAAATAATGTAATATCTCACTTATCCCATTAAGGTAGATGAAGTACAACTTTGTTCAAGGAAAATTATTTAACAAACCCAAATCACCTATAATAGCAGAACCTTATGAAGAGGTACCTAAAATTTTTCTTGGCACCATCACTAAATCTCAACCATGTAATAAAACTCCACCCATGAACCAAACACATATACAAGTCAAGAAGGGCGTAAAAACCATAATTTTCTAGAGAGATTAAACCTCCAAAATCCATAATGGGATTCTAAATTTGACTTTGTAGGACAACTCCAAAATGTTAATGTCAAAATCTCTTTATTTCAAGCTATAAAAGATGTCCCCATCTACACCAAATCTATCTAATAATTATGCCTAAATAAATATGGTTGAAATAGGAAATATCCCAAGAGCATCCAGGTAGTCAGGAAAATTGTAGATATCATGTTTGGAAATTTAGTCCCATCTAAATACTCCAGTCTAGGTAGTATAATATTGGATTTACAAAGCTATGGTACCCTCATTAATAATACATTAATAGACTTAGGATAAACCATTAATGTAATGACCAAGAAAACTATGCAAAAAATTGGATTAGAAGGTCTTTGTCTAACTGCCACCATTCTAAAAATGGCAGAAAGATCAATAGTTAAATTAGGAGTTATAGAAGATCTAGTCATACAATGGATTCATGAAAATACCCAACTAATTTTATTATATTACAACCCAAAGCCAAATTAGGATGATATCCTCTTATATTTGGAATACCATGGTTGGATACCACTAATACATTCATTGGCTGTAGATCAAGGAACATGCTTATATCCAATGGTAATACTACCAAGAAACTAGTTCTCTATCCACTAACCCAACCTTCATGTGAATAAAAATTTGGATGGGTAGAAGATGAAAATAAATAAAAAGTCTCAATATATACTTTTATCACAATTAAATTCATTTCACACTTGAAGTAATAATATGATGAAATAATCATTTCAAATGTGTTAAAAAACACCTATCAAATCAATCCACGTGCAAACAATCTATTACAATGCCTACCATGATCCATCTCTATCATATTTCCAATAAAGGGAACCTCTAATATTAAGGGACACATTATCATAATTCATAAAATACTCACACACCATTATGTATTTATCCCATTTTTAGAAAGCATATAATCCATGGGGTCTCTATCCAAACAAGTATAAATCCTACCTGAACACCCTCTCAACATCAATAACAACCTGAATTCTAAATAAGAAAATCAACTCATAACCATGATTCAAAAAAAAAATAATGCCTTCCCATGGGATTATCATGATACAAGAGGTATAAAATTTTATCTATGTAGCCACCACACATATATCAAAAAGGAATGCAAACCCATTTACCAATCACAAAGATGAATGAATCCTGCTATCAAAGATAATGAATTTTTTTAACAAAAACTCCTAGGTTTTGGATTTATCTATTCAATATCCAATATGCAATGGGTATCTCCCCTTGTTATTGTGCCTAAAAATGGAGGAATATAGCATAAATGTATAGACTATATAGAACTCAATGTAACCACAAGGAAATACCACTTTTCTCTTCCTTTCATTGACTAAATACTTGACACATTAGTAGGAAAAAAATAATTCTCCTTTATTGATGGATTTAATGGCTATAACCAGATCAAAATAGCTCTTAAGGACCAAGACAAATCTATATTCACATATCCTTTGGGTACTTACACATACTCCGTATTACCATTTAGATTATGCAATGCTCTAACTACATTTAAAAGGGATATTATGAGAATATTTTTTAATCTATCCCATGATAGCATTGAGGTCTACATGGATGACTTCATTATTTGGGGACACATATAAAGAATTCATCTAGAATCTTGAGAGAGTCCTTCAAAACTTTCAAGATAATAAGATATATATAAGTCATGAAAAATGTTAAATGATGATGATTAGAGGAATTATACTAGGACACCACATCTCCCCTGTAAGAATAGAGGTAGATTCAACCAAGATAGAAGTAATAACAAATTTATCAACTCGATAAAAATAAAAGGATCTTAAAAGTTTTCTAGGACATGTTGGTTACTATGATAGGTTTATTAAGGATTTTATAAAAAAAACAATACCTTTATTTGTTTTACTTTATAAAGATGCTAACTTTATATGGACTAATGCATGTCAACAAGCATTTCATGCCTTGAAAAACCTACTAGCATCAACTTCAAGGATGCATGGACCAAATTGGAAGTTACCCTTCCACATCCATAAAAATGATTTTTACAACACACTAGGAGATATCCTTAGACTAAAGGAAGGATCCTTAAGCTATGCCATTTAATTTGCTAGCAAAATCCTTAAAGGGTTAGAGTTTAACTACACTGTGACAAAAATAATTTATTATAGTTATATATTCCATAAATAAATTTAGACATTAAATTATAGGTTATGTTGTTTTTATCCACACCAACCATTTTGAAATTAGGTATTTAATGAATAAACTAGAAGTTAGTAGCTACATAATTAAATGGTTATTACTTTTAAAAGAATTTGACATCACTATTATAGATAGACTAGGTAATGATAATGTAGTTTTAGAAATTTGATCATGAATAACATATTTAGAACATGGTCTTATAGTAGATGATTATTTCTTGATGAATGTACTTTTGATAAATCCATTAACACTCTTTGGTTTGCATACATTACTAACTATATGGCTGAAGTCTAATCCCACAAAATTTCTCTCTGATAAAGATGCTTCTTGGTGACAAAAAGTGGTCCATAATCATGTATCTCTAGGTATCTCTTTTACATAAGGATTTATATAATCATGTAATCATGAATAAGGGAGGACAAAGTAGCGAGGATCCTCTGATCATGTCATGATGAACCCTGCAAATGAAATTTCACTATTAAGAGGACACCATCCAAAATATTAACTATATGATACTAATGGCTTACCTTAAAAAAAAATTAATCATGTATACCTAATAGTGTGATCAATGTCAATGTATGGGGAAACCCACACATTCTTACGAGATGCCTCTATAACCTTAGCTAGTGGTGGAGCCTTTTGAAAAGTGGGGAATTGATTTTGTTGGCTCAATAGACCCAAAGTATGATAATAAGGGGTATATTTTGGTAGGTATGAATTAATTAACCAAATTGGTAAAAGTGAATGCACTAACACATGCAAAGGATGATAAAGTTAATTTACATACAATGATATTTTCATAAGATATATAGCACCAAGAGAGATAGTTATAGATCAAGGAACATAATTCACATCTGACTTGATTATAGCCTTTATTTATGAATATGAAATATGACACAAGAAGTATACTCTCTATCATCTAAAGTATAATGGACAAGTCGAAGTCGTGAATGGAGAATTAGAAAATAGTCTCAATAAAATAGTAGTAGTACACCATCGATACTGGGTAACATTTATTCCTAAAGTTGAATGGGCATACTCAAAGAAATGGAAGACTACCACCATGTTTACACCATATGAGCTAGTCTATGGTATAAAAGTATTTAAATTTTTTTATATTTTTGTTTGACGGTTAAATGGGTAGAATAAACTAATCAAATGGATGAATAAAACTATTCTAAACAGTTCAATTAAATTAATTTAGATAACACAATATACTAAATATGAAAAATTTCCAAATATAAAAAGTACAATGCCAATTGATATTATGATAATTGTAACTAGAATAAGAGATGGCAATTATTTTGTTTGTAGATGTATAGGAAAACATGAGATGTAAAAAGGTGGAAGTAGGTAAATTGATGCTTAGGATCTAGTCATCAGATTCTTGAAATATTATTTATGGAGGTTTGGACACTTGCATCAATGCTTCAATCCATGGCTCAATGCTTCTCTCTTGTATGAAATATTTGATGTATTTAAAAATAACCACCTATTCCTATTAGGGTTTTCTATCTCCTTTATGTTGATGCATTTAAATCACACACATAGGCTTTGTATGACTATGTATATCTCAAACCCTAATTATTCACCTTAGGTTAGGTCACCTTGCTAAAAATGAGGTAGTGAACTCACGAAGTCCAGCTGACCTCAAGGACCCTTTTGTCAATGAGCACGACCTACATGTGCAACACTTCAAAGAGGGCCTCAGACATCTGTATTATCCCCTAAGCATGGGTTTGTGTATGAACAAAGGTACAATATGCTATATACAAGGGAATATAATGATCTATATTGTAACTTGATAAATACTACTCAAGGGATATTATTTAAATGCTTCAAAACTATAATATGACTTTTCCTATCTAATATAAAAATAGGGAAGAATAGGGTGGTATAAATGAGTTTTGTAATTGATTTAATGGGATTGAATAGGTGTTTGCTTAGTATTTACTAGATGGATAATGAGTATAATTTGATTTGTTTTTATACCATACCTTTTGAAAATATCTCATGGAAGGGTTAGATAAGAAAAATAGGCTGACCCATACATTTTAAAATATTTTCAATTTGGATGAATTTTGAGGGAATAATACTTGATAAAGAAACTAGATACTAGCATTGACACCAGTGTCCCTATGAAAATGGTAATTTTTGACATGATAAAAGATTTTTGAAGGTCTATAATTAATAGTGAAGGATGTAAATAATATTTTAAGCTTTATGCAGTGTATAGGTGATCTAGGTCATCATAATGATTGGTTCGGTCCATAAGATAAATAGTTAAGCATAGCGAGATGGCGAATATGAGTATTTCAACAATAAGAGGGTCTATAATTGAAGGGTAGATCTATGATTGGTATTTTTAAATTGTAAAATACTGAGATGTGTAATCACCTAAAAGTGGTAATTAGATGCTAAGAGTGTCACTTGAGTTACCCTATTCAAAGCTTAGCCTTAGACCCATTCTAGGGCCTTAAACTAACTTTTTTAGTCATTGAGTAGATCACAATCACCTTCAACTAGTCAAAACATAGTTTGAGAACTATCATATAAGATCTTAATCCAAATTGATTAGCAATCTACCAATTGGACATTGGCACCACATTTGGGACACTACAACCACACGACACTAGTATCCCCAACTAGGTGCTACTATCCTTAGCCCTAACTCTTCCCAATAAATACTTTTTCAAATGTGTGTGCCTCCTAAGGTTGACTTAAACACATTTTATTATCCACTTAAGAAATATAACCCTATAAATACAATTCTAATTCACCTATAATCACTAGATGAAAAATATATGTAAAAGCTATTCAAACCAAAGAAAAAGTTAAGAAAAATCAAGGTATTTGATCCTTATTCTACCGTAATTCTACATACTACTATCTATAGCATCCCTAAACTCAATTTTCAAACATTTAAAAGCTCAATCACATTTAAGGTATCCAAGCCGAATCTCATTCTAACATTCACCTGCACTTGTATCAAACACTAGTTGGGAGAACTACATTAGGCTTGATCCCTCTTTGGAGTATTGGTATGTAAGCAACTCTCTTCATAGTGGGGTGTTGAGGATGTCTGGTACATATTATTAACAAACACATAATTATTTATCATGACATACTTGTAAGGATAATTAATTTTTGCACACTAAATTAGGTTTTCTAGGCACAACATAGAACTCCAAGTTTCATGTGCACATGAACAAGACCTAAAAACATAGGCACATGTACTCCTAAAAAATAGGAACAATCTCACAAAAGAGACACTACTACCACCTAAAGGACACTACATAAATATGGCACTACTATCCATATTGGCCACTACTCTACAGTGAGTAGACAAACACTAGAGTACTATAGATGACATTTAGAACCACCCATATCTCAATTTTTAGAACCCAGATCATTCATGATAGTAAGTTTTCAAACAAGTCTATATTCAATCCTATTTATTTCTATTTTTAGAAAGTCAAAGAACATCAAATGCTATAACAAATCAATACTTAATTATTTCATATATATTTAACTAATAGACATCTCAACCCTTTAATCTAAACATAAGATTTACATAGTTAAACCCTAAAAGGTGAAATCATTTGGGGAACCTTACTTTGAATATTACTTCAAACCATATCTTACATTAATATAAATTTTTGTGCAATAATTTTAGGATTTCATACTTCTAATTTTTTAATTTTTTATAGATAGCCTAGCTAAATTAAATCAATTTCATATTAGGGTTTCAATTTATATACATATAATTTAAATTGGTGTAAAGAAACCCTAGATTCAAAAAACTCTAACGCTAGACACACTTAGGGTTTGTATCCTTTTTTAATATATACTTAGATTTTAAATCCAAAAATATCACGTTTTCTATAATATTTAATTTTTTTAATTTTTATAGATTCCTAATCTTAAAAGGTTCAAAATATACAAACCTTATTTTCCTACCTTTTAACCTACAATGGCAAAATTTAACAATAGATTTGATCAAACTGATAAGTGAAAATTACAATAATTCGTGTCCAAACATAAGGATGTACAAGATGATTTAATAAACAATATTTAATAACTAAAAAAGATAAACAATGGTTAATCTTCAACCCCTCTAGTTAACAATGTTGTTACACCTTCAATGGGGCCCAACCAACCAACTCAGATAGCACAACCCAAGATTATTGTTCAAAAATTAGTGACATCTATGCCACTTTTCATTAGTTCTTCTACTATAGATGTACAATCCCTTATGAAAAAGGTTCTTACTCTATAGTTTAAGTTATTACATATTGAGAAAGGTGTAACTAGGCCATCAGATCTTGCATACACCTTTGGAACATCACATAGCATCAAATACTTTGTCATATGGTTTCATGGCACCCAAGCTCACATTATATGATGGAAAGGGTGACCCAAACATCACCTTTGAGCCTTTCATGTAGCATGCTTGGACTATGAGTCCAATGATTGAATTTTTACAAAGCTTTGTACATGTAGTCTCAAGGATTATGCCCTATAGTGGTTTTATGATTTTCTAAATCAATATATCATGACATTGCATCCTTTAGCCAATATGTTCCTATCAAATTTATCTATAAAAATCAGTGATAAGATATCATATGCACAAGTGGCATAATTAAAGTAAAATTCAAATGAGCCTATCGCCAATTATGTCTTATGATACAAGACAAAATTATCCAAATTAACTTGCCCCGTGGTAGCTAAAAAGCTTCAGGATATATTTAAACAAAGTCTATTATCAACACTACATGAAGTTATCTTATTTAAGAAGTTTCCCACAATTATAAATATGTGCCACATAGTCAAGGAAAGAGAGGTTAAGATCTTAGTAATGGGGAAAATCAAGTACACAAATAGATTAGAATCAATTCTTAAGAGTGAAAACAAACCTCCATACAAGGTAAGGGCCACAAAAAATAAAAGTGATCAAAAGTAAATTGTCAACATAGCTTCTGAGCCTTCTCCCATATTGGTTTTATATGTTCCTTAGCATAGAGTCTTCAAAAATATTCCAAGGTCACCAACACAAGTTCTACAACAACTATTGGAATGCAATGTCATATCTTTCCCTCTCATTAAAGAGGTTAATATGCATTTGATACTTATGATTCAAATGCATTCTATGAGTATCAAAGGGCACCACACCACATGACAAATAGATGCATTAGCTTGAAGCACAAGATACAAGATCTCAATGAGTCTAACATTATTGATGTGGGCACACCCACAGAAGCACCAAAACAATAATGGCAAAGACAATATATTTTTAGATGCTTTCCTAAAGCATAAATCTAATGAGACATGGGACACATCAAGTGTTCACTATAATTACCAGGTTCATCCACCAACAGATTCTTGTCACACAGTTATATATGAGACACATCCATTACAGAACATTATTGGTATGTATCACACTAAAGTGCCACCTATACCATTTATCACATTTTCAAAGTAGGATATTATGGATGATGACACATATTTACATGATCTCTTCATAAAAGTATATATAGACCACCATCTTATTCATAGTGTTATGGTTGACAATGGATCAAGCATAAACATGTACACCATGATGCTTTATAACACTTGAGCTACACAAAGCAAGATATTTTTACAACATACATAGTTATTAGTATTTTTAGTGGCCAAGTTCAGATCTCCGTTGGGGAGATTGTGCTTCCATTACAAGTTGGCCCAACACACATAGCCACTTAGTTCCTAGTAGTACCTAGTGTAGTAGTATTTGATATATTATTAGGAAGGTGATGGTTACATCAAATTTGAGCCTTACCATTTAAAATAAATCGATGCCTAAAGTATATACATGCTAAATAGGTTGTTAAGATTGAGGGTGTCCCATATGAGTATCCTCTTCCCATCTTAAAATAATTTATAGCACAATTTCTAGCTATAGTTTCAATACCATCACCAATTACATTTACAGTTCCACTACTATATATTTCATGGTTAAAAATTATAATAGAGAGTACAACTCCTATGCATACATCACAATGTTCAACAGAGTCCTTTGAGCAGGACAGGTCCACTCATATGGTACCTACATGCATACATACTCTCCCACAAAGACCATTACTAGAGAGACCATTACATCAATGATATGTCATAGATTATTGAGGACCTTCCTCTATTTATTTTATGTTGAGGTTAGTTATATTGGGTTCTAGGGATTCTCATCATAGGATACCTTCATCACTTACAACTTCTTCTACCAGATGGGTCCCTAAGACACTTGTAGTTCACTGGGCATCATAGTCAGTGTCACAACATCATAACATCACTACTTGGGTAGCTTTAGACTCATATTATATAATAAAACATATTATGGGCTCATAATTTCCCTTTCACACTACACACATGATCATATTTCCCCTGTTTAACATAGGTCATAGTGATGGTGAGACTCCCATGAGACTCATTGGTTAGTATGGTTCCTACCCTTGTACATACTTCTTTCTCTTTCTCACTCTTTGTACATAGTTTATTTTCATTTTCTTGTACATAACTTATAATTAGAAAACACAAAAATAATATAACATGTTAAAATACAAAAACATTCATACATTTCAAGAAACACAAAATTTTAAAGATTGTATGCATTGTTATGTTTACATTTATACTACTTGCTAGATATTCCACATTGTTAGCTATCCTAGTATAGTTGATTTTTATCATATAAATATGTTTCAATTGTTGTTATTTAGTGATTACATATTATAGAATAGGACCTTGGTCCACTACACTAATCTAGACCAACTATTATCTACCCATTGGGGGCATTTACACCTATCTAGGTCTATACATTTTATACATCTACCCACTTGGGGACATCTCATACATAGTTTCTACTACCAAGTTTTATCTTACATACTATACATTCTATTTTGCAAATTGATTTATCTTGATATTGATCATTTCTCCTCATTGCTTAGATTTTTTATCAACTATCACTAGTTACACTCAGTATATATGCATCCTATCATGTACATAGAATTTTACTACACTATTATACATGATTTCATTTCTAGTTTTTCCTAGATTATACTTGATTATGTTCCTATGCTTCTTCCATATTCAAGGGCATTTGAATATGCCATTTTTATTTGGATCTATACCACTTCTATGCTTGTATACCTTGGACATGTGCCCATGCCCCTTGTGTGTGCTTTTCCTACTTCTATATGTTGGCATTTAAACATGTCCTTCTATGTGACTCTATGCCAAATTTCTTGTTGATTGCATATGTGGAAATTTGAACATGTCCTTATATGTCTTCATTCTTAGATTTAGTGACATGTGCCCATGTCCTTTGTATTATAGCCCCTTGGCCTATCTTTTGTGTACCTCATGTGCTTATATGTATGCTTATTTGTACACTTATACACCATGGCACTTTTATTTTCTTGTTATACACACACCAATTTTTGATTTCATGAGAGACCTTATGTATCTACCCTTCTTACTTGGGAGATGTGATGGACATCATGCCCTATTCCCCTAGGTAGTTATTCAGATTTTATATAATGCACATTGATTACATCTATCTTGACACCCTTGTGTAATGCTTGATTATAACATACACCTTACATTACCTAATTATGCTTAGATACATTTACATTCTGATGTTATGTTTTTACATTTATTATAATTTCATGCACAAGATCCGACTAACACATTTTATAGAGCTACTTCTTTAAAGGACATTTTTTATGTAGGTTTCACAACTACCTTCAAAATAGGGAGCATTCACATGAGTTTGTCATAGAGAAAAAGCTCCTACATTTCTATTCATAGATACATTTAAGCACATAGGCTTAATTCTAGGCATCAAACTCAGGGCAAACATAGAACAAAATAAAGACTCATAATTCAATTTAGATCACTTAGAAATTAGACTAGGTAGATATTAGTACCTAGATTAGGACACTAACACCATAGGGTGATACTATCCACTATAGGTTTATACTATTTAGTAGCCCTAACTTTAGGATAGTCTAGATTTACTAAACCAATACATTTGGTATAATATATATTTGCATAGATATAGTCATAGGTTTGATAATTATGTTTAGATTTTTCTCAAATTCATTCTTTTCAACTCAGATTCATACGAGTTGATCATATTCGGGGGAATCATGCATGACATGTTCAATACCACATTTATTTCAATTACATAAATTTAACTATTACAGACTTAGGTTAGATTCAATATATTTAGATACCAGATTGGGGGCATGTACATGACACATTAGTTTACATATACTTATCTACACACAAGTTGATCAGATGGAATGAAAAACTCCATGTCATTATTTATGTTGTATACACTTGATATCACATTCTAGGTTATCACCAAATTCATTCCTTACTCCATATGTAGTGGTTGGCATTCTTGAGTGGCCTAAATCCACCTAATATACTTGAGTGGCCATGAAGTCAAATACATAGTTAGATTTTACTTAGATACTTTCAACACTTTGTGTAATATAGATACATATGCATTTAATTCACATAGGTCGGCAATGATGGAATCATGGCCTAATTGAGTTCTTGAGCCACCTACAAAAGAGGGTTAGACACACTTAA
This sequence comes from Torreya grandis, assembly GCA_037957365.1. Lineage (NCBI taxonomy): Eukaryota > Viridiplantae > Streptophyta > Pinopsida > Cupressales > Taxaceae > Torreya > Torreya grandis. The sequence continues at coordinate 979,121 of JARHVA010001462.1, read as the reverse complement.
TGTCTTATCTAATCTATTCACAGAGATCGAGATCTATTGAGCAAGGGTGGGTAATGATGTAGTCAAAAATAGATTGAGTTATTGAGCCACCCATATGAATATTGTGCAAGCCATCATCTCAATCTAATCTATTCAATGATATTATCACTATATATACTCACACACAAAGGTTGTCACTAGTTTCATGCATTAGTTTGCATACCTAATGAGGTGTATTCATTTATTTACTCTCTTTACGTAGTTACTTCATTTTAACATAGCCTTTTACTTTTAATCATCTCTTAAGTAAGGACTAATTTTTGTAGGTTTCATTATAGGACATTGCTTTGGATCATGTTCCACATACACAGACCAAGATTCACATACTTAAACTCAGATATGTAGGTTTCACTTCCAAGGTAAGTCCAAGTAAACTTATTTTTTTTCCTTTATACTAGTTATTTCACTTTTTTGCATTACTATAATAAAGGGGGGGGGGAATATAATCACCTAAAAGTGGTAATTGGATGCTAAGAGTGTTGCTTGAGTTACCCTATTCCTAGCTTCACTCTAGACCCATTATAGAGCCTTAGACTCACTTTTCTAGTCATTGAGTATACCAAAGTCACCTTAAACTAGTAAAAACATAGTCCCAAAAGTGTCATCTCAAATCCCAATCTAACTTGCTTAGTAGTTTTCCAATAGTACATTAATGCCACATTTGGGACACTGCATCCACATGGTGCTAGTGTCCCCAACTGGGAGCTATTATCCTTATCCCTAGTTCTTCTCAATAGATACGTTTTCAAATGTGTACCCCTCTTAAGGTTGGTCTAAGCACATTTTATTATCTTCTAAAACAACATAACCCTATAAATACAAGTTTAATTCACCTCTATTCACTAGATGGAAAATATATGCAAAACCTATTCAAACCAAAGATAAAGTTGATAAAAATAAAGGTATTTGATCCCTATTCTTCCCTAATTTTAAATGATATTATCTAAAATATCCCTAATCCCAATTTTCAAATATTTTAAAGATAAATCATATGCAAGGCATCCAAGGCCACTCTCATTCTAGTATTCACTTACTCTTACATCAAGCACTAGGTGAGAAAGCTACATTGGGCTTGATCCCTCTTCAAGGAATTGGTATGTAGGTAATTCTCTTCATAATGGGGTGTTGAGGATGTGCAGTATATCCTACTAAAAAAGACATAAATATTTCACATGCCCTACTTGTAAGGAGAAATAGGGTTTACACACTAAATCAATTTTTCTAAGCACAACATAGAGATCCAAGTTTTATGCATGTAGGAACAGGACCTAAAAACATAGGTGCATGTGCTCCAAAAAAATAGGAACCTTCCAATAAAGGAGACACTACCACCACCTAAAGGACACTACATAAACATGGCATTACTATCAATACTGGATTCTACTATCTAGTGAGATGATGAACACAAAAATTCTATAGATGATACTCAGAATTTCCCAAATCTCAATTTTCAGAACCCAAATCATCTGTGATAGTCAATTTTTAGATAAGTATATATTCAATCCTACTTATTATATCTTTTATAGAGTTAAAGAAGGTCAAATGCTATAAAAAATTAGTATTTAATTATTACATAATTATTTAATTGATTTAGACATCTCATCCTTTTAATCTAAACACAAGATTTACATAGTTAAACCCTAAAAGGTTAAATCAAGATGTCATATATAATTAGATGTTAGTATATAAATTTACCCCACATTTAATCTAGTAATTCATAAGGATGAAACTACTAGGTTAAAGGAAATAAATTCATACCTGGGTGTGTAAAACACACTTTACCTTTGCTTGAACCCTAGTGAATTTACTATTGGTCTATAACCTATAACCAAGAGCATGTTATAAGATAAATCATTGTATGTAATCTAATTTTGAATAATTAAAATGCTTTGAAAAGTAAAAAGAGCAAATAATGAGTACACATGTGTGTTGATGTAACCATGTTGCCTCTTGGTACTTTTCTTTGGTAAATATTCTTCTTTATGAATCATTAGAGCCCAGATAGGTTCAAACATAAACCTTGGATATTTAAAGAGTGAAATTTGGAGGGTAATTATGCCCCTAACCTAGTGTAAAGGTGAATTGTGACATGACCATTGAGATCACTGAATCTTAATCACAAACTCAAGTGAAATTATAATAAATACAAGTTAAGTGGTATAACCAACTCAACCTAAAACAGGGAAGTTATCTAAGGCCATCAAGGGTACTGAATCTCAACTGCACTACTCAAAAGAGCAAACTGCTATAGAAGGGAAAGACTCAAAATGATGTTTCTTAGTAAAAATGTTTTGATTATGTATTTGAATTTTTTTTGTGAACTTACAGGGCATATACACCTCTAATGTGTCTTAAAATGAAGTACCTATCAAAATGTAACTCTATTCTATATCTATGTATAATATCTATTACAAATTTAAGAAATTCTATCTTTAATCTATAAAAATTAGTGGCAAATGTATAGGATTCTGATCCAAGTGTATATTTAAATCATGTAAACCGTATCAAATTATGCCAACTTTGTATGTGTAGAGTCATGTCTCTATAATATGCCCCCACTAATATTCCCACATTTTGAGATAAGGGGAGTGAAATATGATAGTAACCTCACCTAAAAAAGATAAGATCACTATATTATTTGTGTATGAATGATGTAACATATAGAAGCAATCATGTCTAAGTAGATATATCAATTAAGACCATAATATGCGATCAAAATAAACCCTAATATGCATGGTATGGATCATGGAAATGTTTATAAAAATATAGTACAAGATCAAAAAAAAATCAAGCATACACACGAGAGCACTCAATGGCACATAAAATGGGTTTAAGGAGACCATAAACAAGGGGCATGTTCAAATGCAACACATTCAAATGGAGGTCATAATCAAATGTTCATCTACAAAGAAATAAAATTCAAGGGCATAGGGGACCACACTCAAGGAACATAGTCAATGTGACACAAGAAAAAAAATATCAAATAATAAGAACACTCAGGGAAGTGTGAATGTGAATAAATGAAGTATAAGCAACCAACATACACGCATCATACTAGTTACTACATATACATGTTAGAAAATAATGTCATCTGAAATATCATATCAAGTACATGATAGAATATACAAACATGAGTATAGGTATGTGTAATCATTAGTATATAAACTCAACATAATAATGGAAAAGTGATCACAAAACAATATAACCTGTATCGATGATGATCGAATAGAAGCCATATGCCCCCAAATAGTTGTCACTTAAGAAGAGGAAAGGTCTATGATTTACATGTGCATGTATCATGGATATAATGTATGCATGTATCAAACTCACGTAGTTATGAAGTATATACACATATATAAAATAAATGACATGCTATTTATTAACATAAAATAAATAACCTAGATGCCAAGGAGCTAGTAAACATGCATATACTAAATACCTTTTGTATTTTTTATTTTATTTGAATATTTTTATATTTTCTTAGAATATATATTTTTAGATATTATTAAATATTTAATTTTTTTATATTTTCAAAATATTTGGAAGAAAAATTCTAGCCTATGATCCCATATAAGGGATGCTCATAAGACGCTCCAAACTTGAAATATGGTACATCAAACTCATGATATTGTTGAGGGGAAGGTATAAGTGTCATATCTAGAACTATAAAATATATGGTACTCTGCATATGTCTCATAGGAATATGTGGTCATGAAGAGATAATAGTGGTTCTTAGAACCCATTATTTAGTTTTCTATGGTTTCTTTGGTGTAGTTGTAATTGGAACATGTTTATTTGCTCTTAAGAATTGTGTGGACCGTGTAGGTATATATGAGGAATCAATGGAGTCCACTATGTATCTTTAGTGTAACGGTACCTCAAGTATCAACTACCTAGGAAAGGGTATTTCCTAGTGCTTACTATTTCATGCATGATTAACCTTAATAGGTTTTATAATTATCTATCTTGGAATAAACTTTTCTTGTTCAAGTGGATGTTCATATGGTATTCTGAGAACTATAATTACCTTGTTGGTATGAATATATTTATGTACCCATGCATTATGGAAGGTAATATATAGATTTTACATATCTAATTTCATCCCAATAACATATCAAATACTCTCATGTATGGTATAACATAAAAGGTAGTGATCACATGTGCTAGACCAACTTATAAAGGTAAATCAATCTCACCAATAACCTATTTTGATGTCCCATCAAATGCTCTAACCATTTTGATTGAAGGGTATAAATCATCATGTTTATATCCAAAATGTGTAAGTAACTTCTTGGTACATTTGTTATCACTTTAACCATTATCAATAATAACACTATGCATAGGCTTACAATCAAGGTATGCTTTAATAAATAATGAGTTAAGATCTAAATTATCATCCAAAAATTTACTCTCATTGAATGTAATAGGAGGTATTTGAATCATATGAGGTATAGTGTATGTAATTTTTTTAATAATCCCATATAATGGGTTCTTGTATTATGGTGGAGGAGGATATGAATTACATTCCATTTGCACTTCTAGATTTTTCATAGAATGATATTGTAATAGATCGTTAAATATATTTTGGTTTTGATGGTCATCAGGTTATGACCTTAAATTCTTTGAAGGATCATCAAAGGTAATATTTTTATTATCAATAAGGTCTTGAATCTTGTGTTTTAAGGTATAACATCTATTTTTATAGTGCCTGACACCTTGATGATAGTCAAAATATGCATTAACATCATATCTGTTTGGTATAGGTTGACTCGTAGCAACTTATAGAGGGAGAGATATGAGATGACACTCCACAATATTTTTAATTAACAAATCTAGAGACTCAAGGAATCATGTAAATTGTCTCTTATGTGCAATGGATAAGATGCACTGATTAGGCTATTATGACACTGCATTGACCATTGTAAGTTTAAATTTGTAACTTGGTTTGATATGAAACTTGGTAGTAGATGTAGTTAGTGTGTTTTATACATATTTAATATTGTTCAATGAAATAAGTTTCATTTCATGATCTCGGATAGTATGGCATAAGTTATCAAAACATTTAAACTTTTTGAAGATAATAGACTCATGTAATGATGCAAGCAAACTTTGCTTGAATATGTTTTAAAGCTCTTTATCTACCATGGGATTTGTCATTTGGCCAACATTATTTTATACCTCCAAACATATTCTTTATTAGGTTCATTGGTTTGATTTTTGATATTATAAATTTATGCATATGACATCTTTTTAGTGATGTTGATAGAAAAATGTCCTAGAAACTAATTTATTTAAGATTTGAATGCTTTCACTAATTGGATTATTAAGTCATACAACCATATTAAAACATAGTATTTTGGGCTCTTTAGAAATAATTTGGTCAAAAGTTTATCATTTGAAGCATAATCAAGGCATGTTGTATAGAAATAACAAATATGATGTTCAATATCACCCTTACCATCATAAAATGTCAACTTATGTGCAACAAAACTAATTGGAAAAGGGTGAAAAGATATCTCAAGTGCTAGAGGATTATGTAATACATCTTACAAATCAATATAATGAGTTGATTTTGAAGAATTTTATTCAATATTAGTAACCATAACCTCCAAATCTTGATTAAATTGGAGAAGAGTTTGCACAATAAGCCCATTAAGATATAGATTTGAGATTTGAGAAGTCACCAAAAGGAATGAAAACACCACTTGTGTTGATGTAGGCATTGAAACCAATAATCAGGTTAAAGTATTAATTATTCTCATGAAGGATGTATCAAGAGTTGTACCATCTAAGGGTTCACTATTATTGGATGTGGATGTATTAGCCTTAACATGTTTATTAATTTCTTCTTATGTAACATGTACAAATGAGTTAATTAATTATTGATTTATATTTAATTGGTTGGTTAAGGATTTTTATAATCTATTTCAAAAAAATCTTTCTTAACATTTCCATATTTTATAAATGCAATTAAAGATGCCAAAATTAATGAAAAAAATTAGATCTACAAATTACTAAAATCAAAAACCCTAGTAGGCTAAAAACCCTAGAGAAAACTAAGAGTTGGACTAGAAGACACAAAGGTCAGGTTCACCAAATGTTTAACCCTTTTTTAGGTTTTTATTTGAGGGTTAAAGGGGTAAAATAACCTAATCAAATGTATTAATACAAATATTCTAAAGCAGGCCAATTAAATTAATTCAGATAACATAATATACTGAATCTAGAAAATTATAAAATGTAGAAAACATAATGCTAATTAATATTTGTTAATTAAAACACAAAGAAGAGATAATAAATATATTATTTCCAGATGTGTAAGAATATTTAATATGTATGAAGGTGGATGTAGGCAGACTAATTTTTAGGATCTAATTGTCACATTTTTGAAATATTATTTTTGGAGGCCTGGACACTTGCGTTGACCTATAGATACTTGCGTTGATGCTTTTATCTATGGATTGATGATAATTTCATGTATGAAATATTTTTTTGATTGAAAAATGATTGCATGTGAATGTTAGGGTTTTATGTCACCTTTTTTTTGATGTATTTAGATTGTGCACATAGGCTCTATATGACTATGTATAACTCAATCCCTAGTTATTCACCTTAAGTTAGGTCATATTACCAAAAAGGGGTTAGTGGGATCAAAAAGTGAAGCTAACCTCAAGGACCCCTTTATCAATGATGATTTCCTACATATCCAATACTTTGAATATAGCTTCAAATATATTTATATTTCCTTTAAATGTGGGCTTGTATGTGCACAAGGGTGAAATATGCTATATGGAAGAACATATAATGATCTAGCTTGTAACTTGACAAATATTTCTCATGGGATGTTATTTTAATGCTTCAAATATGTAATATGACTACTCCTATGACTACTAAATAAATAGGTAATAATAGGGAAACATAACTCATTTGTGTAATTGATTGAGAGAATTTAAATAGGTGTGTACTTAGTAGTTACTAGACGGATAATGAGTAGGATTTGGTTTGTATTTATACCACACATTTTGGAAATATCTCACAAAATGGTTAGATAAGATAAATAGGCTGACCCATACATTTTGAAATATTTTCAATTTGGTTGAATTTTGAGATACAAAAACTTGATCATGAAACTAAACACTAATGTTAATCCTAGTGTCCCTATGAAAATGGTAGTGTCTATTGGGATATAAAAAACTAAAGGTATATAAATTAAATTGAAATATATATATATATATATATATATATATATATATATATATAAAGTGTCTATTAAGATATAAAAAACTAAACGTATATAAATTAAATTGAAATATATATATATATATATATATATATATATCATATTTTAATATTTATGTAGTGTAAAAGTGATCTGGGTCATCAAAATGATAGGGTATGTCCATAAGATAAATAATTAGGTAGAATGACATGGGAAATGTGAGCCTTTTAGTAGTAGGAGTGTCTAGAATTGAAGGGTAGACTATTGATTAGTATTTATCAAGTGTAAAAAACTGAGATGTTATATATAATCAAATATTTATATCTATATAAATTTGCTATTCCCATATAATTTGAGCTCAGAACCTTGAGGACTACCTTGGAACTTGGTCCAAATTTGACTGCAGCATAAAATGAGAGAATAATGTAGATCAATGGCTTAGATGAATTATTGAAAAAAACATTGTAGCATAAGAAAATGGTTTAAAAAAAAGAGTTAGATGGCATTAAAAATTCATCGAGACTAGATAATTCAAAAAAGGAGATCGGACCTCGCTCTATGACTCCAAGTACAAAAATAAAAAGGAAATCAGAGAACACAGTGGCTTGGTCCTTATGAGATAGAGAAAATGTTTGAAAATGAGGAGGTCAGAATACAAATAATATATCCAATAAGATTTTATTTATTAGTTAATGGTCATCATCTCAAGTTATACAATAAACCACTCTGTAAGGAAGAATTTATACATAATATTATAGAAGAAGAACAACCTTGCATGGATATAGAGCTATCTAAAATAGTGGATGAACACACTCTTTACATACCACAATAATTAAATGACCTTTTTCAACTACCAAACATGAATTATAGATCATAAAACTAGTCTTTTGATTTGTCAGATTAAAAAAAAGTAATAAAATTCTACAATGAAAACCTTTAGGCATTGTTGATAACCCTCGTCAGAAACTACTTTACTGGATAAATAAAAATCCTAGAGCCAAAAATTATCTTTCTGGTTACTCGAGAAAAATTAAAAAAATAAAAAATAAAAAATAAAAAATAAAAAATAAAAAATAAAAATAAGAAGAAAAGCAAATGTTATTGGCATTATTCCATTTGATCCTAAACTCTTAACACCTTTATGGCCCTCATAATTTTTTTATAGATAGCTCTATAAGAAAAAAATAGCTTACAACTTCATGTTATGAGTTAAATATTATTTTATATAGGTTATGTAGAAGCTACAACAAGTTCTCTCTTAGATGTTATAGGTTTCTTGACATATGTTACAAGATGATGGCCAATGTTACAAGATAATGGAAGATGCTTTAGGAAAACGATAGAAGATGCATGGAGGTTCATACCTCTACTTTAAGCTAGAAAGTATTTTTATTAACATAATTTAGTTAACAAAGGATATTATGGAACCACTTAAAGTTCCTAAATAATGTTGCAATTATTCACTCATAGTCCCTAACAATCATCTTACTAGCTCCTTTCTATGACAACACATCTACCTAACTTATCAAGATACATCACTACTCAAAGGAAGATTACCATAGAATAATTGGACATGTTAGACCTTTATTCACACTTATAAATGAAAATAAAAAATATTAATTTTAGGTGTCCATCATAAAAAAAATAGTACCATATTTAAAATAATCACCTTCCACCAATACTTCTAAAGCAAGACACCTGCTACAAGAACCTCTAGGTTGTGCTTTGGGAAGCTTATCATTGTTATTGTAGAAAGTGGAATTCATCTAACTATATACACTTAGAATTCAACAATAGAAACTAATTTAGTCAACATTTTTAGTCTTCATTCCAAAAATAACACATTCTTCATATGTCATCTTACATGGCTAATCAAAAGTATACATGACATATTCTAGTCATCAAAATCTACAAAACATCTAAAATAATTGGTAAACCAATGCGTTTAAAGGTAATGATGACATATTTTTATATAAATAATAATGTTTTTTTCCTTTAAACATCTAAATTTATGTTCATGCATATTCAAGTACTAGTCCAAATGCTATGGGTTCAACCCAAGACTAAAATTTTTATTTTTAGCAAACTTGTCACATCCAATTATCACATTCCCTTCAACATGATTTTCCATAACTAAGTTAGTCACTTGAGGATGAGTGCCATGTTAGTTGGGGGGGAGAGTTCCATGAAAAGCTACATGATCCAAATAAATGACACAAGCATGTGCAATGTCTCATTAAGGCATGATATAGCCAATCAAGTGTGTAATCTAGAGTAAGGTAATGATTAATAATGATATGTAGGGAATTTATAAACAACATGATGAGGAGATAAACATCAAACATCATCAAATATAACTACTCAATTATGACCAACTATCCAAAACTACCTTTTTTGATGAAAGAAAGAAAAATTTAGGTGAAAATGGGAGGTGATGTACTCAAACGTGAACCCAAAAATCTCATGCCACTAAGGGGGAGAAGGGATATTGTTAACATATTACAAAATTCATGATGGATGAACTATTTTGAAAAGGTAATATGGTATGATAATATAATTTTTAAAGAATTTATAGAGACTTTGGTGACTGAAGAATTGCTAGAGGAAGTCACTGGATTACCATGAATAGGGGAACTATGGCGGAGACAAGATAATGCTACTAAAATAAGATAACTATTTTATACAAATGGTGAAGAATTATAATTCTTAGATTAAGGTAAACTTCACTCCTCATTTCCATTGATCTAGTCACAAGTTATCCTCTACCTTATCAATTACATAACTTGTGAAGGAAGACATTCAATGCTATATGCAATCCACCTCAAACTCTTTAATCACATTAGGCATGGGAGGAGAGGTGAATGTTGTAAACATAATAAATATACACACCATGATTCCAAACATCAAAATTCCCCTGAACCATCTTAGGACCCCCTTGGTCCCCATCTTGACCTTCTTGACCCCTAACTCAACCTAACCCATCTAACCTAGGTCAGTTGACCTACTAGATAAAACCCACATTTTAACCAACCCTACCTTTGACCCCTGACCATCGAGGGTCACCTTGACTGCTGATGGTTAGGGTCCACCATCTTAAGCACTAAAATGCAAACATCCACCTTGATTTTCTAAAATTAGCTCATCTAAATTCATGTTAACATATTTTTGCACCTCTCCTTCTTTTCCTATAAGAAGAGAGGAGTAGGAGGTGGAAAGGGATTGCATCCACAACCATCAAGAGATTTTGCATCTAGAACTTTATTTTTTAGGTGTTCTTCTAAAAATCTAATGATCTAACCAACATGTTAGAGAGACAACTTGCTACCACCCCTCAGTTGACATCCAAGTACCGTTACTCTACTAGAATCACACTAGACTCTATCAATGAGCCAACCACCTCAACCACTAATATGTTCAATATTTTTTAAGCTAAGTATTTGTTTTCCATTATTTAATTACTTTATTTAAATTTTGTAATCAACTCAGCACAAACCAACCTCTCATAATTGCTTTTTGATATCTCATCAATCAATTTATTTATCAACCCAATCCTACACATAGTAACCATTGATGGTTATCTCAACCACCGATGGTCTGTCTAACCACCAATAGTCACATTGACCACCGATGGTCACCTTAACCACCAATGGTCATCCCAACTATTGATAGTCACTATGGTAACAAATAACAAGTTATTTTAACCCTCTTACCCCCAACCAAATCTATTTTTTTGTGTCCCTACCTATTCATAGACCCCCAACCTATTTTCTAAAGAACACTTGACCTGTTTAACACTAGTATTGAGTTGTTTATCACTATATTAGTCATTTCTAGTGTATTCTTTTATCAAGCATTTCTTGTGTTCAATTTTAGTACCTTTTGATTATTGATGCAATTACTTTATCATTCTATTTATAAAATTAATTATTTAAAATATGTGGATTGACAACCCCTAAGGAAGCTCTTAATTTTTGGATCTAGATAGCACTAGGCAATCCACTCTACTATCTATCTAACCAACCATTTTATTTAGTGCTATCTTATTTGTAGGTCATCCTCCCAAGCTAAAGATGGGTTATTCACAATCATCTAACTCAATATGTGCACAATCAAATAGGTTTTTCAACCATACCCACATTTAGTTTCTTGTTCCTTTCTCAAAATATAAGCTAAAATTCATTTAAACATTTTAGTACACCCAGTGAGACTTTGAGTCTTTACTCAGGTTTTATCTTGTTTACATATACATGCTTTTCTCTCTATTCTGTGCTCATAAATGACATCAAAATTTCTTTTAGGCTTAAAATTGACTACATACATTGGTTGATTGCAAGTTTAGCTCACATAGTTTAAATTAAAGCAAAGTAATTCAATTGTATCATCACTTTTGTTTCACACACTAAACCAAACCACCTTCATCAATTAAATGTTAAACAAACTTGAGATAAGGCCTAACTAAGATTTCATCACCTAGTGATCACCTTACCCTCTTTTGGCAATCCTACTTGGAGGTCATTACTAAGGGGAGAACCAACTTAGCTCTCTATGAGAGTATAAACTCTAAAAATTGGTATATACTAGCTAAGCAACTGATACCCTTATTGCTATGGTGTGTGAAATGAAGGGGTAGGCCCCAATACCAAGCCATGTATTATTTTCCAATACAGATCCTCTTGAGAGCCTAAACACAACCTGAAACCAACCATAGACTTTTTTTCTAGTACCTACTCTACAAGCCAATTTCAATCACAAATTTATTGAAAGCTTAAGGCATAAGCTAAAAGAGATACTAAAAAAGAACTCTAGGACTTAACATAATTTTTAGTGTGTGTTTGATTTCCTTACTGGTATCATCCTTATTCCCTTTGACAGTGAGCCTCTTCTTTTATCCTTTAAGCTTGAATTTAAATGTACCAATAATATGGCTGAGTATGAAACTCTAGTGATAGGCCTTTAGACTACCTTAGCCTTAGGAGTCAAAACAATCAATATATTTGGTGACTCTCAATGTGTGTTCAATCAAATCAATGGCTCTTACCAGTGTAAGAATGATGTTTTGCAATAGTACAAATAGCTAGTTAACAAACCCTTAGCATCATTTAAACACTACAATATCCAATCAACCCCATGATCTATCAACAAATTCACTAATACCATGGCTTATCTTTCCTCTCAAATCCCATCTGCACCCTTTGACTCTAGGCTATCAATCATTATCCACAGACTTACCCAGCCTTCCTATGTAAAATTAGATTCTCCCACCATTTTCAATGTGGAAGAGACCCAACCTAACCTTTGGTATCAACAGACCTTTGACTACCTTAACCTTGCCATCATTCCTTCTAGGAATTCCAAAAATGATCGAAGAGTGTTTATCCAGAGTACCTCCCATTATACCATTATGGGGGGAATTCTCTACAAATGTGGCTTTGATGGCTTCCTCTTCTATTACATATGTAGTTATGAAGCTTTTCATGATATCAGGGAAACACTTGATAGTATCTATGGGGGACACTATAATGGCCTCACTGTAGCTAAACACATCCTTTTCCTTAGCTATTACTGGCCTACCCTTAACCAAGACTATTATGATTATGTGAAAAGGTGTGTTAAGTGTCAATAACACATCAATCTACATCATGTACCTAGCCATAGTCTTCACATTTCTACTAATTGTTGGCACTTCTCATAATGAAGCTTGGACCTCATTGGTGAGATTAACCCCCATTATTCATAGTAACACCATTCTATCATCACTATGACCAAATATTTTACCAAATGGGTAGAGGCTATTCCTCTAGTCTTGACCAAAGTGGAAAATATTATCGAATTTATCAACCATCACATCATCGACCAATTCAATGTTCCTCACAAAATTATCATTGATAATGGAAAATATTTTAAGAAAAATCAAGTATAGGGTCTTTGTGATGCATTTGGCATCAAGTTAATTTTCTCCTCACCCTATTTCCCTCAAGAAAATGGATAGGCCGAGGCCTCTAACAAAACTCTTAACAACATGCTCACTAAAATGGTCAATGAATCTAGTCAAGATTGACATTTGTACATCCCTTTCACCTTATGGGCATATCTTAGTAGCATTCAAATGCCTACGAATGCTACCCCTTTTTCTCTTATGTTTGAAGTAGAGGTAGTTTTACTTCTCAAAGTCTAAATTGCTTCTCTTCACATATCTTTGCAAGATCTAATTTTTGAGGATGATTATCATCAACACTATTTAGCCCAACTTGAGATATTTCATGAGCATTATTTAGCCACCCTCACACATATTCATGTATATCAAGAGTGCATCAAGTGTGCCTCTAAAAAACACCTTAGAATGAAATAATTCAACATCAAAGACCTCATCCTAAAGGAAAATCAACATGTCACCAATATGGAGAAAAGTAAGTAGGACAAGTTTGCTTTCAATTAGATTATAACCTATATCATAACCCAAAAGTATGGATCAAGAGATTATCAATTTTCCTCTCTTGAGGGAAACCCAGAGCCTGATCCCCTTAATGCTTCACATTTGCATCCATTTTTTTGTTAAGAAGGATCAAGTTCACCTTTTTTTTTAACTTAAGCTCATCCCCTACTTTCAGCAACATCCATCTCCCTATTTTAGGGGCAACTTATTAAAACTAAATCATGTGATCATCCATCATAATCATAGCCTCATTTTGAACAATGGGTACCGAAAATCTACCCATGGATTGATTCTCATGGTACTTTCTACCCCTTTTTACAAGGATGGATCCCCATGATCGTTTTCACCTAAACCTCTTTACACCTAATCAACCTTCTTGTGATTTTTAGTTTTACCTTTATAAAGGTGAACCTCTAAGACTATATAAGCATGTCTATGTCAAACAAAAATCAAACAATAAAAAAGCAAAATCCAAACCAATAAAAATCATGGGTCATTCCTAAGCATTCATAGAATTATCCCTTAAAGGACAACTATTGAAAACATACTTGAAATTTCTCAACATAAGGTGGAATAATCTCTTCAAGGACAAATATAAAAAGCATTAAACAAATCATACAAACTTGGACCACTCCCTTGAAGGATGGATGAGTAACACATTTATCAAAATAAGCAATTTCTTGGAAGCTTCCTACATCGATCAGCTTCCCCAACCCCCTAAAATAAGAAATCAAAAGACCCATTTTCCAGCAATAGCAACATCAAAATAATTTTGAAAGCTGCAATCAACTATCATAAGCAAATTAATATTAAAATCTATAATTGGCTCTCATAAGTAGACTTCTTGCATCAATTAGTCTACACTTTGTATGACATAGACTTGTTTATACTGGCTCTTCAAAAACCTACAAAAGAGGCATGCTAGTCTCACAAGAAGGTTCCATCCATCTCCCCTTTATACACTATAAGCAAAGGATTTTGAGTTCAATTGACATTATGTGATCAAGACACCTTTTTAACCAAGTAGCAAACACTGATGTGAAACATTCAAAGGGCTTATGTTCTTTAAGCCAATCCAACTTCAGTTTTTGTTTTGGTCCTTGTCAAAGAAGAAACATCATGCCATATTCCTATCCTATCATGACTAGTTGATATATTCACCAAGAAATTTTTCTCTTGATTATATTATTCATTCTCACATCTAGTGTTATTATTCAAACTTTATTTATTAGTTTTTACCTTAAAATAAAATAACAATAGCCATACTCATAACATCATGTCTAAAGTAAAAATATATATCATTAGCATATCCATCAGCTTTTCAAAGTCAAGCATCCATGAATAAAATAACAAAAACTATAATCATCACATCATATAAATTTGTGTCATAAGCAAACACAACCATAATCATAACCATCACATGCATAATAACATCATAAAATCCATGAACAATAAAGCAACCAACTATTTTCCACCACATATCTAAATCTAAACAATGAAGCACACACTCATTAAAATTTAACATGTCCTAAAGCATAACCCTAAATAAAAACCATTGCTTGCATAGCTAGATGAGTCTACATTAGTATCTAATATAAATTTAACATGAGCATAACCAATATAAACATAACATCATCCCATAAACATCAAAGTAAACCATATGAGTAATAAACAAGGATCATATATATATAAATCATGAGTCAAATAACATCATAATGTATACAATAAAGATACATGTCTCTCTCAAAATTTACATCCCACAGCATCAAATCATAGGCCATAATCAAAATGATATACATCAATATATATAATATGTCATAAACCATGTCCTATTTATACCCCAGGGGCACCACTATCTCCTAGTGTACTACTATCTCTTGGGGGTGCTTATCCCCTTGTAGTACCTATCTATCCACCTAAAAACACTACCCATAGACCTAGAGTCACTATGCTGGCACCACCTACTAAACTCGCTCTGTACTCTGCCCATCAGGGCCCATCATGACACCATCTCAAGACTATAGCCTCATAGTATTATAACTCTTCCACTGTGGCTAGGTATCATGCCATGGTGATGGTGTCAGGGGGTCCTATAAATGCCATAACTCCTCTTCCTCTCTATCTTAGGGAGTCTCTCTCTTGTGTGACTAAGGCTAGTGAATATTTTTCTTGGTCCCTATCACCTATGAGTGTCATAATCTAACCCTGTAAGGTAGCTACCTAACCCTATAGTGATACAACTTATGCCTATACTATGGCTATCACTACTCCTACCTATCCATCTATGACACCTCCCTGTACTTCTATCCTTTAGCCCCCTCCCCTAGTTAGGTCTATATCTATTAGCCTCCTACCACCATCATCCCCACCAAATTCAACTACTACATATAGAGCCTGATACCATGTAGGGTACCCATCAATAAAATCTGTATCATCAATTGTTGACCTAGTTAGTATCTTTTCATAGTCAAGAACTATCCTCACTGAATATGGCTCTATAAATAAGATCTCTACATCTTCATGCTTATATTTTTGGGATGCTCCTAGAATACCCTAAATAAAGCCAAACTTCTTGCACACCCTATCAAATGGGATGAGCTCTACCTCTCCATCCCTCTAGATCAAGATCCACTTATAACTCTATAAAGATAACATCTATCTCTTATACCTAACCCACTCTAGGAATTGAACATATGGTCTCCAGATGATATCATTGATCACCAAGGCACCTAGTGCACACTTGGACCAATCAACATTATGGGCTCTTCCTCCTGCTCCTGAAGTAATAAAGTCACCTATTCACCATATAAAACTAACCAAAAAATATTTTTGAGTATATCTTATCCATGGTAAACCCATTAGTCTTAGCACCTAGATGTGCTCGTAGGCCCAATAATGTAGAACTAGATCAACACTAATTCCATATCTCTTATGGGACCTAAAACCCCATAACTCCTTATATATCTATACCAAAAACATAGGTACCCATCCAAACACTATCCAACCTAGCAATATCTCAACTAAAACCCCCAATAACAAGTATGGGAACCTCCCACTACTTGAGTCAGGAAGGACAAAGCATGAAACTATCGTAATAATCACCAATCTCCTCTTTCCCCTCACCCTATGATAGAGCATAGAGTAACTAAAACCCCCAACATACCACCTAACATGATCTTAGTCATCTCCATATATCATCTCTAATAAATCATCACACTCCTCCCTCTCAATGTGCTAAATTAGATCAGCTTGAAGGTGAAACTATGTAATCTAGTGCACATCCTCTAGTATGATCATGAGCTTGCCAGTGGGTAGTAGGAAAGTGTTCATGGCTATATCCCATCTCTTGATGAGGGCCATGATCATGGACACATCACAAGTCACATGCTAGTAGTGCCTCATCACTCTAAAGTTGACCTCCTCCATATGTGCCCAATCAATTGGGGTCATCCCCTAGTGAATCTCTATGAAGATTCATGACACTTGATCATGCATCTAAATCTGCTCTTGTGCTAACAAATAATTAATATCAAATAACTTATTTCACTACCGCACTCTACCTATGAACTATACCTTCTCACCTTACCCTACCTAGTGATAACTATTTCACCTCTACAAACCATGTCACTTTTTTCAACTACCCCTTACCTAATCTATTATACCTTATGGACATAATTACTAATCAAACCATTCACATACCATTTTACCAAATTGCTTTCAACTTAACAATGTTACTAAGTCACTAACATAACTAAGTCAACTCACCATACCTTAATCACTTTCATTTAAATTATACCATTACCCCCTTTTAAACTTACCTGATCTTCCTTGTTTGACCATCTTTTCCAAACCAAACACTTTCCCTCTCCTATATTTATCCTAAAATCATATTCCACATTATCTATACCCTAAACAAAACCACTACCCATTTGCGTCAGTAACCTAACATTACCATGTAAAATAGCACAATCATGACCCCTTTTCTAACCTTAACTTTGAAATATTTTTTCCCCTAGATCGACCATTAGTGGTCATGTTGACTACCAAATATTACACATACATATCTTTCAAGATGTTGACTATTAATGATCAGCCCCGACCATCGATGGTCATTATAGGTGTTCCACGAGTAGAACACCCACAAAATTAACCTCCCCAATAACCACCCAAACAACCATAATATCTTTTAAATTATAATCTAATACACACCCCTATCTTAGTTCACCTACCCCACCCTGTTAATTTCAAAATTTACCTACAAAATTGACTAAAAATCAACAACCCTACCTAGGGCAAATGAAAAAACATAAAACCCTACCCAACAAAGTAACTTCCCAAACAATCAAATGCTAATTCAAATTCTATAAAAAAATCAAACTATAATGACTAATTTAAGGATGCCACCTACTTCATTCCTTGACCATAATTGAGGAGTAATCTATGGACCCACCTATCCTTGTTTGTGTTTGTGCTCACCCTACATCCTACCCCAGTCCTCTAGATCAAGCCAACTTAGCAAGTACACCTTAGTAATCACTATCAACACAAAATTGACCTAAGATGACTAATGCTAGAGATCAGTAGTCCAGAGTTATAATGAGTGAAAATGATATTCACTTTCACTTTTAACCTCTGTGGCTTTAGGGTTTTTACCCTGACCATTGACGGTCAAGGTGATCATCGATGATCACTCTTTCAACCCCTAACCATCGATGGTTAGGGTCTTAACCTTTTTACCCATTAATTCTTCAATCACACTATTTTTGTGTATTTAGCCACAATCCCACCCATGGATACTACCCTCTCTACCCACCTCATCATCTTGTCATTGGTCCATTTCAACCTAACTAGTGCACATTTTATGACAACTTTTGCCTAGCCCTTTGACTATAGGAACAACATTTCCATGTTGACCACCTTTTTACCTTATACCACCTCATGCATACCCAACCCAATTATGTCTTCTTAAGAGAACTTCATACCTCAGATACCCATGATACTTGACCCATTTATATTTTCATCAGGAGCACTTCCTACCTTAGATACTCATAGAAAAATAGACATTACCTATGAGACTTGCATTTATGAGTGTACCTAATTTATATGCCTACATACGGTCACATAATCCACTTTTCACTTATCTTTCTAGTACCAAACTTTATTTTTACCAACTATGGCAACCTAATCAATGCATGATCTTGGTTATCTCATTTTTTATTGTACTTTGTGTGTTTGTTTATGCTTTAGTACCTAACCTATCACCCACATTCATGATCTCCACCTTCGTCATCACCTTCATCCACCTTAAAAACCTGCACTTGTTCTATTTTATCTCATCAACTCCTAGTTTCAGGGGGAACTCCTCCTCCCATACTTGAGGTAACCAAACCTTCAACTAATAATCCATTTTTGTTGTATAGCTTGTTGATTCAAAGCTACATGACAAAAAAGGGAAAAATGTAGACTCCAAAAATTTGCACACCATGATTTCAAAAGTTAAAATTCCATTGGACCACTTTAGGACCCCCTTAGGCCCCACCTTGACCTTATTGGCCCTTAACTCAACCTAACCCATCTAACCTATGCCAGTTGACCTACTGGCTAAAACCCACATTTCAACCAACCCTACCTTTGACCTCTGACTATCGATGGTCACCTCGACCATCGATAGTTAGGATACATCATCCTAAGCATTAACATGAAAACATCCACCTTGATTTTTTAAAATTATCTCATCTAAGTTTGTGTGTAAGACATTGCATACATGAATTATAAATCGTAGTTAACATCTTGTTACACCTCTCCTTCCTTGCCTATAAGAAGAGAGGATCAGGAGGTGAAATGGAGGCATGAATTCAAGAGGTTTTACATCTAGAGATTTATTTTTTAGTTTTTCTTATAGAAATCTAATGATCTAACTATCACATCAGAGAAATAACTTACCATTTCCCCTCTATCAATAGCTAAGTACTATTACTCTACCAGAATCATGCTAGACTCTATCAACAAGCCAACCACCTCAACCACTTATCTGATCAATCTTCTGCAAGCTAAGTATTTATTTTCTAGTATTCAATTAAATTATTTATATTTCATAATCAGCCTAACACAATCCAACCTCCTAGAATTTCCTTTTGGAATCTCATCAATCAGTTTATTTATCAACCTAAGCCTACACACAATAACCATTGATGGTTGTCTCAACTGTCGATGGTCTATCTAACTATTGATGGTCACCTTAACTACTGATGTTCATCCCAATTATCAATGGTTACTATGGAAAAAAATAATAAAAAGTAATTTTCACCTTTTTACCCCCAACCAAATCCAATTTTTTGTGTCCCTACCTATTCATATACCCCTAACCTATTTTTTGAAGCACACTTGACCTATTTTGCACTAATATTGACTTATTTATTGCTATATTAGTAATTTCTAATCTATTATTTTATCAAGCATTTCTTGTGTTCAATTTTATTACATTTTTATTATTGATGCAAGTAATTTATCATTCTATTTATAAAATAAATTATTTATAATGTGTAGATTGATAGCCCCTGAGAAAGATCTTGCTTTTGGGATCTAGCTAGCACTAGGCAATCAACTCAACTATCTATCTAACCAACCATTTACTTTAGTAATATCTTATTTATAGGTCATCTTGCTAAGCCAAAGAGGAGTTCTTCACAATAATCTAACTCAATGCGTGTACAATCAAACATGTTTTTCAATCATACCCACATTTAGTTTCTTCTTAATCTTTTTTTCTTGAAATATAAGCTGAAATTCACTAAAACAAATGTACCAAATTTATAATTGAATATGCTAAGAAAGATGGTTGAGGAATATTATAAAAGGGAGCCAAAATATTTGTCCCATTATTATTTGATTTAATTAAGTATCCAAATATGCATAAGGACAAGAGGCCTAACCTAGATGAGATGATTTATTGACCACATAATAACTACTAGATGAAGAACAATAGGAATTAACTACTGAACAACATGATCTAGTTATTGAGGAATAAACAAAGGTTGTTGAAGAGAATTTAGAAAATATAGAAAGGCCTAAGAAGAGAGGAAGGAAGTTAATATTAAAACCATTTTCCTTAGAATCTCAAGGCACAAGTAAAAATAGGACTGGAGACATCCCATCCACTTCAAGATCTATAAAGAATCAGAAGTTTCCACCTCCACAATATCTTAGAAGACAATCACATATGTTTAGGTGAATAATGATAAGACAACATACCTCTATAGTCCCTATCATTATCCAAATAAAAAGTAAAGAATCAATTTAGAAAGAAGAAGAGCTTAGAGAAGAAGAAGGTGAAACTGATATCCATTTTGAAGTATGACTCTACCCCTTCTAGATTTGAGGTTTCATGCTTTGGGGAAATGTAACACTGGGGTACTCTAAAAAATTCAATAAAAAAAGAGATAATGAAATAATAGTCCATTGAAAATAAAGTGAAAAAAGAACAAAAAACCTTGTGTAGTCAGAATAAGAATGAAATCAAATAATTTTATAATCCTAAAGGAAAATTCAAAATCTTAGGGCACCAATCAAAGAATTATAAGCTAATGAAAATGTGTTGGTTATTTTGGCTAAGGTGGTAGAAGTAGAGAGTAGATATCTTTAGGCTGATATAATTTAATTCATAGAAGGAAGATGTCATATGGCTGTAGGAATTACAAAGAATATGTTTTCATTCATTTCCACTTAGGAAAAAGGTCCAAGTCATGATGAACTATTCATGAAAAGAGATGCTAGGATCTAGACCTTGTAGCTCCAATGGCTTAACCATTTCAATCAATTAAAGGATGAAAATAAGGATTTGAATAAGAAGGTTAAAGAGAATAAGTATAAAATAATGATTGTTTTTAATGTATGTATGGAGTACAAATAATGTTGTTTCTCTCTAAAATTGAAGCTATGTATTAACAAAACTATCTCAGAATTGCTAACTGTCAAACTAGCTATGTTCTAAATAAAATTGTTGACAAAAAACTGTACTAAACAACTTCAAACTTGAAAATATATGCTTCCTGGTATACATTACTATCTACCTAAAATAATATCAAAGATATAACATACAATAATATTCTCCAAGTGGAATAATGCATCACACTTCTTTTGTGTACAACTTTTATTAAATAAGGAAAGCTAATTGAGCTTATTAGATGGAAAATTGCAATGTAAGTAAATTATAAAAGTAAAAATATAAATATAATACTTATATACCACTAAATGAATTTAAATTAGACTAAATAAGCTAAGTTTAACTCACTTTAAATATTTGAACATCATGCAAGAATCCTCTTCAATACTAAAGTCAAGCATGCAACCAATAAAACATCCTAGTCAAATTAGGCACCCCAACTGAGTTAAATATATAAAATAAGACCAAAATAAATCTATTGTTAGTTATCCTAACTTATAAAATTATCCCCACCTATTTGAGGATGAATGGAAATGATTTAAACTCAAGTAAGTACACCTTTAGTGAGCTATAATGAACTACAATTAATTGGCAATTCCAATTTTATTTTAAGAAATCACTAAAAAGTTATCAAAATGACCAAAAAACTATTAAAATAAACTAATTTAAAAAATATAACTCAAGTTCCCATATTGGCATCATGATCAACATTCACCCCTTTGATGCAAAGAGGTGAAATGCCTATCATCTCCCTAAGTCTTCCATATATCTCCTTGTGTAATAATTTGGTGAGAATATTAGTAAAATTATCTTCATTTCTCACATAATCAATGAAAAAAAGTTTATCATTGACCAAGTCTCTAAAAAAATGATGTTTGAGTTCATTGTACTTGGTTCTATCATGGAAAACTAGTTTCTTTGACAATTGTAATGCCCCATTATTATACAAAAATGTGTTGGCTCAAGTTGAGCCTATCTAAATTCAATAAGAGTATTCTCAGCCATAATCCTTATGTGAAATGATGTAATGGTTATATATTCAACTTTAGTAGAGGATAATTAAATTGTATCTTATTTCTTTGAAGATCAAGAAACCAACCCACTTCCAAGTGTGAAGTAATAACATGAATTTCATTACCTGTCACCAAGAGATCCTACCCAGTATGAATATGTGTATCCAATTATACATAATAAATTTTATGGTCTAAAATTATTGCCTTGATTAAATTACCTCTTACATATTTAAAAATTATCTTCACTGCTTGAAAATGCTTGAGTGACAGTTTACCCATAAATCTAGAAATTAGCGAAACACCATAATTGATATCAGGTCTTGTCATAGTGAGATACATCAAAAATCCTACCATGATTTTAAATGTATTTTAATTATCTTAAGGACTTATATCCTCCATTATAATATTTTATCCACTTACAATTTGAGTGTCTGTGGGCTTCAAATCTTGAAGATTGTATTTCTTTAACATGTCTTAGGTATACGTATATTGACAAATGAATAGTTCCTCTTTATTTTGATAGAATTACATGACAAGAAATTAATTTATAAGTCCAAGATCAATAATCTTACATTTTTATTTCATATATTCCTTAAAGATATAAGTAAAAATCAAGTCATCTACAGAGAGACAAACATATAAAACATTAGAACTAGATGATTGTATGTAAAGAGTTGGCTCATTTTGAATTCTTACAAATCCTTCATATAATAACTAGCTATAAATTATTGAGTACTAAGATTTTTAATATTGTTTCATCGAATAAATATCCTTAATCAAATTATATACCCAAAATTATACCTCAAAACCTTTTAGCTATCCCACATATACTTATTCTTAAAACACTCCATTTAAGAATGAAATTTTGACATATATTTGATATATTTTACATAATTTATGAGAATATACAACAAAAATTAGTATTATAGTCTCTTGATGTGCCACATGTGCATAATATTCCTCATAGTCAACCCCATATGTTCGTGTAAATCCATTTTCAATGAGTCTAGCTTTTAGCTTGTCAACTATGCCATCACTTTTAACCTTGGTCTTGTAGACTTAATTTGTACCAACGATATATTTATTAATATTAAGGTTAAATAAATTCCATGTATCACTTCACTCAATTTAATAAATATCTAATTTTATAACATCAACCCATTCTTTATGTTGACTAGCTTCTGCATAACTTCTAAGTTCACTAGTCATATATGATAATAGAAACATAGTATTTTCATCATAAGCATCATCAAAAAAGTTACATTACTGATGTTGTATACTTTTTATACTGATATCATAATTATTATCCAACATCTTCTTATCTAGATAAAGATTCATAAAATGCTTATTCTTGCTTGGTGTTGATGTAGATGAGTTCTCTTGTAAAGAGATAGTATTGTTTCCTGTTGAACTAGAAACCTATGTAGGAATTTGTAAGCCATAAAAATAAACATCAATAGGATAACAAAATCACTCATTAATTATGTATATACATGATTATAATCACCATACACCTCATTTTCAAAAAAATTACAATCCATAGAATTAATTGTTGACTTACTAGCAGGATTATAAAACTTATATGCTTTGCTTTCATCACTATATCCTATGAAATTATGATAAATACTATTAGGATAATTTATATTACCCTCACATATAATTTTTATGATATAATTCAACCATTTACTTGGACATGGATTTATTTTCCATCTCCCAATTGTACTTGGATTTTGAAGGAATCATCTAAATGAAACCATCTTTATGACTTATCAAGTGATTTGAGCACCTTGAATCAAGAGACAAAAAATTATATTCATCTTATATTCTCATAATACATATAATAAAATAATATAATATCTATTAAACATCACTTTGCTCAACTTGAAAAGCTTTATTTTCACTCTTGATTAGCTTGATTCTTAGCTGCTAGTATCTTGGAATCCTTAATCACATGTTTGATTGTTTTTGCAATAATGAAAAGTAAAGTATCTATTGATTTTACCTGTAAATTTATATTTATATTTTCCCTTTGAATTTTAGTTTTTAAAACTCCCTTGATTCTGATTTTTAGTTTTTTCTTTGGTCTTTGAATGCTTTGCCTTGGTTTCAAGTGCCTGTTCTAGACCATGTTCTATATCTACCACATATAGTCCCATCTTATTCTCATGGGACAAGAGAGAAATAAATAACTCATCAAGGCTTATAGTTTTCATGTATTTACACTTTTCAAGAGTGATCAAAATATGTGGACCATCTTTAGCTTAAATATCTCAAAAATTTTCTTGCTATAACACTATATTGTATAAGTTATCCTTAAACCCTCATTTTATGAACTAAATCATTTACCATTTATAGACACATAAATTATAATTTAATATAAAACAATGTAATTATGACCACTCCTTTACACACTTAACTCTAGACCTATCCTAGGGCCCTTTTGGTCACTTTCAAACACCTTATATGTTAAAGACTCACTCTTTTAAGTTGATTGATGACCTCAAAATGAACCCATCCATCATATTGTCATCCTCAACCATCATTCAAGTCATTTTATACCCTTATCACCATTTTTTTTTCCCATTGGACAATAAAACCCTATTGCACAAAAGTGCACCACTATGTCATCTAATCCACCTCTCTTGTCCTCCTACCAAATAAAAGCTAATTTACAAAATTCAAAGTTATGGAAAGGTCAGCCTATGTCCCTAATAATCCCCACTCAAAGGAATTTAAAAGATATGACTATATAAAAATATTTCAAACCATTTTTCACATCAAAGGTTTTTACACTAAAAGATCACTAGAGTTCAAATTGTATATTGATAACAAATTACCTATTTCTCCCAATTCTGATTACATAAAACCCTATTAGCCTAGAGCTAAAATTTGAAAACATATCCAAGGTCATAAGTCATGGTTAAGGAAATTAATCACACTAGTATTGCATCAAAATCTAATATTTTTCTCTAATTATTCACCACCATCATAACATGGGAAAATTAAATGAGGTTTGATACACATGAGGTGTTGAGGTCATGCCTCACTTCAATTACTGAACCCTTTTTATTCTATTCATTTACATTGGTATTCATATGTCAATCAGATAGGGTTTTGAAGGAAAAATAGTCATACAATGGTCACTGTAGGCATGAAACATAGAGATATAGATGAATGTGAACAAAACCTAGAAATCTTAGATCTTCATTGTCTATGACATGACCAACCTCATAGAGGATAGGAGTGCCCCCTATCTATCTTAGAGAACTATTATCTAGGACTCATTTTAGCTATAAATTTAGTTTCATAGTCACCAAATTTAGCGACCTTACCAGTTTGAGCTTCTGATTCTTCATGTTACACCATTTTCCAACTAAGTCTTAGTTTTCTATTGTACTTTCCTTATTTAGTAAGTTTATAGATCTAGCTAGTTTCAAATCAGGGATGCCCGATATTTGCAATATTATTATTCTTGATTTTACACATTAGTTTTACTTGTAGGGTATTCACATATTGCTAAGTTTTCTAAAATTTGATAAAAAAAATTAGTGAACATGTTTTAATTATTGAATATTGCAAGCCTTAGTTTTACCTAGGGTTTTTCCTCATTTTTTTCCCTTCTAAGGTTTAAAAATCAATTATATTTTCATTATCCTGTTGGATTATTTGCTAACATTTTTATGTTTTCCTCTCTTGTTGTCATTTAGTCTTTGGAAAATTTAAAGTGGATAAGAAGGAATCTCTTCCTCCTCCTAACCCTCAAGAGGGTGATACATTTTTTACCTCTAACCAAGTCCATATTATCACTACTCTAAGGGGTAAGATATCCTATCATATAGTTTTAAAAGAAGGTAATAAACCTATCCTTTCTCAAATCCTTCTACCTCCCACATCTCCCCTTGATGCTGTATGTATGTAGGTTCAATTTGAAGCACCTAGGGTTTGTGATTGTGAAGCTCTAAAGGATAAAATCATCATTATGGGAAA
The DNA here is from genome assembly GCA_037957365.1 of Torreya grandis. Taxonomy (NCBI): domain Eukaryota; kingdom Viridiplantae; phylum Streptophyta; class Pinopsida; order Cupressales; family Taxaceae; genus Torreya; species Torreya grandis. The sequence goes on along the minus strand of JARHVA010001462.1, from coordinate 952,488 downwards.
TTTAATAGAATAGTTTAAAAATAAAATTGAATTTTTTAGTGCAAAGATCACATCCTTTCAAAATCAGATTAAATATGAACATAATTGAGAGTATGCTAGTGTTAATCATGTATTTTCATCTTCATATAACAATGTTATGCATAATAAGACTTCATATCAAAATGGGAATCTAAAATATAATAAATCTACAATAAGTGTTTCATAAAGTATGTAAATTGATAATAAGAGTTCAAGTGAGATTCTAAGGGAAATGATTCAAAATAAGTTGATCAAAATACTATTATGGATATCATAGAATGCATGGGGATCATACAGATCATTGTTTATATTTGAATAATATAATAAAATTATAATTAATAGTGGTGATCCTAAAACTAATACCTTAATCAAGAAACCCACAATGAAATAAGAGTAAATAAAAAAGTGGCAAAATTAAAACTAGTACAAAAATGGTTATCAAAGAACCAATTAGAACAAGAAAAGGTTCAAAAGGCACAATTAGAATAACAAAATATTCAAAAAGCTAAGTTAGATCAATTCGAGTATAAAAGGCATAAGATGTAAAAGATCAATTACAAAGGGAATAATTTGAAAAGTAAATGTTGTAACATACAAAAGTAAAGTTACTACAAGAGAAGTTGTAAAATCAAAGTTAGCACAAGAAAAAAAAGCATTCTTAAAAGAGGATTTCTAATAAAAGAGTTTCCAAAGCAAGAAATGCTTAGAAAATCTAAGGTCACAAGCATGGTTTTAAATGAGTCAACTAAAAAGAGTTCATCATTCCTAAAGCCTTTGATTCTTAATCCCATCTTAGATGGAAAACAATGCACCAATTTTGTGATCAATAACACTATTGAAATGAATGTTTATAGCATGACACTCTTATAGTTTCTTGGATATGATAAGAAACATTTGAATAAAATTAATTTATCTAAATCATTTATTGGATCCATTGAGTTACCGTTCATATTTAGAACAAAAACATGTTCAATTGTATTTCACGTATGTCCTAGTTTGGCCAAATATAATGCATAATTAGGAAGATCATGGATGATAAAAATGGGGGAAACATTGGGTAAAGATGAAATATGTCAAATTCAAACATAAAAGTGCAATGATCATAGTTTCAAGAGAAGATAGAGTTTATTCAAAGCAAGAGTAACAAATAAAAAGAATGTATTCAACTAGTACACACACAAATGCAATAAATAACTATGCATGCTTATATGTACTTTGTCACATGTTAGTTCATTTATGCATAATTATTCAATACTTGTTTTATCCAATTGATATCATATATGCTTCACGAGTGTACATGAGTGACTGTAGATTACATAGAACACCATTTACTAACTTAGTTGTATGTAGTATGACTATTACACACTTAAAAATTACAATTGGACAAGAGCGCCCTATTGGATAGGAGTGCCATACTATAGTCTCTATCACCCCATTGTTGTCCTAATGAGATCAAACTACCATTAATCTGTTCTAGACCACATATAAGATTTTTACATGTACATTCATCAATTAACTCATTAAGGGTATATTATACACAAGTTTTATCCCTTTTTTGTTACATTATATTATTGATAACTTAGCTATTTACAAAACATTACATATTTCTCACTCACTAACATCTTAATATACTATCAGGGATCTCAATTATTGAATATAATAATGTTATAACTTAGCTCTTGTTGATCAATCACATATTAACATGCTTTACTTCCATGTTGATTTCTTATATTTGTGGCTTGTATGCACTCTCTCTTTGCTATTGAGGGCATTTAAACATGTATTTTACATGTTAATCTAAACCTTCATTATCTATTTGTATACATACAAGGACATTTAAATATGTCTTTGTGTGTGTATTCTATATATTTGATAACATTTGAACATGTCCTTCTATACAATTCTAAGACTTCATTATTTACTTCTATGTGTGTGAGTGACATTTGAACATGTCCCTTGTATGTGTGCCTTTGGCTTTATATTGTGTGCTTTGTGTGTTTTGAATGTACTCTTTAATTGTGTGTGTCATGACCATGATAATTTTATATATTCTTTGCTCAAAATTTTATGTCATGATGGAAATCATACATCCACCCAACCCTTCTAATGCCATGATGGATATCTTGCATTCCTCCTTAAGTAGTTATATTCATCTTTACATACTCAGTTTGATCACTTATCTACATGCCTAAATGTTAACATCTATATAGACACTATCTTTATGAGTGCTTATTCATACATACATCTCACATTATTAATATGCCTAGTTTATCTTTATGATGATGTCATGATTCTCCATGTTATCAATATTGCTCAAATTTAAATCTTTATGTCATAAGAATATATCACATAACATTTTATTTTGAGTTAAGTTATTGTGTTGGCTCAAAAAATCACCTCAAAAGAGGAGTAATTCACAAAGGTTTTATTAGAGATAGACCTCCTAGATCAACACACAAACATAATTTGGTAGTTATAACACAGTTAACATAGTTTTAGTCTCAAAAAGTGCACAAAAAGTGATTTTGGATAGGACCCCTTATTTGACAAGAGAGAATTGATCGCATGTCCTTCCCAATACTATTTTCAATATGCCTAAAAAATAGGCATTTCTATAATTTCTCAAAATCTTAGTTTACCTAGGACAATATGCAATAGTTTTTATAGTCTCAGTTTCTAGAATTAATTAGTTTTATCTTAGATTTGCTAATTTTTGTGGCATCATGCATGACATGTTATTCTAGGTTAACACATAGGTTTTATTAGAATAATAGTTACTATTACTCAGTTTTATAATCCATATAAACTAGATATTAGTTTTAGGGGCATGTCCATGGCATATGGCTTCCTCATTACTCAATTTTGCACTAGTTTCATAGATGGAATGGAAAATCCATGTCATTCTCTATGTTGTATACATTGGACTTAGATTATACTTAGTTTTATCACCGATTTTGTTGGTTTTATACCAGAATTGAACCTTATTCCATATGCATTAGTGGGTTCACTATTTACACCAATATTTACACTAGTTTTGCACTGGAATAATATATTAGGATTCATATAAGGATTCTAAATTACTTCACTAATCTGGATATGTGATGATGTAGTCAAACACACTTTGAGTTAATATGCACACTTTCATATTGATGAGGATTATATAATTCATAGACCAATACAAGCTATTATATTCAAATAAAATATTCAAGGGTCCTACCCTCTATAGTCACTAAATTTTCACCAAAAAGCATAATGATTTACATACCCAATCAAGTGTATTTGTTCCTTGTAATTATCTAGTTTCTCATCTTTTGAAATTTGATATTCATCTTAAGTAAAGAATGATATTGCATATGTTTCATTATAGGTTTGTTTTGAAAATAATTCAATGTTGTGGCCTACATTCATGACTACAATTCACATGTAAGTCCATGTACATATTTTTACTTTTACTTTAGTACTTTCAATTTTTTGCATTACTAGAATAAATGGGGGGGGGGGGGGAAATGTAGACATATAAATTAAAATTAAGATAAAATAATGTACTTGTGATTATTCCTTTACACACTTAAATTTGGACCTATCTTAGGGCCCTTTTACCACTTTCAACCACCTTATGTGTGAAGGATTCACTCTTCAAAGCTGATTGACAACCCTAGAATGTAACCATCCATCATACTATCAACCTTGGCCATAATTCAAGACATGTTATACCCTTATCACTATTTTTTATCCCCATTGGATAATAATTCCCTATTAGACATAAACACATTGCTATATTATCCAATCCACCTCTTTTATCATCTCACCAAATAATGACTAATTTCCAAAATTCAAAGTTATGGAAAGGTTTGCCTATATCCTTAATAATCCTCATTCAAATGAATTTAAAAGATATGACTATATAAACATATTTAAAACTATTTTTCACACAAGATTCTTCCACATTAAAAATCACTAGAATTCAAATTGCACATTGAGAGTAAATTTCCTATATCTCCCAATTCTAATTACATACAACCTAGTAACCTAAAGATAAAGTCTAAATACAACTCCAAGGTCACAAGTCATAGTTAAGGAAATTAATCACACCAATATTTAAACAAAATCTATCACTTTACACTAGTTATTCATACACATGAAGTTTGATCCCTCTTAGGAGTATTGGTATGTAGGTGATGCTCAACACATGGGGTGTTGAGGTGATGCCAAATTTCAACTATTGACCCCTTTTTATCTCATAGTTAAATTGGTTTTCACATGTCAAGGAGATAGGGTTTTTAAGGAAAAATAGTCATATAATGGTCATCATAGCTGATTTGAAGCTCTTACATGGAACATAGAGCATAACGATGAAGGTGAACAGAACCCAAAAATATCAAATCTTTAATATTTATGGATAGGACTAGCCTCATAAAGGAAAAGAGTTTCTCCCATATCTTGTCTATCTTAGGGTATTATTGTATAGGTATCATTTTAGTTGTAGATTAAATTTCACAATCACTAAATCTGGCTACCCTACTAGTTTTAGCTTCTGATTCCTTTTATAACATCATTTCCAGCTAAGTCTTATTTTTTCTATTACACTTTCCTTATTTAGTAAGTTTTTAGATCTATCTAGTTTTAAGTCAATGAATGCCAAATATTTATAGTATTACTATTGATATTTTTTCACATTAGTTTATCACTTAGGGTAATTTACATATTGTTAGGTTTCCCCAAATTTGATAAAATACCATTATGCAATAATCTTGTACTCCTTTAGAATCTAACATTCTCAAATTTTAAAAATTCATTTTAAGGGTTCAAAAATTTGATTTTATTAACTTAATGGATCCTTGATATAAATTATCCAAGGTATTCTATGCATCATGATCATTATTGCATCTTGAAATTATTAGATAAATGTTTTGGTCTATGACACTCTGAATATAGAAGAAAGATTGTGCACCCAAATTTTCTTCATCTTTTTTTGTTTTTTTTAGATCTTGTGTCAAAGTATTCCAATATTGAGGTAGTGTGTACACATGGATAATATTATCCCAAAATATTTTCTTGACAATAATTATTTTCAATGGATTTTTCCAATACTCAATGTCATCACCTATGAAAACATGAATATTCATGGAAGTAGAATTCACTGAAGCCATTAATTCTTCTAATAATGGTATGAAAAAACTTTCAAACCTCGATTAAATATGGATATGATAAAAAATAAATGTTTTTAATTTATGTATGGAGTGAAAATCATATTTTTTTCTCTCTAAAATAGAAGCTATGTATTAACAAAACTATCCAAGAATTACTAATTGTCAAACTAGTTGCGTTGTAAGTGAATTTATTGACAAAAAACTATACTGAATAGCTTAAAAATTGATAAGATATGATTTATGGTATAAATTAATGTATACCTATAATAATATTAGATATAAAACATGTAAAAATATTCTCCAAGTGGAATAATATGCCACACATCTAATATGTGCAACTTGTATTAAATATAGAAAACTAACTTAAGCTTATTACCAGGAAACTTACAATGCAAGTAGAGTTTAAAAGTAAAAATATAAATATAAAACTCATTGACCACTAAGTGAACTAAAAAATAAACTAAGTGAACTTAAATTAGATAAAATAAGTTAAGTTTAACTCACTATAAATATTTAGACATCATATAATAAGCCTCTTCAATAGTAAAGTCAAACATGCAACTAGAAAAAATATCCTAGTCAATGAAGAGGATTATTGGAAACTAAAGGTGAGGGAAACTATTGAAAAACATGATCTCTAAGTGGTCATCCTAGTCATAAATCTAGTGAGAGTTGGTCTAGGTGGTTATTTCATCTAAATCATAGGTGACAGTGTAATTTGATAGGTCCTAGTAGGCTTTGAAGATGCATTTCAACATGTCTATGATATGATGTTTGGAACTCATAAAGCAGATTATGTCAAGGACACCATCTTGCACTTACTTAGCCATGATTAGTAGTTTTCCAAATAAGTCAACACAAGGGAATACCTTTGGCTTAGCCATAACTCAGTGTAACCCACACTTCTCATATGCCCTAAGGGATCCTTGAACTTGACCTTGTCTTCATCATCACTGCTAGAGGATTTGGGCATATGTTAATAGCTTTGAACACATCATTTTAGTATTTGAAATGTGTCAAGCCATCTGATAAAGTTACATCTCTATACTCTAGCTAGATTTGAGGGTTACAAGATGAGATTGCCATTGTATTTGGGATATAAATTTGCAATATCAAGCTTTGAGCAAGTTTTAGAATTGATATGAGCAAAAAATATGGAATAGATTCTAAGAAATTTAGAGAAATAATGACTAATGAGTTCAACTCTAGAGTTTATAGATGTCTACATATATCTCTTGGATTGATGGCATTTAGTGGCTCACTCAACATGAATACAAATTCAAGTTAGTGGCTTGATCTTCCCATTTATTTATTAATTTGGACATAAAATAAAAAATCATGATCACTCACCACCTAGTAGATTTAGTGATCATGATGCGACATTTTATAATGTCCAATCAAGGCCCAATTTACCATCTAATCAATGTTTGGAGTGTTGTAGGCACATGGCCATATCATCTTTAAGACTTCCTAGGTGGTTCCTATTTCAAGCCACATGTCCCTTGCTAATTAGTTTATGCTCTATAGACCACCACTTATGCATGGATTAGTACTTTACCTTGATACACATAAAATAAGAAAATTATAGCTAGAGGATGCATGATGTCCTTTGATTAGCCTTTCAAATCTGATAATACCTTATTCTAACCACCCTAGGGTCTCTTGGGCTCTTGCTACCAATCTATATAGAAATGTCATGTGGCATGATGTGATAATTAAGACTCCCTTAGGTTCTAATATCTCTATTAGGTTTAGGGGACTAACAAGCCTAAAAATGGACCACATGACAATCTATCATTTGATTGGGCTCTCCCATTCTCTGAAATCTCTATCATATTCAAGATATTAACACATTTAACATTGGGTGAGCCCATTTGTTGCATCCTAGTAAGCCTAAGCAACATTATATGTGGTGTTATTTCATTTAGTCAATCTCTCTTAGGCTTTGACATCTCTTTCAGATCTATAAATTGACCATTCTAAGTGTGATCTATGTGGCACCTTTCCATAGGGTCTAGTTTTCCTAGACTCTAAAAATTTATAACATCTCTAGTAGTGATCCATGTAGTGCTTTCCCATTTAACCACTCCTCATATAGAAATCCAAAAAAGAGACTAAGTAAAAGGAAATAATTAGAATGAATATAAATGCTCATCTAGTTTCTAGATAAGCCTCACTAGGTGCCATGTAGGAATCTAGGAGGCTAACACTTCAAGAGACTAAGACTTTTGAAACTTGCATATAGAATAAAACATGTAGAAAAGTTAACACATTAAATATTCTAAGTAACAAAGCTCTTGGTTTTTCTTAATATATGAACAAGACTTGACTATGGTAACTTCAGAGGTTATAGGGCTCTCAACAAGGATTAATTCACCATTGAAAAAATGTAATACACTTAGGAAAACTAGGGTGAAGAGGGATTGAAAGACTTTTCTTAGAAATGAGTTGGTTGGAATGAGACTGAAGGTTCATGAAATCTAAGTTTGATCATTTTGCATAGGGGTCCCTAACTTCTTTAAAGAAGGGGGTGTGTTGGTCATAAAAAATGGAGACTTCCATGGGGAAAGTAGTGTTAAACACTTAGAACCCATGCTGCTAAATCTCATTCCTACACAAAACATAGACTAGCAGAAAACCTTTAAACATATTAGAGAAATAAGGTGCTAAAGTCCATTACAATAAGTGACATACTAAGCCTTATTTCCAAAAAATACCAAATGTGTGTGAGGTGATATATTTTATATTGGTTTTACTCTGAATTTCACTTAAATAAGTCAAGGTCAAGTTGGGCATCAAATATCCCAAAGGGACATTATTAGTTATATGGCTTGGAGGGGAATGGTATGGGAATTTGTCTGCTACTAGCTAAGTGTATATAGTCTTGACATAGATACTTATGGTCCCATTTTATGCCTTGCTTGACTACTAACCAAGTAGAAAAGCCTACGATGAGGTTACATGAATAACCCTTTCAAGGAAGACTCAAAATTTAGATTCTTCATGTTATTTTGATCTCTTTTTAAAGTTTTATTATGAAGATATTTGGTATTTCTATCCATTGAGTGTTTGGGACCAATACATGAGTGATGGGATATTTGGAAAGCTCTAAATACCCAACCAATTTTAGATTGGTTTAATGCTCTCATTTTTTCTCTAGATGTTCTTATGAGGTGTAGTTTGATGGCCTTTTGTTAGGAAATGGGGTTGTTCTAAAATTCACCTATATTGTTAAGAATCATCAACCTCTAAAATTTGAAATGTAAAAGACTTAATTACAAACCATAATTTTCTTGGAAGTGAAAGCTCACTTTAGTATTAGGGATGCCATGAATATAATGGTTCATGGAAGTGCACCAGAATGAAGTGAGACATGATTTGCACAAAGGCCAAATTTGGGAAAACTCAAACAACTCAAAATTATGAAAACACAAAGACTAATTTGCACACAAAAAATTTGAGATCCAACTCAATACATTTAGATTAGATAATTTGAAGGAAATATAAGTTCAAATAGGAGTGGATGTAACTCCTCCATGAAAGGTAGTCAAGAATGCCTCAAAATAGAGTGTAACTACCCATTTTAAGAATATTTAATAAAAAAAATAACTCCCATAATGAATGAGGCATAAGATAACCACTATGACATATGATACATCAAATTAACTCCTATGACTTTAGACCTAAGCAATACTATCCATAAATGTAGGAAATCTAAATGACATGGAATATATGAGTAGTAAAACACAATAAAATTCAAGAAAAAAATACTACACTAACACCCCCCATAATCACGACTTAGGTGGGTGATGATACAAAAATGGGTCCTAACAACTAGGCCTAATCAGGTACCCATGTATAATGCAATCCCTCATAAATAGAGAAGAGAAAACCTAGTAGAAAAAAAATCCCCTCAAAAGAGAGAAATTAAGAAGTGAAGAGGCTAGAAGCCCCCTTAAAGATGATAAAGCTATCGAAGTGGAACACACCCTAAGAAGAGATTATAAATGAATGTAATTGCTCTTAGTGAAGGGTTTGGTGAAGATATCAACAACCTACTTTGAAGATTGGTGAAATATTAAGTCGATGACCTACTCATGAATCAACACCCAAATGAAGTGCATGTGAGTCTCAATGTGTTTGGTCCTCTGATGAAGGACTAGATTCTTACTGATCTAAATGGTGCTTTAGTTGTCACAAAATATGACTATAGGATACCTAATCTAGACACCAAACTCAAAAATAATCCCCTAAAGCTAAATAGCCTCAGTAGATACATTAAAAACTCTATTGTATTCTACCTCAATAGAAGATAGATCAATAGAATTATACTTCTTTCTTGACCAACTGATGGGACCTAAACCTAATGAGAAATTGTAACTTGAAGTGGACTTACAACACTCAGTGTCACTAGTCTAATCTAAGTCTATGTATCTAACCAAATCAAAATATGAACCAACCCTATAGTGTATCCCATACTTGTGTGAACCCTGAATGTAGTGCAAGATCCTCCTAGCTAATTTCAATACAACTCATGGGGTTCCTACATGCATTTTGAGACAATGCCAATGGCATAAAAGATGTCAGGTCTAGTGTGGGTCAAGTAAATAAGGCTACCAATAAGTTATCGATACAAGGTAGCATTGACCAATGGAGTGGAATAGTCAGCCTCAAGTTTGACTCCAGATAAGAATGGAGTCATAGATGGATTATAGTTATCCATGTGAAATCATGCCAAAATATCAAGAGAGTACTTGGGTTATATAAGTGAAATCCTTGAATAGGTCAGAGTGATCTCAATGCCAAGGAAGTAGTATCGTAGGCCCAAGTTAGTCATGGTGAATCTATCTTGAAGAGTTTTCTTTACTACTGAGATAGTTGAAGAAGAACTCTCGATGATCAGGAGGTTATCAACATAAAAAAATAGTATCAATAATGAATCATCCTATCATAATAAGTACACATTGGGGTCTGACTAGCATTGGGTGAAACTTGAATCAAGAAGGAAAGAATTTATTTTAGCATACGAAGCCCAAGGGGCCTATTTGAGGCCACAAATATATTTCCTAAGTCTACACACTAAAGAAGAATCTTGAACAAATCTAGGTGGCCAATCCATGTAGATCTCCTCCTTAAGGTCTATATGAAGAAATGCATTCTTCACATCTATTTGATGCACACTCCAACCATGTGTGGTAGCTACTACAAGTGTGAGTCTAATCGAAGTTATCTTGGCTACTAGTGCAAAGTTATCTGAGTAGTCAATGTTGACTACCTGTGAAAAACCTTTGGCTACTAATCTAGCCTTGTAATTATCAACACACCTATATACAACATACTTGATCTAATATATCCAATGAAATTGAACCATCTTCCTTCCCTTAGGAAGTGAAGTCAAATCCCAAGTATGATTGCTAATCAAGGAATCATATTCATCATCTAGGGATCTATCTCACTCAGATATGCCTGATGCCTATCTAGAAGTATGTGGATTAGTTGAAAAATAAAAAAAGGCATGTGGTCCACTTTGAAAGTCTACCCGAGCATGTTTTTCATCATCTGGATCCCTTGCTTAAGTCCCTGCACTTTGAAGTGTCTACCTAGCATAAAGAGGACCTAAAATGGGTGAATCAGGTGATGAATCCTCATATTTTAATGCATGCCTAAAAGTGGATGAGGATGAATTCCCATCACTCTACTCAATTTTAGACTCACTATTGGATCTAGAATAAAAAGAAGCCTCTACCTCAGGAACCTATTGTGAATAATCTAAATCCTTAGAATACTCATCTAAACTGAGTAAAAATAATATAGAAGAAGTGCCTAGTAAAGAGTCAGTGCGACTCTCCTAAAACCTAACACTTCTCTTGATGAAAAACTAATGAGTCATAGGGTGGAGAAGCTTATAACCCTTGGCCCCATCTAGATACCCAAAAAAGATGCAAGGTTTGGATTGAGACTCCATAGCCTTACATTTCTTTTTTGGGAATGCATGCCATTGTCGGTGATGTAAAGACCCTAAAATGTTGCACCTCTAATTTCCTATTATGGCAAGCTTCAAAAGGAGTGATGCCCTCTAAAGCTTTGTGAGGAACCTAGTTCTGAATGTAGCATGCATAATTGATGGCCTCTACCTAGAACTATGGAGCCAATGATCTAGATTGAATCATACATTTTTTCATCTCCTCCAAGGACTGATTCTTACATTATATTACACCATTATATTGAGGAGTGTATGGTACTATACATTGAAGATCAATCCTCTTTGTGGTACAAAACTACTCAAATATGTGGTTGATGTACTCCCCTAATTATCTATTTGAAGGATTTTGTTGCACTTTCTAGATTGCTTCTCAGCAAGAGCCTTGAAGTCTAAAAAATTATCAAACACTTTAGAATTTTGTCTAAGAAAGTAGACCCATGTGTATCTATAAAATTTATCAATGAAAGTGAGCACATATCTAGCCCTGGTAAAATAAGGATGGGGAAACTACCCCATGACATCATTGTGAATCAACTCAAGGGGTACTGAAGCTTTCTTAGCTTTTCCTTTGTCAAATTTCTCTTTGAGATGTTTACCAAGGGCACAACCCTCACAAAGTCCCTTAGAGAATTTAACTCCAGGCAAGCATGTAACCATGTCCTATTGACTCAACTACTCAATATAGCGGTAGTTAAAATGGCCAAACCGCTCATGCCATAGCTTGTTAACTCCATTTGAATGGGTAAGCAATATAGTAGGAGAAATATCTAGAGTAAAATGGGAGAAGGTGTATAGCCTAGAATGCTAATCAACCCTCCCTAATGCAACTATAGTGTCACTATGTAGCTCTCTAACCTCAATGAAATCTGGTGTGAACTCGACTCTCATGCCCTACCCTATGTGGGTAATCTAATACACTAAAAGGAGATTAGATGATAATGAAAGTACACTTAGAAAATTTGTGAATGTTACTCCTTCAAATTCAACATACCCTTTCCCTAATTTTTTTGATAGAGTGTCATCACCCAAAGTGATAGAGGACATACTATAGGGCTTTAAGTCAATAAAATCAACCTCTGATGAACCCATATGGTGTGAAGCACAAGAGTCTATAAACCAAGATGAAGTAGATTTAGAAGCCACTATAACTAAAGCTTTACCCTTAGGTTTCTCTTTCCTTTTTTCCTTTTCCTTATAAGATTATTTGATTGATGAATATTGTTTGGCAAACTCAGGGACCCCTATATTATTTGACTTATGCTCATCAAGCCCATTCCTCTTGTAATAGGAACACTTAACATTCTATATTTTAGGTTTCCCTTTGGAGGAGGAGGTTTTATTGCTATTTTTTTTAGTGTTTTTCTATTCTTTCTTCTTCTCTAGATCCTTACTCTTTTGTTTCTTATCCTTGTTGCTAGAGGCTTTCTATTTCCCATTCTTGGTAATGAGGGATGAAGATTTGGAAGACTTGAGGGTTCCCATATGGATCAAATTATCTTTTTCCTTAGTCAAATTTGAAATTAATTCATGTAAGGATGGCATTTTCTAGTTGGATCCTATGGCTCTCTTGATAGTATAAAAGGTAGAGACAAATACAGAGTAATCAGGTCCTAGTTTTGCAAGCATATAAAGAACTAACTGCTTGTATTTCTTCTTGATTTCACACTCTTTTAACTAAAATTTAAGTGACTTAATCTTAGTGAAGAATTCATCCAATGTATTAAAGTTTCTATGTCTTAGATTAATTATCTCATCTCAAGCTCATGACCCCTCATGGTATCGACTTTCCCAAACAAGTTTTCTAGGGTGTCCCATACTTCATTAGGAATTTGGCCAACTCTATGTGGAACAAGAGTTATGATGATAGTAAAAGACATAACATTAAAAAGGATTCATCACATTTATTAAACCATTTTATCTTGTCTACCTTAGTTGTGGGCTCAGTTTCTACCCCCATAGTTATGTGAAACAACCCTTTACTCCTAAGAACCATTGTAATCTTACTTTTCCATTCGTGGTAGTTGAATGGTGTGAGTGAATTAACAGTGCTAAGATACATTGAATAATTTAATATTAATGTGTTTTTGTTATTTTATAAATCAAATGTGTGGAAAAAAAGAATTTTCCAAATAGAATCACAACCATAGTGCACTCCCTTGAAACTATGTCAAGTACACCCCCTAAATTTTGGCACTTTTATAATTAATTGAATTTTATAATTCAAATGGGCTATATGTGTGGTAAATTGAAAAATAAACACTTTTGAAAAAGATGATGCTCAATTTTGAGCTACCATTTACAAGATATTAATGAAACAAATTCCTGTCAATAGCCCATTTTTAATAAAAATTGCACTAAATGATTAAAAAATTACCCTTGAGTGAGGTGAAGTATACCTTTCAACCACTCATTGGAACTGGATCAAAGTATAGAATAAAGTGGTTTGGTATTTTGAGGGGGATTTGGCTTCCTGCCAATCTAGACCTCAACTTCATCTTCATCAAGTGGAGATACAAGTTTCAAAAAGACTCAAAAAATTGATTTCTTTTAAATATTTCAAATGATTTTATTTTCAATCACACTAAATGAAGTAATAAAAAATGATAAGTCATTAACAACAAAAAATTATTGAAGATCAAATACCATTGTGAGAAGAAGGCTGAGCCTGGGCCCACCAAGGAGGAAAGGTGTCAAACATGAGACTCCAAGGTGGAATTTCAACTCAAAAATTAGATATGATTTCCAATGCCCAACTTTATTTGCATTCCAATGTAGCTCAGAGATCTTCAATGCCAAGAAACACATGCTAACCAATAGAGAGTGTAGATCTGGGCAATAATTTCTAGTGCCACTCAAAAATAAGATGTTAGAATTTGAAAAAGGATACCAACTCCTTAACGTAGGTCTAAAAAAAATTACAATGCCACACTACTGATCCATGCCTTTTTATAGTAAATTAAATGCCACTCTTCTCAGGTCTAATGCCAAAATAAGAGGGTTTAATGCAAGTGACGCCAATGGAGATAAATTTCAGTGCTATACTCAAAATGTAACTCAGATTTAGAAGATTTCAAAATAAAACTCAGCATAAATAGAATGTAGATGACTATGCAAATTTTAAATGCCTTTAGAAAGGACTCCAAATTGGTATTTTAGCACTAAACATAGTGGTTCTAAAAAAAGTGTAAACTCCACAAATAACACTTTTTCCAACCAATAGGTAGATTTGAAAAAGACAAGGATGCCACTACCAAAAGAGATTAAAATTATTGCAAAAGAAAAAAAATCTTGAATTCAAAATTAATTTTAGTAATGAACCGGACACTTAGTGATACCAACATGGCTATGATACCATATCATGGATGTCACAGATCTACTGGTTCATGGAGGTGCATTAGAATGAAGTGAGACATGATTTGCATGAAGGTCAAATTTGGGCAAACTTAAATAGGTACAAATTATGAAAACACAAAGACTAATTTACACACAACAAAGTTAAGCTCCAACTCAATACATTCATATTAGATAATCTGAAGGAAATATAAGTTCAAATAGGAGTGGATGTAATTCATCCATGAAATGCAATAAAAAATTCCTCAAAATAGAGTGTAACTCCTTAGTTTAAGAATAGTCGGTCAATAAAGTAAATCCCACAATGAATGAGGCATAAGATAACTGCTATGCCATATGATAGGTCAAAGTAACTTCTATGATTGCACACCTAAGAAATACTATCCACAAATGTAGGAAATCTAAATGACATGGAATATCTAAGTAGGAAAATATAAGAAAAAATCCTACACTAACATTTGGGGCATTCTAAAACTTAACTATACCTCCTAGGATTTTGTCATCCCTAGAGTGGTTCCTTATTGAGAGTTTTTAAAGGACTTTTCAGCTATACCTATCATCTTAATCTCAATTGAAGGCTAGGTCTAGGTTAAGGTTTGTGAGAGGTAAACATCATAGGAAAAAAACAAAACCAAGAGCAAGAAAATCATAACAAAAGCAAACACATAGTATACAAAAACACACAACTAAATCAAACTAGTCTAATATGTACATTACTACCCTTGTGGAGATTACTCTAAAATTACACTAGACTGGGTAGTCAAGAAGAATTCTTTAGGAAATATCCATTCACTGGTAGTGGGATATTTTTTCCTTTGAGGTCCTTAAGGAAAAATACATTCTAGCTAAGTATCTTAGCTATCTAGTAAGGGCCAATCTAGAGAGGAATCAAACTTGGCATGCTGGCCCCTCTTTTCATGGGATTTATCCCATTATATAATTAGATCAAAAATCCTAAATGATTTAACCTTGGACCTTTTTTCAAACCATCACTTGATAGTGCCTTGATGTTTGTGAAAGTTGAATAAGGATTTATCCCATGTTTTATCTAACTGTACAATATCCAAGAGCTTGGAGTTCACTTTGTCATCATGTTCCATATACTACACATGAACTTATATGTATGTATCTTGAGTGTAATTGGTAGAATGGGCTCAAGTTCATAGATTATTAGGAATGACAAGCTCTTAAGTGCTTGTTTATACCTAGTGTAGTCATCCCACACAATAAATTTAATCAATGAATGCCATTCATAGTGTTTATTTTCTATAGATTTATTGATGACATCAACTAGGTTTTTGTTAGTCAACTTTGCTAATCCATTACCTTATGGGTATTAATTGTATGATAATTTCAAAGTGACCCCTTCATTATATTCCCATTTAGTGAAATCTATGGATTGGAACATGGGACCATTATCACACACCAATGAAACTGGGGTTCCAAATTGAGTGGTTATATTATTCTCCATGAAAATTATGACTTTAGTGGCATTAATTTTCTTATTTTCCATTTCTTTGTTCCATATTGTGTAGTAATATATGTCCATGAGAACAAACTTAAGGTTTGATGA
This sequence comes from Torreya grandis, assembly GCA_037957365.1. Classification (NCBI taxonomy): domain Eukaryota; kingdom Viridiplantae; phylum Streptophyta; class Pinopsida; order Cupressales; family Taxaceae; genus Torreya; species Torreya grandis. Next base: position 936,413 of record JARHVA010001462.1, on the reverse strand, counting down.
GGATTTGGGGTTTATAACCCCAACAATGTCTATTTCCCATTGGGTGAATGGTGTTGCTTTTATAACTGGATGGAATGACATTACAATATGGGCTTCTCTTTTAGGAAAGTTTTGACACTGATGGCATACCCTAATGTGAGAATTGACATACTTAAACAAATTAGGCCATCAATATCTTTCCTAGAGTATCTTATTATCTATAACATTTACTGCCATATGTCCAATACTCAAATTTTCAAGGAAATTGGCCATTTCTTCTTTGGCCTCATCTTTTGATAAGCATCTAAGATAGATTCCCTCATGATTCTTTCTAAATATAAATTATTTATTCATAATATAATGTGTTGTCTTTAATATGGATGCTCTCTTATACATTTGATTTTTCCTAGGAGGTGTGTTCCCATAGAACAGGTAATGCATGATTGGGTCATACCCATCCTAATTTAGTACTATCTCCTGGTCCAATCAGTTCATAATAATCCTTAGATCAATTTCAGTTATTATCTAGGTAAGAACTTATCCTCTAACCAACTTGGCAAGTTTTATTTCGAAATGATATTCCAAAAACTTTGTCATCCATCTAATTCTACACTCACCCAATTCAATCTACCCCAAAATTTGCTTGATGGTTAGGTCCGAGATGATTACATGCACCTTATTCCTAATTATGTAGTGCCTAGTGTTTTTTATATCCTTGAATGGTGCATAAGTTTGTTTATCAAGAGTGGAATATTTCAATTATACATTTTTGAGATTAGTGCTCATAAAAACAACAAGGTCCTCTTCTCCATCTAGTCTTTGCATGAGTCAAGTGATGATGGTGTGCTCAGAAGCAAAAGGGTAAATGTATAAATCCTACATATAGTTTGGATTGATCAACACTAGGGCTTGCATGATATCATACTTTATATCTTGTAAAGCCTTCTTTGATTCAACATGCCATTCCACCTTTGCATCTTATTTTAACATACCATTTAGAGGATTTACACTTTTAACAAATATAGAAATAAACTTGTGCATGAAATTAATTTTCCCAAAGAATGATTTTAATTATTTCTTGATATTAGGTAGAGGTAACTTATAAATCACATCATCTATTTCTAGATCAATATCAGTACCTTCATTCATAATGATATGAGTGAGAATATTACCTTTGTTGATGTTGAACATACTCTTCTTTGGGTTTAAAGAGATACCATACGTTCTGCACCTTTTGAATACCTTTTATAAGTGGCGTATGTGATTTGATCTATATTTTGAAAACATAGTCAAGTCATACATATAAATTATTATGCAATTTATAATTACACCTTCAAAAGCAAAATCCATCTCCATATAAAATGTTACTCCAACATTGATCAACCCAAATGGCATTTGATTGTAGGTGAATGTACCCCATTTAGTGTTGAATGTAGTTTTGATTTAATCTTCTAAATTAAATAGGACTTGGTTATATCCTAAGAATATATCCAAGAAATGCATCATATGGGAACCACTCACCATTTAGATCACTTTATTGAGGGAAGGTAATGGATAGTTATCTTTGTTTGAAGCTTGATTTAGGTTTCAAAAGTCTCCACAAATGAAGTTATCCATTCTTAATTTACATGGGCATTAGTTTGGCTACTCAAGTATAATGGTGATCTGGGAATATTATACTTGTAGAGAGTAACTTATGAACCTTTGTGTGTATTAATGGTTTCATGATTGGGTTTATAGGTCTCTGTCTCTACCTGAATGGTTTATATTATGGTTTTAATGGGATAGTGTGAATAATTAATTTTAGGTTGAATACTTTGAGGTTTCCATAGGCCCAAAAAATCACATCCTTATAGCTTAGAAACAACTTTATAAGTTGCTTGAGCTCTAGGTCTATCCAGTTAGGAACCACATTAATAATTTAGGGTCTTTCCTTAGAGTTGAGGTTGATTATTAGACACTTCTAGTCCTTAAACTTGGGTTTCTTCATTTGGGGTATGGGGCCTAGGGTGTCAAATGCTATTTATAAAGCAATCATCCCTTTTAGGATTTAGTTCCCATGAATGTTGAGGATCTCATCCTTATCAAGTTTATCTCTAGGGTTGTCTCTATTTGCTTCATCAATTACTTGGTCTTCAAATACCACAATATTTTTAAGAAATTAGATAATCTTCTAATCATCCTCAAAGACCTAGAAATTCATCACATTGTCTAGGATCGACGGGCAAGGGACTAGTTACATAGAGAACTCATGAAATTCTATGTCCTCCAAGGGATTTAAGTTCATGGATAAGGATGCTAATGAATAAACAACATGATTTTCTTCCTTAGGGATAGGGATGATGTTGAATTTGCTAAACATCTCAATCAGGTCCTATGCTTATACCTTTTAAGGTATGATACTTTACATTGAAATTTACTCTTAATCTAGTTGACCACTAGATCAAAATCACTGAATACTCTTAATTCCTTTACTTTATGCTTTAATTCAAACTACAACCCTCGGATTAAGGCTTCATACTCTACCAAATTGTTTATGTAGGGGAATTATAGCCTATATGAAGCCGAGTGTTTCTTTCCTTAGGGGTTTACTAGTATAACATCATCTCCACTACCCTATTTAGAATGGGCCCCATCAACATATAGGGACCATAGTCTTGGTAATTATGGATACCTATCAAATTTATACCTAGAAAGTTTCATGCTTAGCATATAAATCCCCAAGTCTAAGGAAACTAGGTTCACTTTCTCATTGATAGCATTATATTTAGTTATCATATGTTTGATGTGGGGTTACCTATCCACTCTACTTTGACTATTTAAAACTCTCCAAGGTAACCATGTATGAGAGAAGTCAGTGGTCATATAATCATTTAAAGTTTTATACCAATCCCTATTTAGGAGCATGCCATAGGCTTTGGGAATCTATACCACTTAGAAGTTTACAAAATATTTAATCCTAGGCTTGGATTCTAGTTGTGTGTGAACATTAAAAAGCTCACCCACTAATGTGACCTCTTAATTATATTTTTAAACCACCACCTTATTTAATTTGATAGGAACTAACCCTAACTTTTCAAAAATGCCTATTGATATTACACTTGTTGAGGCTCTCAATTCCACCAAGCAATTATGTAGGTTATTTCAAAATAACCTAATAGTCAAGAAGAAGTGATGGACCTCAGTCTTGTTCTTATGGATGAGTACATTAGTGTGAGCTATTTTATACTTAGTTTGGATAGGATGCGTTGGATTTTCACTTAGTGATTTCAATATAAGATCTCTTTACTCTATGATATAAGAATGTTCATGAAGGGTGATAATTTCCTTAATCTTCTTCATGTTTTCTACTATTTTATAACTTACCTTGTTTAGAACTAGTTGGGTATTTGTAGGATATTTTGGCTCATGAGGTTTTGGAGGTGGAGGGTCATTCCTAGAATTTTGATTTATTGGGGTTACACCATTGTTTATGGGAGTTGAAGTAGTAAGGGTTTTTTTTATTACTAGTTCCTTAGAGCATAATTTCTCTTTTGGAACTATTGGAATGCATGAACCTCACTAGTACTATCCTTTGACCCATTTTCTTCCTTTCTGAGAAAATCCATAGTTTTTAGCACATAGATGTGCTATGGGGTCTACTCGAGTTTAATGATTCTAGGTGATTTAGAACCTCCTTGTACTCCTCAATTTCTCTTTAAATATCTTAAAGGCACTACATAACTCTATATAGTCAAGCTCCTTGTGTGCATCCATGTTATGTAATCAACACTAGTTAGGCAAAGTTATCTCATAGATGTTAACTTTAGGTAGACTATTATGGGAGGGCTTTGGACGACTCTGGGGATAACTATAATTTATATTTTATCTTTGGTAGGTGAATTTCTTATTTGAACTTTCACCATTTGAGCTACCTGTTTGCCTTTATAGACCTAGGAAGTCACTACTTAGTTTTTGGACCATTCCATAAATGGCATCCGACTCATTTTTAGTAGACTCATAAAGTATAGTATGGGTGTTCTTAGCTATTGCTAACATCTCCTAGTGTTGTAACTAAGGAACCATCTCATGGTTTACTAGGTTAAGAAATCTCAGGTGTTGGTTTAGCGTGACATGATTCAAAGGGAGCTAGTTTGTTATGGGTAGCAATTGAAGCATTAGAATATTCTAGTTTATGTTGGGAAACAAGTTCAATGTAAGCATATGTGGCAAAACATTAGGAATGGGAGTCATCATTTGACATTTAGGGTTTAAATATCTATCAAATTTTATGGCCTCAACATAAGCTAGGGGTACATTGGCTATTTAAAGGTCTTATCTTAAGAACATGACTATCCATGGGTCTAAGGCATTCTTATACATCTCAAGCACTAGTTGGGTATTAGGCTAGTAAAACATGATGACTTAGATATACATTTTATAGAACCTAGAATTGATGTTTTAGATAAGCTCATTAGGTTATAATTTAATGCAACTAAACTATTGATAGAGGATGCTGGGGTCAATAACTTTACCAAATTGGGCTAGGAAATAACTACTAAATTGGTCCCAACTTATGATTGAGTTTTCATGGAGGTTAAGGAAATAATCATAGGTTGAGTCCATTAAAGTGATGGGGAAAAGCCTACATGCCACATATTTGTGTTCCACATTGAGAAGTCTCAGGGAAATCTTGTATGAGGTCACTTGATGTTTAACCATTAGTCCTACATCAAGGGTAAAATGAGGAAGATATCTTTTTGGGTTCCTAGGTAAGTCATGGAAAACTATAGGAATGTTGATAACCAACCCAACTAATAGGATACTCCATTATGGGTGGTCTATTTTTGGGAGACTAATAAGATGAACTAGTGGAATCAACTATTGGTCTTCATTTAGGTCTACCAAATCTAGGCCTCCTATAAAACTACAAAGGTGAAACAACTAGTATGCCACAATGGGACCTATCTCTAGTGATAGGTGTAGTAATATCTATGGTATTTTATAGACAAATAATATTTGAAACATCACCACTAACATGCATATACCAATATAAACCCAATAGACTATCAATCAAATTTGAAAAATAGATTCAGACCTCTTTTTAACACTATCTATCGTGTGTGTTTGAAACATGCCATATTAGAGAAAGTGTAAAGGAAGGGAAACACCAAGTGATTAAATAAAATTACCCATAAGGTTGAGGCTCCTATTGATAACCACTCAAAGGATAAATGACAAGTCTAAAATAGTATATTACACAAGGCCCTCCTTCAAAACTAGTTTCTGTCAGGCTTCAATGTCCTTTCTACCCCCAAAATATCTCATGAGATTGAGTGATTCGAAGAGGAAAATAGGAAAAAATGCATGGGATAAAATATATCCTCATTAATTTTAGGACTGATGTTGGTTCAATATAAGGACCAATTATTTTAACCTTTTATACTCAAATAACAATGATTGTTATCACTGATTGTTTAATATGTGTGAAGTTGCACTTTGGTTTAGTTGTTATTTGAATAAAATTCTACTTTTAATTAGCTATTGAGTCATGTATTATAGATTTATAAAATAGGGGAAATGTTTGGGTCTTAAAATAAACATAAAAAGGAGGGTAAGGTAAGGTATAAAAGGGGTGTTTCTAGGCCTAAATGGTGTTAATGCTTAAAGAACTTGACTAAATACTCTACCATAGTTACACCATTATGTGCTGAGTTTCATGAAGGGTTATAAATTGCTATGCCCCTAACTTATCACATGTATGAGGATAGTATTAGCTGACTTGTGGGTCAATTATCCCTATTTAACATTATATTACATTTATCTATGCTTTCTTTTGATTAGTAGGTCGGCCTATGGAGTAACCATGGCCTAGATAGACTATATATAGGAGGTAGTGGGTAATCATTTATCATCATATTGTGAATTCTGCTCTTATTGAAGCTTTTGGAGGTTTCCCCCTCGAAGTGGCTTATCTATTATCATATATTTGGATATAATTCTATTTTTATACTTAATTCTTGAAGTAATTTCATTACAAGTGGTATCAGAGCTGCGATTTGGGCAATCTTGTGGGTGAAACACTAAATTTTTAAATTTTGTGATATATAAAAAATGGTTGCGAATTTATCTGAAATTTTTTTATTGGAGGTGAAAAATAATCATATTAAGCTTCCCTTAAAATTTCAGCTCATTTGGATTTGTTTTACAAAAGTTATCACTATTTTATGGTTTTTCATAAAATTGCTCTATAGTGCAAAATTCAAAGAATTTTTCTGAGTTATTTACATTTTTGGAAATCTTAGAAAAATTTGGATACAGTATGTTGTTTGTATATTTTGATTTGAGGCTGAAATAATTCCAAAATTTCTTGGTCAAAGTTGGGTCAAAAGTGCCAATAAGGGTCGACATCGTAAAACCCTTTTACGGCAGGTCCACAAACTCGAGGCCGAGGGAAGGGTGCTAAAACTCCAGGTAAAAATACTAACAAGGAAGAGATGGAGTTAGAAGGGGTATGTACTAGACCCTTTGTACCATGGTTTTTTGGCATAGATCACAAAGTGAGCTAGCTTGACTATAGTGTGCAAGGCATTCAGAGTGAGGTGCAAGACATACAATCTAATATGCAATCCATACAATATAGTTTGGGAGATATCATGATGGATTTGAAAATTAATCAGTCAAATCATCAAGCTAACTCTATCTAAAAAAACCACTAGGGTGGTTCTCCTAACCAGTCTACTTCAAATCCAACTCCATGGCCACAGAGGAACCTATTACCAAAAGTGGATATGCACAAATTTGATGGAAAAGATCCACTCAAATGGCTCAACCAAATGGAGATTTTTTTTGACCTACATCATATTCCAAGTGGATAGAAGGTTACCATGGCATCCTTGTATCTTGAACCTAATCAATTCATTTGGTATCGATGGTTGTGTGCTCAAAAGAAAAAGATGACTCTCAATGTCACTTGGTCAGTTTTTACAGAGGAGCTACAATTACACTATGGCAATAGTGTGACAGAGAATTAATTCAGCCAACTAGCAAAATTGCAACAAACTGGCTTCATCAAGGATTATATTCATCATTTTTAGAATCTATCCTTATGTGTGGATACAATTTATGAAGCAAACTTGAATGACCTATTTTTGGGTGGACTTAAGGACCACATTCAACATGAGGTATGCATGTTTAATCCACTTAATATTTTTGATTCTATTATCCTAGCACGTAGAGCTGAGGAAAAATTCATAGCCAACAAGAAGCAACCATTCACTTACTTCAAAGATCGTAGCATATCATCACCAACATTTCCTCCACCTACTAGATTGACCCCTCAGTAAATTGAAGAGAAGCGTGCAAAAGGATTATGTTTTGGTTGTGATAGCAAGTGGAGTAAAGGACATAGATGTGTTGAGAAGAATTTATTCTACATTAAGGGACCAAATGAAGATGAAGAAGTAGATGATGCCTTCAATGATGATGAGGAAGATATAGAGTAGGTACCTGAATATTCCCAACCTACAATCTCTTGTCATGCACTTGCAGGTATTAGCACTCCACAAACTCTTATGGTGGCGGGTTTCCTCAAGAAATAGAAGGTGATAGTGTTGATTGATTCAGGGAGCACACATAACTTTATAAACCATAAGTTGGCCACTCGATTGAACTATTTCATCTACCCAGCACCAAAATTTTAGGTCATGATTTTAGATGGTGGCACAATTAATTGTTCAGGCAAATGCCATAGTATTGAGGTTACTATGGGTGGGTACAATCTTGAATCTCCTATGTTTGCTATTCCCATGGGTAACACAAATATTATTTTGGGAGTCTAATGGCTCACAACCTTAGGTACCATTGAGATGAACTTCTAAGAACTATTCATGTGCTTTCATTCTGAAGGTAAGAAAATTGAACTACATGGATTAGATGCAAAATATCCACAATTGATTAATTCACATCAGATGACCAAGATGCTAAAAAAGGGGTAGAGGGAATTATTGCACGATTATGCTCCATAGAATTTCAACCCACATAGGTACCTACACATCCTGATCTACAAATAATTCTTGAAGACCACTCATCTATTTTTGGGGCCATGCCAAAAGGACTACCACCAAAAAGAGAACATGATCATGCCATTCAACTAATTCTAGGTAGTCAACCACCAAATATCAGATCATATAGATATCCATATGCACAAAAGAGTGAAATTGAAAAGATGGTCCATGAGATGCTGGAGGCAGGGATCATCAAGGATAGCCAAAGTGCATATTCATCACCAGTGGTCATGGTGCGGAAGAAGGATGACACATGGAGGATGTGCCTAGATTATAGGGAACTCAACAAGTACACCATCAAAGATAAGTTTCCTATTCTAGTAATTGATGATTTACTTGATGAGTTGCATGGTGCTAATTATTTCACAAAATTGGATCTTTGCTCGGGGTACCATCAAATTAGAATCAACGATGAAGATGTTCATAAAACTACTTTTAGAACACATGAGGGCCATTATGTGTTTTTGGTAATGCCCTTTGGTCTTACAAATGCACCATCTACTTTTTAGAGCTTGATGAACACTATTTTAAGGCATTTTTAAAGGAATTTTGTCCTAGTTTTCTTTGATGACATATTGATTTATAGTCAAACATGGGAAGCACATCTGCAACATGTGAAACAGGTGTTGATAGTTTTGGAGAAGCACCAACTTTATGTGAAACCATCTAAATGTGCATTTGGAGTATAAGAGGTAGAGTACCTCAGTCACATTGTTTCCCATGAAGGGGTCAAAGTTGATCCCCAAAAGATCAAAGTGATAATGGAATGGCCCATGCCAAAAACTCTCAAAAACCTTTGAGGGGTCTTTGGACTAACAGGTTACTATAGAAGATTTGTGAAAGGTTATGGCAGCATAGTAGCTCCACTCACTGCATTGCTATAGAAGGATGCTTTCCATTGGAATGATGATGCCACCAAATCATTTGAGAAACTAGAAGTAACTATGTGCACCACTCCAGTTTTGGCTACTCTAGACTTCTCACAAACATTCACTGTTGAATGTGATGCTTCTAGGTCTGGATTGGGGGCAGTACTAATGCAAGAAGGAAGACCCATTGCATTTGAAAGTTGTCAATTCAAAGGTAAGAATCTATAAAAACCTATCTATGAGAAAGAAATGATGGCTATTCTTCATGAAGTTAAACAATGGAGGCCTTATCTAATGGGTAGACACTTCAAGGTGAAAACAGATCATGATAGTCTCAAATACTTTTTGGAGCAAAGATTATCATCTAAGGAACAACAAAAATAGGTAACCAAAATGTTGGGTTATGATTTTGAAATCATCTTCAAGAAGGGTAAAGGTAATTTAGTAGCAGATGCACTATCTAGATGGGATGCATCCATAGAAGCATTACTTTGTGCAATGTCCATATTACAAGCAGATTGGGTGGATGAAGCTAGGTTAGAATGGGAGAAAGACAAGGATACACAGGTTCTGATTCAGAATCTCTAGCAAGGTAATTTATCCTCTAACAAATTTGAATGGAAAGGTAATGTCATATGGTATAAGGGTAGGTTATACTTGTGCAAAAATTTAGAGCTTAAGCATAAGATTCTTGCAGAGTTGCATGCATCTCCAATTTGGGGACACTCAAGGTTCTTGAAAACTTATCATAGAATTAAGAAAGAATTATTTTGGGAAGGACTCAAGGGAGATGTACAAAATTTTGTGGAAGAATGCTTGATATGCCAATAGAATAAAGGTGAAATAGTTAAGACCCAAGGTTTGTTACAACCGTTAGCAATTCCTAGTCAAAGGTGGGAGGAGGTTTCCATGAATTTCATCACTGGGTTACATTGTTCTGAAGGTAAGAATGTTATTTTGGTCATTGTGGATAGGCTTACAAAATATGCCCATTTTTGTGCTCTGTCACACCCATTTTTAGCAAGTATAGTAGCGGCTATTTTTATGGAAGCAGTTCTCAAATTACATGGAACCCAAAAATAATTGTAAGTGATCGTGATCCTATTTTCACTGGTAATTTCTAGACTAAACTATTTTCTTGTTTGGGTACTTAGCTAGCTCATAGCTCATCTTACCACCCCCAATCTGATGGACAAACTGAAGTGGGTAAGAAATGTTTAGAGGGGTATCTCCATTGTTTTATATCAGATAAACAAGAACATTAGGTTAAATGGCTACCACTTGCAGAATGGTGGTATAACACATCTTTCCATACCTCTTCTAAAATGTCTCTATTTCTATCACTATATGGTTACCATCCACCTTCCATCACTTCTTCATTAAAGGTACGCACCAAGGTTCGAGATGTGGAAGAGCACATTCAACATCAACAAGAGGTTTTGGCTAGTTTGAGAGAGAATTTGGCCTTGGCACAAAATAGGATGAAGCAACAAGTAGATCAACACTGTAGTGAGAAATTTTTTGAGGTGGGTGATGGGGTATTTGTTCATTTTTAACCTTACAAGCAGATATCCTTAAAGCAATAGAAAAAGGACAACAAACTTGCTCCTAAGTATTATGGCCCTTATCAGGTTCTACAAAAAATTGGAAGTGTGGCTTACAAGCTTGATTTACCTCATTCATCTCACATACACCCAGTATTTCATGTTTCTTGTTTGAAGGTCATTGGATAGAAAGTTTTTGCCCATACAGAGCTCCCAAAACTAGATGAAGAAGGATGAGTAATTTTGGAACCAGAGAAGATCCTCCAAACACGTATTAAGAGGTTGAGAACTAGAGAGATTAGGGAATATTTGATCAAGTGGAAAAACCAAAGCAGTGAAGATGCAACTTAGGAAGGTGAAGATTTTATGCAACAACATCCAGAGTTGTTCAACATTGAAGACCACATTGGTTTGAAGGGGAAGGGCATGCTACACCCCTAACCTATCATATGTATGAGGATAGTATTAGCCGACTTGTGGCTTACTTATCCCTCTTTGACATTATATTACATTTATCTATGCTTTCTTTTGATTAGTAGGTCGGCCTATGGAGTAACCATGGCCTAGATAGAATATATGTAAGAGGTAGTAGGTAATCATTTATCATCATATTATGAATTATGCTCTTATTGAAGCTTGTGGAGGTTTCCCCCTCGAAGTGGCTTATCTATTATCATATATTTGGATATATTTTAGTCATATTTGGATATAATTATGTTGTTATACTTAATTCTTGAAGTAATTTCATTACATAAATCATTTTTTTATAGGGATACAAATATAAGTAAATATAAATAAATTATTAATTTATAAACCCTTATAAATATCAAAAACCAAAGAGCCTATAATAAATAACACATAGGTCCTTCAAACATAACTTTTAAATAGATATATAAATTATTGAAGTTGTAAAAATAAAATGAGAAGGGTTTATTAATGGGTTGGAATAATACAACACATTATAACCATAATGCTCATTTTATAATGAAACACTTATTTAATCATCTAAAATTAGCATTCATTCAAAACTAGAAATGAGTAACACGCCATTAAATAAAACTAGTTTAGAAAAAAATAGAGAATTATATTCATAAAAAATGAATTCCTTTACAAATAGTGCCTATCATGTTAGACATTCATAGTCCAAATGATGAAGGAAAAGAAGGTGAAATCCTTACTTAATTAAAATATCATTTTGGAACCAAAATTATTAACCTTTCATAATGAGATACAACTTACAATTTATAGATAAGAACAAGGCTCACCTCCAAGTAGCACAAGATTCCCATCCTGGACCATGATGGTGTCCTAAAGTTTGTTACAACTATATTTAAAAAAGAGAATATCCTTCAACTCTTAAAACATATATCCAAGGGCCCGCCTAACTTATATGTGGAAGAGTCTCTAATGAACCACCTCCTAAATGCTTGGATTCTACCTCCTTAGTGCCAACATAATTTCTATTAGGTCAAAATCCTGGTCAAATTCATCAATGGCTCCTAAAAGATCACCTTTGATTAGGATATTGGCCTTTGATAAATTTGGAGTGGGGCCCTCATGGACACCCTAACATCTAAAACTTGACTAATTCTTGTAGTGGATTGGGTAGAGAGTTCAAATACCACCTAGGCTTTGGCCTTTGCCACTTTATTTATCATGTCCGGGTTGAAGTGACCCTAGTGAAATTTGAACTCGATCCTATCCAGTAGAGTGCCATCTAGGTAGAATAAAATAGTGATATTTACCTCTTTGAATTAGGATAATATTTTCTTCCTTCCTTCTTCTAGGGGCTCTACTACTATTTATGCCATGTTTAGCCATTCTTTGATAACAACCCTCATGGTCTCAGTGTATGTTTAGTAGAGGCTCATGTTTAAAATAGGCATGATATTTAATTATAGAAACATGCCTTTATTTAGGATCACTAATACCTACTTGAAATTTCTCTCCACCAAAGCAATCCTCTCTAGATATGTTTGGGCCATTTGAAGATGCACTTTGTTATCTACCAATCTTGACTACCTCTCCTAGAGATGAAAAAATCTCAGGAGGGCATGCTTGACTTGACTAATTAGCTCTATAGGGAAGGAACACTTTACTTGCAATTCTAAGGTTTTGACCTATTCCTACATTCCCTCCATTATCTTCTTAGACATAGCATGTGTAGCTTATAACACTAAGGCTGGGTCCTTATCCCTTTTCTCTTCTCCCATGGATGTCCTCACTTTGGTGAGGAAGAAGAAGTATTGTTGAGTTTTTAAGACCACTAGTTTTCTCTCTTGGATGAAATTTTGGGTGAGGATTCTCCTCATGTTCCCCATGGTGTTTTTTAAGTCCCACTACACATTTGGGTCACCTTGGAGAGTCATCTTAGGTGCCTATAACATTGTATCTATTACCAAGGTGGAGGGAGGTGTTGGTGGGGTGATAACAATGGTCATGAAAAGTGGAAGCTAAGGTAGAGGGTGAATGGATGAAGTGTGAGGGATGAAATGTGAGAGTAATAGAGGAGGAGGAGGCATGGGGTTGAAAGGATGAAAGATGAATGGGGAGGCCCAAGGAAACATTTATGCTTTCCATTAGCTCTAGGTCAAATTGACTTATGGGGCAATGAATCTAGGGAGAGGGACATTTTATAGAAAAGAGGAAATTGTCTAGTTAAAACTATATCCCTAGGCATCGAGGATGATAGAAAATGGAGGCCTGCGAATGATGTGTGGAGCCATAGGATGTGGTGTAGGAGAAGTAGTGGGAGAAATTAGGACCTAATTATAAGGTCAAGGATGAATTGCATTTTATTTTTGTTAGGACCTCTTACTTGGATCAACTTCAACTACTATAATATAGGAAATAGGGATGGCAAAGGTTATAGGGACCAACTGAGGAACCTACTGGGTTTTCATATGGGGTGGTGGAATGGCATGGGAAACTTGAGATTTACACATTAGTGCACTTATTTTTGGAGTCACAATTATGCTTATTGTTTATGGGGTACCTATAGGTATCTAGACCTATGGAATGATTAACTGGGGCATTGCATATATCCTTACTTATGGAATGGATGATATAGATGGAAATGAGGAAGTGAGGGTGCTATGTGTGGCCAAGGCTAGAGGAACTTAGGTAAATTATGGGGGGGTGAAATGGGAAAATGGGAGGTATTACCTGAGTAGATAATAAGAGGCTATTAGAGAGTGAAGGGAGTAGGGAAAGGGATATACATGCATGATGGCTATTATTCCCTCTTCAAAATTATCTCTAGGTTTCTACTAATGTTGAACATGAGTGCTTGAGTAGCCTAAGGTTGAGCTACTTGAAGCTGAGTCACTAGGGGTTAAACTAACTAAGGTCAAGATGCTTAAACCATAATAGGTGGTGGAGAAAAAGCTGAGGGATGAAGGGTAAAAAATCAAGGAGGACAATATTAAGGAGGACAAGTTGTAAGGACTCCTTATATTATTTTGCTTAAAATATAGGGGGATTCACTTAAATATTTTCACTAGGATTAGCCAATGTGGAAGAGGCAAGGCTGGCCTGTGATGAGCCTACTTTTCTTTCTTCTTCTTCCTTACTTCAATTTAGTTAAATACCTCTTGATCATTAGTTAGGTTTAAATAGAGATCATGCTCTACATTATATTGGTGGCCATAGTTGATGTTCATATGGGCCTAATAATTTTATATGTGAGTCCAAATGATGCCATGTAGTTCCCAACCCTGATGTTCAACTCTGCATAGGGAAAATGAATCTCTTCTCACCACCATCTTATATAGAGGGGGAAGAATTCATATATGTGGTGCGTAATGGTGATCATGTGGGGTATGTAAGAATTTTATTGGTGACTGATGTAGTGTTTGAAGATGATCTCCATGAGGTGATACATTATTTATTACTCATCCAAGCAATTTGAAATCTAATAGGGTAAGCGAAGGGGAGCTTTGAGAGTGCCTACCACCTTAATAATTGTATCTTCCCTAAAATACCCATAACACCTAATGGGAAAAAGAGAGCCCATAATATTTTTTGATAGATGAGGCATAAAATCCTCATTTATGTCCATGTAGATCACTGAGTAAAAATACTCTCATATCTACCTAATGTGGTTCCTATAATGGTGGCCATATAGCTTGTAGAAAACTAGATGGACCACCACACTCTGGGAACCCATGATGGAAAGATATAATGTTTAAATGTGATAAATTCATAGACCATGTCGACCAATTATCTCATCATGTAGATGTTACCTCCTCCCCAATAATCTCCTACTACCTTGATCATAATGAAATTGATCACCCCTCCAAGGTGCATGACTTGCTCACTTTGGAAGATACTGTAGAGCAAGGGGATCTATAGAAGGTTGAGGTGCAGACAGACACACTCCTCAAATAATAAATTTAAAAATATCATCCTGATGTATATTCCATCCTTGAAGGTTCGAATAGTGTATGCATTCACATCCATCTTGTTGACATATTTTGCATTAGAGTTATCTACACAATCCTTTAGGATGTCATAAATTCAATGAGAGTTTGTCAAGGTGGTGACCACATCCAAATCATAAGTGATAGTGTAATCTAGGAGGTTATAGTAGGATTTGAAGGAACCTCCCAAAATGTCTATGATCTGATGTCAAGAACTTGTAGAGCAGACCATGTCATGGACACCATCCTCCACTCACTTAGTATGAGTAAAAATTTATAGAATAAGTTAACACAAGGGAATACCTCTAACTTATCCATATTTTATATATCTTGCACTTCTCATATGACCTAAGGGTATCTTTGAACTTAGCCTCTTCTTCATCATTTATGTTAGAGGATTTGGGCATTGGGTCAATAGATTTGAATACCTCATTGTAGTATTTGAAATGTGTGAAGCCATTTGAGAAAGACGTATCTCTATACTTTGGCTTGGTTTTAGGGTAAGAGGATGAGGTGGACATTATATTTTGGATGGAAATCTATAATATATAGCCTTAATCAAAGGGAAAACATGAAATGCATTGGTAGGAGTAGAAAGAAAATAGTAAATTCTAGGAAATTAGGAATAATAATAGATAATGAGTTTGGTTTGGGAACTTATAAAGGTCCACATACGTCACCTGCATTGATGGAATTTGGTGGCTCACTCAGTTTAAATTCAAATTTAAGTTGGTGGCTCAATCTTCTGATTTATTTCTTAATCTAGACATAAAATTGAAAATCATGATCACTCACCACCTTCTATATTTAATGATCATGATGTGACATTTTATAATGTCCTATTAGGGTCCAGTTTCCCATCTAATTAATGCCTAGAGTGTGGTAGGCACATGGATATATCATATTTAAGACTTCCTAAGTGGTTCCTTTTTCATGCCACATGTCCCTTACTAATTAGTTCATGCTACAATGGATACCACCTTGTGCATGACTTAGTGTTTAATTTTTATACACTTGGGAGAAGAAAATGCTAGTTAGAGGATGGTGGAATTCTTTTATTAGAATTTCAAAGATGATTACACCTTATTTTGACCACCCAGGGTCTCTTGGGCTTGTCTTGCCAATCTATGTGGAAATTCCATATGGTATGAAGTGATAAGTCAATTTACCTTAGGTATTGACACCTCTATCAAGCATAGGGGATTGATAATCCTGATAATGGATCATGTGGAACTCTTTCATTTGGTCAATATTTCCCATGCCTTAACATATTTATTAGATCTAGGAGATTGACACATTTGACATTAGGGAAAGACCATTGGTTTCATCTTGGAAACCCTAACCACTGGGCCACATGGTGATCTTTCATTTGGTTGGGATCTCCCAAGATTTGACATCTATGTCAAATCTAAGATACTAACCATTCTAACCATGATCTATGTGGTACCTTCCCATGGGGTCAGGCTCTCTTGGACTATAATAATTTCTAACATCTCTGACAATGATCCATATGCTACTTTCCCATTTAATTATTGCTCCTACGAAAATCCATAAAATAGACTAAGTAAAAGGAAATAATCACACTGAATATAAATGCTCACTTGGATAATAACTAAGCTTCTCTAGGTGCCACATAGGACTATAGGAGGCTAAAACTTTGGGATAATGACACTCTAAAAACTTGAATATGTAATGAAACCAACATAAAATTTAATGCATTAAATATTTTGAGTTAAAAAGTGCTTGGTTCTTCTTAGGATATGACCAAGAGTTGATTGTGTTAAATTTAGAGGTTAGGGGGTTCTCAATAGGAATTAATTCACCATTGAAAAAATGTAATATGCTTGAGAAAACCAAGGCAAATAGGGATTGAAATACTTCTTTTGGAAAGGAGTTGGTTGTAACAAGACTAAAGATCTAGGAACTCTGATTTTGATCATTTTATAGAGGGGTCCCCCAGTTCTTCTAATAAGGAGGTGTGTTTACCAAAACACTAAGGAGAGGAAAAAATGTAAGGAATTGATAAAATACCATGAAAAATAGATATAAACTATATTAATGATTATAGGGGAGGATGATAGGCCATATATAATATAAAAATATTGGATCAAGTCAATGAAAAAAATGGACGTAGATACAAGAACTAGGAAAAAAAAAATAGAGGTTCAAAATGAGTATCTAACTTTAATGATATAAATAACACAAGAATACTTTAATGTCTATTTATATATATGGATTGAGATTAACCCATAAGTGAAAAATAAATAGCCATTTTCAAGCTATAATTTTAGAGTATCTCTCAAGAGGGTCACCAAATATATTGAGGTTACAAGAATAAAGAGACTAAGTTGGACTTACATAACATAAAAACATCCTCTTTTCTAGTTTCCAATTCCATATTGGATAGGAATAGAAAAATTTGATGCAAAATTTGAATCGACAAAATGGAAAAGGTAGAAGACAATTTTAAGATTTATTCAAAATAGGAACTGGTGCAATAAATCCATTTGATTTCTAGGTACTTTGATACTTTGTAAAATGGTTTAAAAACATGTTAATCAAGGACTAGAAACATGTTCAATTTTTGGGTGTGACGAGTCAAGGAAATTAACCTTTAAAACCTATTTTATTGACTCCCCACTACCATTTATAAGCATACAAAGTTATCTTTTTTATTCTCCCTTATCAAATAGTATTAAATAATTTTGATGTGAATATATTTATGTTTTATGATTAAAACTATTATTTGATGAATAAATATTGCATCATGTACTTCTATTACTATTTTGGATTTACTACTAATTTGATGTGTTCAAATAGTAGGGATAAATTATGAGTTACAGGGAATACAACCCACCCATATCAACTAGGTAGGCCAACCCATAGTAACTGGATATGCAAAACCATAGTAACTATAATGGTTGATTGTTGTAACCTATAAAATCCATGGGGTTGACGATTTCAACCCATAGAAACTAATGATGGATCAATTAATAGTTTAAGATACAATTGGTGGATGCATAACCATTGACATCATTACTAATGGAGCTTGTAATAATTGAAGGCAAAACTATATCAACTAATAACAATTGAAGGCAAAACTTGATAAACTAATAGCAAATGTATAATAATTGTTCTAACATATAGCATAACTATAATGGTTAAAACACAATGACATGCTATTAGACTTTCTGATTTATTATAGTTAGTTGAGCATGAAGATGAATCCTCTATCTAGAAGGAACATATCAATGATGAAATACATCATTTACACTTCCTTCTCTATGGATCATGTTTCTATATTATTGTAACCACATAACTAACTCCTCTTTTCTCTGCTAAAATTGATTAGCTTTTCATGTAGCATGGATAAGCTATCTCCAAATATATATTTTTAATTAAAAAATAAATAAATAAATAACCTCATGTATTTAAGAGAAGATAGCAAAACATATGGATAATGAAGTTTTGACTATTGAATCACATAGACGATGTAAGGTATAGTCTCAATTCTTTGTAATATCTTATTGTAGTAATACTCTTTTTTCTATAAGATCCTCTAATGCAATAAGAATTGGTTTAATGTAAATAAATTATTTTCAAGGGAAGGATTGGAACTAAAATTTTATCAAAGAGAGGTCCCTCATAAGGAATTATTCTAAAGATCTTGATTCATTAGTTTAGTTGTCAATTATATTGTGTGAATAGTAAAGTTTCTTATTGAAGTTTATGTGTGTGTTAAATTTATTAAGTTTTTTCAATAAAAACATTTGATATTTGTGTGTGTTATTAATTTTTATCAGGAAGATTCCAACCAGTAGATCAATAGTTCATTTCATTTCCAATAAGTGTGATTTCATTTATAGCAAGTGTGATTTCCTTTCCAACACTTTAATTTCATGCACTTTACACAAGTGTTTTCTTATACGCAATCTTGAGTCCCTCAATCTTTGGAAAGAACTAGTGTTTCATAAATAATGTTGACACCTTGCCAATTATACAAACCCAGGGTTGAAAATTAGTGAAAGTAACATAATCAATAAACCAAGTGGTTGCTTCATGGAATACATTTGTCAGGTTGTACATGAGTTATTGGACCATGTTAGTTTAATTTGGGAGTTAATTTTTCTCATCATCCATCAAGGGTGAGTAGCTCATGGAGGAAAATCTATTAATATTTCCAAGAAGTAAACATGGTAAGAAATCAACCTATATAAGGATAGTGGTAAAACTCAAACTTTGATTCACATCTATGTGAATATCTATATAAAATCAAAATCATCAAGAGGGAGAAGCTGATAAATGTCCTCATCACTATTTCAAGTGGGTAATGGTATACTTTTATATTGATTAATTTTATATAGTGTTTCATAAATAATATGTTTATTAACATGCATATGTAAGAACTTCCAAAATAATTTTTGGTTTCCATTGTTGAAAGAATAAAGAATGAAACTAACCTCATTTATATGATAAAGAGTGGAGGTATTTCACTCATTAAAGGTGGATGTGGATAAACCATTTAATTTTAGAAGCACATATATGAATAACCCACTACAATAAATAGGTTATATCATTTTCAAAATTCTCATGCTCACATAGATATGAAAATTCAAATGTTTTCCTTACTAAGTTCTTGTAGCATTTGGTAAGATGGATAGAAGATGAACTCTATGTTGAGAAATATATCCAAACACATGTTTAATATTAAGGTATCAAAAAAGTGATAAAATATTGGTTTTTTATCCACTCCATGAAAATTTTAAGATACATCATGTGTAGCATGTCTAGTTGTTTATCAATGTTATAACATGCATTTGATAACTTACATGATTTTAGCATGGAGATAAAGACTAGTTTTTACAATCAGATTTGTTATAGAATGTATTTGTTGGTTGTGGTATGCACATAATGAAGCTATTAAAAACTATATTAGAGTTTGTAGTATATTAAATGCATATATAATTTTTTTAGTAGGTCCTCCAAATTAATTTTGGTATGACAAGAGGATGATGAAAAGGTATTCAAATTGAGAATATAGAAGGAATCCTTAACTTATTTTTATGGATATTTTTTGGGACCAAAATCCTTTAATTTATGAGTATATGATCTGAATTTTGGATGAAGATCATCACTAAATTTAGTTCGTAAGATAATTGACTATTAAGTAAGGTTTAAGGTGTCTTTAAAACGACTAGTTTTTATAAAATATATAGATCATTACATGGTTGACATCAAAATTATTTTAGAGAACATATTTGCATTTCTCTCTAAAATTCATGCAAGTTAAAAAATAATGGCATGTCAATATGAGTTCATAAGTTAAAGTTATGGCCTTTGAAATTTGCAGGACATTTTCCTATGGATAGGCCACAAAATTTCAAAAACATTTGTGACACCACTATGCGTTATCACAAAAAATCATGGTGATTATTTTGTATTACAAGAAGTTAAAGGGATGAGGAGATGTTTTGTATTCATTTCCTAACTCTTGGGCTTCCTGATTTGAGCCCGAGTTATTTTATTGTGTATATATGAACATGTATAGTTCATATAATTCATTCATTAAAGGATTCAAAAGTGGATTCAAACATAAATAAGCAAGTCATCCATTAAAGAGTGTAGAGATCATTATAAATAAGCAAGTCATCCATTAAAGAGTGTAGAGATCATTATGAGTTTAGGAGCCATTGAGGAGTTAGAATATTTATAAGACTAAGAAGGCATACTATTTTAAATTGTAGAGCATAGTGGAGATGAGGAATCATGGATTCACTCTTATTGGAGTTTTATTACATTGAGTTTATCCAGGTTAACGTTTAGTTTTATTTCTCTTTATTATTGTGTTTGTTTATTTAATTGCATGTTTTTACTTCTTACTATTAGTCTACTATCTACATAACTTAAGAGAGCTCAACACTCATCTATAAAAAGCATAGTATTTATTCTTAAAGGCTAAACTTCACATTTGTTTTGTGATTCTATGCCTCAACACTCATCTATAACAAGCATAATAATTATTCTTAAAGGTTAAATAATTTCACATTTATTTTACAATAATATAAAAACACATTGAATTACAGTGATATATGGAATAGTAGCATTGGTAGAGTGTGAAGGAATGTATTCAATGGATGTAGCATGCAAGGATTGCATGTGAAGGATTACATAGTCATTTTTAGGTTTTTGATGATAGTCATAAGGGTTAAAATATATATAGTAAAATAAATTTTTGGGTGTTAGTATATGCATAAAACTTGGGGATATAAATTGTTTAAATAAATCTGTATTTGGTGAGTCATGCTATGGAATATCCATGCTGATTATGGACCAGGTTTTTTTCCTATAGAAACATTAAATAAAACTAGATATGAAAGACATTGTATAATTTAACTCTTTACCCTCTGATCCATCTTGTTCTAGTATTTTACCTTAGTATCCATAACTTTTGCACTTGATACAAAAACCCACTGATCTCTATCTATAATAAGATCTTCCATATTGAGTTTATACAAACTCAAAATGTTGACCACCACATATTTTGATCTCTATCCTTGTGCTTGCCATCATATCATTTAAATTAAATATTATCACATGCAAAGATCCCATTTGAAAAATAGTTTACAAGATTAATGTGACCTATATGTTCAAACAAAGATAAAACCTAGCTCTGCTACCAAATAAAGAGAAAATAAACTAATAAAATAATGTAAGAGAAGAAATGCTTAAAAAATATAGAGCTATTAAAGAGTAAAAAAGTACACACATAATACATAATATTTTTACTTGGGAAAACCCTTTTTTCATTAACTCAACCTTTTACAATGCAATGAAGTCCTTAAAAATTCTTTCTTACACTAATGAATGTGTGATTATATATGGACAAATCAATAGGTAATTTCCTTCCTTCATAATTATTTCTTACACTAATGCATGTGTGATTATATATGGACAAATCAATAGGTAACTACCTAAGAGATATTAAAATACCATGGGTACCAAAACCATGGACCAAGAATACAACCCCAAATGGTTCCCAAAAAACTATGGCTCATATAACCACCTATATAATAGCTTGGATTAAAACTACCCATGTAGCTTAAAACTACATAAAAGGACCCACAAATATTAGGGGCTTCACTTATGAAACCCCATGTCTAAGGGTCAATAAGGCCTCATTCTAACCTCATTCCATATTTAATATCAAAGGGAGTGTAAATCATGCAAAGTATGCAACACATTTTGAACACTCTATCTCATTCATAAAAAACCTCTCTTAGTTTCTCAAAATTTATTACAGATCTCATAAGATTACTGATTCTTTATCTCAAAACTATCAAATCCTCCTAAATTTTTGAAAACACCTTTGTCTATGTCTTCTAATTATAAACCTCTCTCAAAATCTTGAATTGATGTGTTGAACTTCTAGAATTACTTATGCTTTCTCTTAGCCCTATTTAGTTCTAAGAGACATTGCAAGAACATAAAAATGGGAGTAGTCATTGGGGGGACCACATTAGTAAGATTCCCACCATTTATAGATAGTTTGGACATCAACACTCATGCATTCCAAAATCAAACCACTGTAATATGAAGATCATGACCCTTATCCCTATTTATGAGATGCAAGAAACTAGTCAATTTTATATACTCTTTCACTATTTCTCCTATATATACCTCTTATAAAAATGAACTCCTAGGCACTATGCACACTTATGGAAAATTATACATAGTAAGGACCTAAAAATGAGGAAAATGAGGAATGCATATGCATATGACTTAGAGGGGGCCTAAAGCACAAGTTAAGATATGGATGTGATGAGGATAAGTGAGGAATTTTAAAATAAGTTGAGGTGAATTAGAAGATTCCCAATATAATTTTTTTTTAGAATAAGATGAATTGAACTAGCAGATGCTAATGAAATAGAGATTTCACCCAATTAAAGTCAACAAGAATGCCCATAATTTCCAATTTAACCTAAATATTCAACATAATCCTAAACATGTTAAAACAATGTTATTCAATGCTAAATACTTCCTTATGACCATTTTTTGGGTATCTACAACATTAAGCATACCAGAGGGTTTGGTTACCTTAAAAATGTAAAACAAATTATCTTGAATTCCTCTCACTAGTATATCAATGGAAAGGTGGTAATGTAAATTCCCTTGAGACACATAAAAATTAGGATATTAGAATATTTTAATAAAAACTATACCAAAGAAGATATACTAAAATGGAATATAATGCCTCATAAACCATGAAATGCTATGAGCTTAAAATTATTTTATTAAGACCTATTACTCCATCTATCCTACCACTCCATTTGTCATAAGATTGAGAGGGGAAAAAATGAGATCATTACTATTTTCATGAGATTGTATTATAGTGGTGTATCCCTAATGAAAATATTCTTAAAAAAACTCACATCAACCGTGTGTTTCATCATTAGAGTTTGAATGTCAATAGTAACATTATAGATTTATATGGCTACCATGTCATGATCATCCTTATCTCATACCATTTTTTACTGGTAGACCATTACACTTGAATAATCCTAAAATCATCTTCCAATTGCTTAATTTTATTTTTTTCTTTTTCTCTGACTTCTATAATGTCTAGGTGTTCATTGGTGTAAGAACTAGGTAGTGATTTATTCCAATTATTATTCCAATATCATGGTCATAACTATGACATGGTTGACATAAAAATTGTCACACACACACACACACACACACACACACACACACACACACACACACACACACACACACACACACACACACACACACACACACACACACACACACACACACACACACACACACACACACACACACACACACACACACACACACACACACACACACACTTCTGTGCTACAAACCTGATTATTAATACTATTGACCATATATTTATGGACAAAATAGATTTTAGTGTTAACTTGAAATTAGGGATTAACTTCATGCATAAGAA
Organism: Torreya grandis; assembly: GCA_037957365.1. NCBI lineage: Eukaryota > Viridiplantae > Streptophyta > Pinopsida > Cupressales > Taxaceae > Torreya > Torreya grandis. The sequence continues at coordinate 912,578 of JARHVA010001462.1, read as the reverse complement.
CATTATGGTCATGGGGATATAGATGATTTTTAGGTCCTTAAGACACAAGAACACAAATTTTTTTGAGAGAAAGAGCTAACATCAAATTGAGATGCCATGACATAAGGATAATGACATAAGTGAAAGAAAAATAAAGAAAGAGGAAAAAGAGAATTATCCCCAACAATTAAAATGCCAACAAAGGCAAAAGACACAAATCTCAACATTAGAATAATAAAAGACATGTATTGGCATTCCCCTACCTTTGGGGTTGGATAAGGTTAAAGTGGATTGTTCCTTTTCGTAACTTGTTTCTCATTATTTTATTATAATGTCCCTATCTCTAGGATGGGATACGATTAAATTAATTTGTTATCTTTTGTTTCTCATTATTTTCTCATATTCATGGAAGATGAAGAACGAGAATTAGAAAATTTATAATTATAAAGAAGTATATGTCAAATAAAAAGGAAAGGAAAATGAGTAGAAATGAGAGTGTTATGACTACATGAAAAAATGATATATAATATTATGCTGTGCAGATTGATGGTATGTTAAAGGAACTCAATTAAAGAATTGAATTTTTTTAGAGAGCATAAAAAATAGTAAAGGATTATAACACACACACTCACACACACACACACACACACACACACACACACACACACACACACACACACACACACACACACACACACACAATCTTTAATGTTTTTTTCTTTTACAATGAGATATATTAACACATGAAGTAAATATTCAATACATAATAGTCATAAAAATTGTATGACAAACATGGTTGACTATCAACTTTTTTCTTATAACAACAATGAGTATAATTAAATTGAGTTGAATTGAACCTAACTAAAACCATAGTTGACATGTTATATAAGCTGCAGTTTACTTTTATTAGCATTTTGTTGCTTGATACAATTTTTGTTGGGAAAACTTAGAAGTTTTTATATATAATTAGTAATTACATAAAATAATGTCACCCTCACAAAAGTTGGTCAGGGGCATGCCCACAAGATTAGAACCTTGGTCTCTCTACATTAATTACCTTAGCTTATCATTCAAAATGTAGTGAGATGATATTTGAATACGGTTTTATAAATCATAAATAAATAATTTTGTCATACAAAATGATGTCCAACATCATATTTTTGTGTGAAATAGGAGTGAAATAATAAAACATACAATGCCCTTATTTTATTATCTTAAGTGCTTAAAAAATCCTTTGTATTATTATTATTATTATTATTATTATTCATCTTATGTGATTCATAAAATATATTTTGTTTGTTAATTTGGGAACACTATGATATTTGATTTTTTTAGACATTTGAAATAATTAAATTATATATCATTTTTGATTGAATACTATTATCATGTTATATTGTGTGATGCATATTGTTAAAAAAATGAGGTTTATTTTTATCATTAAAAGAGGGTTGTGAGGTCCCTCACCCCTTCCATTGATCAAAAGGAATTCTTATAAAAATAATTGGTCTGCCAAATTAGAAAGACCAAGAGTAACAAATTTACACAGAGGAAATAATCTTACAAAAATCAAATCCAAAAAATAAATCCAAAGTCAAAAGTAAAAAAAATCCACTTCCCACAGAGAAGTGTTTGAAAGTCTCCCACTAAATTGTGATAGAAATATTATTTCTTTTACAGCTGAATCAAAACTGCTTCCATATAAATAAAACATAACAATCTTCTATTTATAATACATGAACTTCCACAACAGATACACAAAGGCCCAAAAACAATAATGGAAACATATCCATCCCCAAAAATTTTCATCATAGTAATAAGAGGTAGATAATAGAATGGAAACTAAGAAGTTATTTATAAATGATCCAATACTACTGCCACATGGTTAATGCCATAAGGAAAGAAATTTTTCTTCAAAAATATTCAAATTGTTTTGACCCCAAGTTATCCTTTGGAAATTATTTTGAGGATTTGGCATGATTTCATGTCAATATTTTATGACTTTCCAACAAATTAAATCATTGTGTTTTTAATAGATATTATTGACCTTTATTTTCATCTTTGTTAAAATTAGAAATTTTCCCTATATAAAAAGTTCTATTAGTTAAGAAATCTTTAAAACTCCATACTTGTGTACTATTACTTGGTGTAATTTATATATATATATAGACACTAGATTTTGGTTTATCACCCTTTTTCGTAGTGTCTTTGTCATGATTTAGCTTACTTGGTCCACTTATGTACATTTGGATATTTTTTTGACATCTTTTACCCCCAATTAGCATCTCTCTCACCTTGATTCATCTAGATATCCAAAAATTCATGTTAGATTTGTTTTTTTATCAACATTAATATCCCAATGATTCATTTTATAAGTAGTGTTGTCTCTATTCTAAGCCTTTTTGCCTCCCAATATAGATTTGGTGTCTACAAATTCTATCCCATATAAAATTGAAAACATGCCAATATTTACCCTCTTTCTTTTGTGAGTCCTTTTAATTTATCCTAATTTCAAGCACATTTTTATTAATTACATTATTCCATGGTTTGCATTTGTGCATCATGTATTAGAGATACCTATACATATATGTCAATGGTTAGTCATTTTAAATTAAAAATTTAAGTGATGATAAAAACTAGGAGTCCTCTTTAAGTTATTGAGTTACATATTATTATATTGCTACACTTATGAAAAATCCTACACATTGAGTTTATAAAACATCTTCACATTTTCCAAAAATTGTACCATCATCACCTTGTGCCAAAATAATTTTATAGTGGGATCATATAGTTTCATTTTATTATCTATGATGGGAGGTGAAACCATAAATCTCACTTAGGTTAGACTATATTCACATGCACAAGAGAATTACATTGATTGTAGTTCTATGTGTGTGGGATACGTAGTTGTAACTCCTCAATGGGTAGCTTGAGTTATTTAACTTTCACACACTTATTTTGTTGGTAAATTTTAGGGAAAAGATAAAAAGATATATAATTAAACACATTATACCTTAAAATTATATAAATCACACATTATTAATTACTATCTATCAATACACCTACCCAAAAATATATAAAATAAAAAAATGAGTAGAGTATGCAATTGGCACCTAGGTACACATATAAAAACATTATAGGTACATATTTGATGATCTGTCAATTATATCCTATACATATTTGTGACATGTTGATTCAATTATAATATAGATAACAATCCAAATTTCATAGAGTGTAGGGAAATTAGCTAAAAATCCCACATCAATTTAAATTTTTAAAAAATACTTCCTAGGTGTGTCAATTTTCATCTCCCTTCATCTTTTCATTATTTCTCATTACTTGTTCAATTATTTTTCATACTTATAGTTTATAATTCTAGCACACTAGGGTTCTGATTTGTTATTTTCTATTGAATTACCTTTTATACCTCTTGTTAACACTATTTCATCATTAGTGTTATATTACTAATTTCACCATATGGTAATTGTTTTTTGTGAACCCCTCCATTCTTTGAACATTTACACCTTTTAAGGTTTCCCTCGAGGGTTTGGTTTTTGATTTTACATTTCAAATATGGTTTTTATACATGCTTATTATGGTGATTATTTAATTTCTCAATAATTAGAATTAGATTCCTTCATGATGTTCATGCTTACATCTTATGCCAATAAGGAAGTCTAGATTTATACAACTTACTAGTCGAAGTTTTAGATTGATTGGTGCTACTTGTGATTTGATTCAACTTCCTTTACATGGTATTCATGCTTTTTTGAAATAAAAAATGTCATTTATTAGTGAAATGAGTACTTATAGACACATAAATTAAAATTTAAGATGAAACAATGTTCTCATGACCACTATTTTATACCCAATTAGTGCATGCCTCATTTATTGGTCTTTCGACTGCCTTCCTTCACTTTATATACAAATGATGCATTCCATAAGTAACTAATGATATTAGAATATCCATATTACCTTTAAAAAAATATATCAATATTATCCTAGTATTGATTCATACTCCTATCTTAACTATATTTTATCCTCATACAATAATGGGCCATTAAGACAACAATTCTACCCATTCTTGTCTAGTTTGGCCTACCACATCCTTCTACTAAATAATGACTAGTTTATCAAATTAAAATTCATGTAATGGGTCAAATCACATGTTTAGTAAGCCTTATATAAATAAATTCCATATTTATCACTATAAATACACATTTTAAATTCATTTTACACACAAGAGGCTTCCACATTAAAAAATACTAGAATTATAGTTACACATTAAGAGAAAATTTCTAATTTCTCTCAATTTTGAATACAAACAACCTTAGTATCCCTAAGCTAAAGTTTGAGTACACTTAAAATGTCATAATTCTTGATTGAATCACTTAATCATAACATAATTTCACAAACATCTAAAATTACACTAGTATTTCATAAACACCACCATAGGCATGGAGAATTACATTGAGTTTGATCCCTCAGAGTATTGGTATGTAGGCAATGGTCAACACATGGGGTGTTGAGGTATTACACAGCTTCAAATGCTAACACTTTTTTCTGTGTTATTCCATTTATTCATATTTTCTTATCAATCTAGGGTTATAAGTGAAGAAGATGACACACAATGGTTTGCACAATAGATCAAGAGATCCTTCACAATCACATGGGTCACATAGGTGAATTAAACCTACCATATTAGTAGCAAAACACAAAAAATATATAGGATGCCAGTGTGCCCTAAAGAAAATAATGATTTTCCCCCTATCTAAATCTAGTGTGCTTGTCAGGAGAATAGGTGAAACACTATTATTAATTCACATCATCATCATAGAGCTTCCTAGTCAGTTTCAAAATTTTTGTCTCGGTCTTACATTTTATTTTTATAGCTAAGTTATCTCTTTCTTGGATTTTCCCCTTTTAGATTTTCTCTAAATATAATAAGTTCTAAATAACTTTGTGTCATTTATTGCATATCTACAAAATTTTGATTTTACAAAATAATTTATCTAATTAAGGTAATTAATCTTTATTTACCAAAATTTGATAAAATAATACTATATTTGATGATAATACAAATTTAAATGGTTTAAATGGTCAATATTTTATGTTCTTAATATGCCACTTCATGATTATGTTTCTTTTTTTGATGAGAATTATTTTTATAATCATGTCAATGTTCATATTTCTAGTGCTTGTAATGCTACACATTCTATTGACATTAATGAACCAAACTTTACGATTAGGAATTAAACTGATTTTGAAATTTATCTTGATAAAATCCCTAAGGGACTTGATGCTATGATTTTTATAGTTACTAAAGAACAAAATAAAATAAAAAATAAAATAATTAGGGATAAAGAACCTATACTTGAGAATGTTATATATGCTCTCTTGAATGTTTCTAATATGATTATTATAGGATATACTTTTAGATTTGATAGTGAGGTTAGTGCTCCTAATGCTCCTGATCATTTTCTTACACCTAGTATCATTCTTATTTATGTTATTCCTACCATTCCTATACAAACTAATGTCTTTTTTGTACCTCCTCCTATTCCAATGGATAATCTACCATCACAACCTATTTATAATGTTATATCTCTTATTCTTGGTCATAATAAAGCTACCAATCATGCCTATATTCCTACCAATGATAATCCTACAATGGATCCCAAACATGCTCCAACATCTCAGTATCCATTGATCCAACAAATTCAAGCTATGAAATTACAAATCACCCAATCATATTAAGGAACTCAAAGGTATCATGAAATATTATAAAAATCATTGGATCATGAGGTGCTTTTTCATCATTTACCTCTTAATTTTTTAGTGCCTATACTTGACTTATACAATGACAAGGGTGACCCTTCACATCACATTAGATCCTATTTTAATTCAGGTGTTAGTTTTTCTTATGAAAATCTATTGATGTCTAATATTTTACCTATAATTATCAAGGAATATGCATTGGATTAGTTCTATGCCTTACCTATAGGCTTCGTACATCACTTTAATAATTTAGATAACACATTATTAGCTTATTTTTATATAAAAATTAGCCAAATTGTTATGTTTTCTAAAATTATACATCTCAAAAAAGGATATAGTGATACTATTGGATATGTAATTAGATTAAATATTGTGCTTATAAATATGTCTCATAAAATCCCTAATAATGAGCTACAAATTATTTTCTCCAATAGTTTGATTCAACCACTCAAAGTCAAATTCATGTTCAGTGCTTACCAATCATTAAATTAACTTTTCCTTACGCTTCAAAAATAAAATATCAAACTTTTAAAGGCCAATATGCTCAAGTATACTTCTAACACTTCTACCTCTATTACTTCCAAATATCATGGAAAATCAACATTCAAATCTAATACCAATAACGTGCCAAATTTTCAAGTTGAGAATGAGGCTAAAATTATAAGAGAAATATCTTGACGATATAACATGATTGTACTTCCTCCTTATAATAACCTTTGAATAGTCATATGATTATCTAAACCTTATCACAAAGTGCTTAAATGCTTAATTTAATGCAAGTCAATTACTCTACCTAATCCATATCAATTGGATACTTATCAACTTATTCATAAGGGGTATGATGCCAATCAATAATGTGATTACATAGATATTATAAACATTCTACCAATTGATGCTATAACTCTGACATAAGATACAATATATAATTGATAATAACACTATTCAAGTTGATGGACATAGTACTACATTAAATCAATAAGTATAAATGCCCAGACAATGCTTCAAAATATTTAAAAATCATTTAATAGAGCATAATACTAATAAATAAGATGATGTTCACATAAATATATCCATACATCAATCAACAATTATTGAATATAATATTGTTTTTAGTATTATCTGTATGGTTATTATTGATCATTTTTGGTCACCATGGAAGAGAAACATCCAAATTCAATTTAGATTTTCAAGATCACCTAATAGGTTTTCAAAGTTTAGTCAAGGTTATAAAAAAATGAGGTTAAGTCAAAAGGAAAAGACTTAACACATTTTTAAAAAGTTGGCCTTTGCACATTTTGGAAAAGGACTAGTCAAAAATTTTGATCCAAATAAAAGTTCTGAAGACTTCATGAAAATTGTTTAAGGTTTTTTATCTTCGAAAAAATTGTGCAAATAATAGTCAAAATTTTTGTTGCAAACAAAATTTATAAAAACCAATGCTTGGGTAGAGGTTCCAAACAAAATTTTTGATAAAAAATTGTAACAACTAAGAATCTAAAGACTTCACAAGAATCGGCTAAGTATTTAGGTCTTTGATAAAATGGCTTACAATTAATCAGAACAAAATTTATGAAAATAAAAGTCATAAGAGGAGGAAAGCTTGAGGATTTCACAAAATTTTACTCCTTAAGAAAAATTTTGAGAAAAAAGTCATGAAGGTTATGTATAAACATGAATGTATTAGAAGCATAGAGGCACAAAAGCTTGGGGGCATGAAAGTATTAAGTCAAGTTAATTCCACATGGTTCTAAGGAATCAAATAAAATCTATGTGGTGGATCTTTATAAGGCCTAACTCCTCAAAATCTTAGAGCCATTACCATTAGACTAAAGCATGAAGCATCGATGATGTTATGTGTGGCAACAATGAATCTAGAAAGGTAAAACCTATGGATGATAATGAGACACCAAGTGAAAAAATTAAAGATGTGAAGGCAAAGAACCAATAATTGATCACCATTTGGCCCTATTAATCCCTAGACTTAATCTCTTAGGGAATCAAATTGTTAGGGCTTATGAGAATAGTAACTAATCAAAAAGTGACACATGGATACCTATCATCTCAAGCTCTTCCTAAACTGATAAGTATAGACTAACACCCATAGGTACCTAACAAATGAGAATCCACCTAATATATAACCTCCTATCAGACCCCAAGGAGCCTAAATGATAATGATGGCTTGCCATGTGGAGGTGGGAGGCCCTGAGTACACAAGCCATGGGCACAATGAGTAAAACGAGACACAACTAAGTTAATAGATAGTAGGGGTACCAAATAAATAGGATAATTCTAGCTAACACTTGATAGAGCCCAATTGAGAGGTCCTTGGGAAGGGGTAGACAAATATGAAGCTATCACATGGCCCAACTGGTAGGACCATAGTGCAAATCCTAGATTGAATAGGGAGAAGACACATAGAGGCTATTGACTAAGATTGGGGCTCAATGGGTTAAAAGGGTGACAAATCCAAGTAACAAAGGAGACAATGAATGGAATAAGACCACGTCATCAGTACATGGGCTTAAATTTGATAGTTTATCAAGCTATCAAAACTATCAAGGGAAATATTTTCATAGTGGATCGACTACAAATCATAAAGTGGGTGAAAAAAATGGTAGTATTTATCCAAGTCATTATGGTAGCATGTACATGGAGGGTAGGAGGATGCTAAAGATTATTATATCCATAAAGAGTCTTAGAAAATAGCTATGCAGACATGGCCCATGGAAATAGTAAAGAGATCATAGTGGTTGAGCTACCCCATTCATATCTATTATTATTGAGCATAGACACCCATCCATTTCAGTCAGAGTCTCAACTACTTCCCCAAATCATCATCAATTGGTGTAATTGCCCCAACAGTGGGTACTATTGAATCAATGTCACATGGGCTTCCTATTGTCTATAAAATCTCAAGTATTACATTTTAAAATGGTCAATATTTATAGTCACTATAATGCTACCAAAATTTTCCCTCTATGAACCCTTTATCGCTTGAGCCTTGTAACTATTGAGATTTGAGATTACCTTTCTTCATGATTCCTACATTCTATGTGTATTTTTAGTTTTTTGATCTTTACCTATGGGTAATTATTTTCCCTCTCATTTTTTCCCATCCCTCAACACCTTTGTGTAGAACTTTACTCTCTCTTTTAGGTCTTATTCTATGTGCATATAGGTCTATATGAATATTATCTATGGATCATTTGTCATCTCTCTTAGTGTTATATTGCGTCTTTTACCTCTATATGAATTACTTATGTAATTGAAGTGTCAATTTTAGATATTGTGTAATGTGTTCTCATCCTCTGCAGTTGTAGTATGTTCTTCAAATCCTATGGAGGTGATCTTTCTAGTCTTGGTGCATCACCATTTCCCTTTCAACATTCCTTATCCATTTTCTCCTCAAAATATTTTAGATTTAGGATTAGCAGTAGATTTCCTTTCAACTATTTTAGACCTATATGTTGATCCTAAAGTAGATACATTTAGATTAGAAGGAAGACAACCATATTCATAGGTTCATCCCAAAGAACACAAGAGTTCCAAACCTTGGGGGATGATCTAATTGTCTTACCAAGCCATATTAAAATTCAATGGCTACATGGTTTGAGTGAAAATAGTTTTTGACGCACCTGGTAGGACTGAGTTTGATGATCTTCACATCATCCATTAAAGAATTTTGGTATATTTTAAAGTGCATCTTACCTTTTGGGGAAGTTTATTCAACATCATGGTAAATCCAAGTATCAAATATATTGGTTTAATTATTCCAAGTGCTTAAAGATATGTCTTTTCACACCCCATTCCATGAAAATGCTATTATTATGCCTTCCTATTTTCCTTATCAGGTTGAACATACTCTTGGTTTAACCCAAAATAGGCCTGAACCAACAAGATACAAGCCTCCTCATAGTGTTTACCTCCTTCCAAACCTAGTTCAACCATTTTATAAGCATGTTCATGCTTATAACCAACTTCAAGAAGGATAATTTTCTCCCAATCAACATTGGTTCTCTCCTGTTTAGCCCCACAATATGGCCAATATTAACATCAAAGATATCATGTTAGAATTCAACCAACATATGAGGGATATTGAAAGAGAGTAAGAGTATAGTAGGCAATAGGACAAGCTTGCTTGTCAATATTATCTCTATAAATAGAAGGTGAGAGAGTAAGGAAGACATCATGAGGAGTGCTTGGCTAGGTAGATTGTGGCAAAAAAAGAGAAGATGTGTCAAATACATATGCAACTACAAGAAATTGAACCTTAGTTAGCCTCCTCTATTTACAATTTAAAAAAAGCTTCTCCTACAATTGTGGATTAGCTTATGAAAGAGGAAGATTCTACATTCAATATCCCAAGCTTTGAGTAGGGGAAACCTTATTAACTTCTAAGTAAGTTTCCTTTATTTAAAATCCCATGTTTTAGATGTCTCCATCCTTTGAAAGAAATTGTTCTTGTGCAAACTCAACCTATTATGCCTTAGGAAAAACTCTCTCAAAAGCACATTATTCCTCATCCTTTAGAGGATCCATAAGCTTCTCAACCATATAATCTTTCTTGGACCAATAATCCTAATTTTGAGATGCCCAACCTTGTTAAGGTGATTCCTAGTTCATTAGTTGGACCTTATTACCCTCCCACCATCTTTTTTTTAAAGGAAGACCTATTGTATGGAGAATAAATGAGGACCATTTAGATGAAGATAAGGGTACTTCAAGTGAAGATGATGAGGAAGAAGTTATTGGCATCCCTATTTCTATAACTAAACCAAATAAATCAAACCAACACTAGAAGAGGATGAATATGATTAGCTAGAGTAGAAGAACAATGAGAAAATGGGCAAATACAAAGAGGAAGAAGATAGTATTGATGAGGAGAGGCTAAGTTTCTCTAGTCAAGGTTTCATTTAGGGGTGAGATGATATCTTAGAAAAATTAACTTCCATTCAACATGAAAGAAGAAGAAATTACTCTTGAAGCTCAAATGAGGCCTCTCATGCATAAAAGTGAGGAATAAATAGAAGAAGAGTTCTTTTAGGATGAGATAGAGGACTTCTGCTCAATCTTGGATGATAAACCAATATCTCATAAAGAAGAAACCCATGATGAGCATGCAAAATAGGTGGGAATGGATGTGTTTACAAGTTAATCAGTGGGATAAATACATCTTAATCAGTAAAATTATGGGGTAGTAGAATGCAAGTGTGAGGGCAACCCTCACTACTCAAAATTTATCTTGAAAAGAGGATGCCCTATCAAGTACCTTTCTCAATTGGAGGATGATAAGGATAAACCATCACATGTTGTGGTTAATCCAATGCATAATATTGAGCATCAATAATGCCAAACTCAACCTGCCTATCCATTCTAAGATGGTTTTATTTCTAATTAACTTATGTGGGTAGGTGAATTTGTTTTTGTTCTTAGAGAAATTTATCACCAGTTTGTGGAAAACCCACTCTTTCTCCACCTCTGGTTGACTAACTTCAAACATGAAAAATATTATAAATTGATAAAAAAGGAAACTATTTTATAGAACTAGTCAATGCCTTTATTTAGATAGCCTTTTGATTGGTTAATTTAGGGCAGGTTAGACATTTTATTTTCCATAAGTGCCTACATGCACATTGTAAATAGTTTTATAATTTTTATCATCTTATAAGTGTCTATGGAATAATTCATGTTGTTTCCTTCTCTCATTTTGCTGAAGTCACTTCCAATTTTAAAGATTGGCTCAGGTAGTAGGCCTAAAAATAGGTTGTAACTATCTTACATTTTTAGAATATGAGAAGTTTAGATGCTTATACAACTCCATGTCTAATGGATTGATTAAAAGGGTAGTAGATTCCTACTTAGTAGGAAATCAACCCATAGAGGTCATCATAATGTTAACAATTTTTAGTCACAATGGAAGAGTAACATCCAAATTCAGTTTAGAGCTTTAAGATCACCAAAAAGGTTTTCAAAGTTTAGTCAAGGTTCAGAAAAAAGAGGTTAAGTTAAAAGGAAAAATACTTAGTGCATTTTCAAAAATTTGGCCTTCACACATTTCATCAAAAGACTGGTCAAAATTTTTGATATGAACAAAACTTTCAAAGACTTCATGAAAATTGTTCAAGGTTTTTTATCTTTTAAAAAATTATGCAAAGACTAGTTCAAATTATTTTTGCGAATAAAATTTCTAAAGATCAATGCCTAGACATGAGTTATAAATAAAAATTTTATACAAAAATCATGATAGTAGATAATCTAAATACTTTGTAAGAACCAAGTATTTAGGTCTTTAGAAAAATTGTTTGTGATTAGTTAGAACAAAATTTATGATAGTAGAAGTCATGAAGAGGAGGAAATCCCAAGGATTTCATATAAGTTTTATAAGTATTTTACCCCTTGGGAAAAATGTTGAGAATAAAAGTAGCAAAGGTACACAAAAAAACATAGGTATTAGAATCATAGATCCATGAAAGCTCTAGGGAATTAAAGTATGTAGTCAAGTTAATTTACCATGGTTCTAGGGCCCCAAATAAAATCCACATGGGAGATTCTCAGAAGGCCTAGCTTCTTGGAAGATTTGAGCCATTGCCATTATACTAAAGTGAAAAGTGATAAGGAAGTGATGCATGTTAGTAGTGAAGCCAAAAATCTAAAACCCATAGATGTCGATGAGCCACCAAATGATGAAATTAAAACCACAAAAGATAAAAACCACTTTACAAGTGCCATTTAGACCTGTCAGTCCCCAGAATTAGTCTCCTAGGGCATCAAATTATTAGGGCTTATGAGAATATAAATTAATCAAAGAGTGACATGTGGATACCTATCATCCTAAGCTCCTCCCAAAATAATAGGCATAAAATGACACCCATAGGTACCTAACCAATGATAAGACCTTCAAGATCTGACCTCCTATTAGACCTTAAGGAACCTAAGCACCAATGATGGACCACCATGGGATGTGGTAGGATTTGAGTGCATAAATAATGGGCACAGTAAGCAAAGGGAGATGTATTAGAATCAATAGTGTCAGGATCTTGCTCCACCAAAAGAGCACAATATGATTACCAAACCAAGCAACTTAATATGCAGAAATTAACCAGATTCACCAAGTAACTAGAATTCAGAATAACACATGATATGAGAGACAATACACAACTTATATTAACACTTTACAAAAAAGAATACAATAAAGAAGATCCCACTTCTTCTCCACCACCTTACAGAGGTTTCCCACACCTCAAGTGAACAGTAAATCTTCTCCCCAAAGCTCTCCCTCTCAGGTCCCAACACCCAACTCAAATACAGAGTTGGTGTTCACTTCCCGTGCTCCACGCACACCACAAGTGCTCCACGCACTCCACAAGTACTCCACGTACTCCACAAGTACTCAAGGTACTTCAAGTAGATCTCCCATGAACCTGCAACAACCTGCAATTCAATAGACCATACTTATGGAAGGAACTCCCTTGCCTTCCTCTTTGCTCTATCTGAGTACACACATGTACTCCAAGTAGATCCTGCCTGATACTGCTCCCTATTGTGTTGCTATCCTATCTGATCTTGCACACCTGCAAATCAACCCAGTTCTGCACACCTGTGAACCTTGACCTTGCACACACATACACTTGCAGATCAACGATCTTACTTACCATGTAGATCTCCTATATAGGCCATGCACTTGTGACCAAGATCCTACACACCTGAAGAATCCTGTTGACTCTCCAAAACCAGCACCCACCTTGGTACTGCTGTGGAACTAGGAGGAACACCCTTGCTCACCTCACACACAGAAGGAGCAAACTTTGCTCAACTCAAACTAGAACACTTTTCCAATACAACCATGAGTCTATTATATAGATCTCATCCAAACAATGATTAGACATCTAATTACAATAATTAGATCCGCAGCTCTCAGTCTAAAAATATATCTAATCATGCAAACACTTGGTTTGTTAGCTAACTGCCCGTAATAAGCTCGCAGTCAAACCACACAGGTGACCGACGTCGGTCCCTGTCCGCCTGGGGGTCACCGACGCCGGCCGATCCATGACCGACGTCGGTTGCATCCTTGTCTAATCCTGCCGACATCGGTTGGCCAGACCAATGCCAATCTCTGTGACACTCTGCAACTCTCCTGCAACCTCCTCCATGTCTGCATCAGTGAAGCTTTTAGCTCCACAACCTAACAATCTCCCGCTTGGAGATAAATAGCTGCACTATATCTGTACTTGTACTCTGTCTAATCTATTTCCTAGTTTGTATCCCTCTTCAAGCTCAATCCTGAAGACAACCCACCACACATCCCGTGGTGTATCCCCTATCATCCGAGTACCCTGCCACATCCGAACCTACAAACACATGTAGTGAAGTCCTGACCCTGCATGTATACCTGCTGCTGGTCCCTCTCAAATAACTGAGAACCCACTTCCCCGAATTGGCTCCTAACTCTCTGACAACTCCCACTGCATGGGAATACTCAGGTCTATACCAGACCTCATGTGATTTCAGACACTATCCCTGTCTAGCCCTTAGTGTGCTCCGGCTCTGCATCCTGAACCTCACCAACACCTGATTCACATCAGCTCCCACTGGAGACAAAATCAACCTGTGATCTCCATGTCTCCCATGTCAAAGAATTTTTCTGCTCCAAACTCCTCATGACATGCCACTGAACTAATCTTACCCTTAGCTCAACAAAACCCTGTATGTACAATCCTGCTAGTAAAACATACCATCCACATACAGCAACAAAATGATGTCGCGAGCCATCATCCACCTGGTAAGACAAACCACAGTAGTTACCCTGACATTGACTGAAGCCATGCTTCATCCTCCACCTGTCAAAACCTGTACCACTATCCTACAGCTCCTCAAGACCATATACCTGGTCTTCTATCTCACGTATCCATTCTCTCTATTCTTCAACTAAGGAATCCATTCGTCTCTGTGCTTTCATCCAGCTGACAAACCTACCAAAAACACCTGTTTGGTTCTCCTCTAAGGAATCACATCCTCATCCATGCCAAGCTCACACCTGTCTCTTGGATCCTTCCTGCTCTACAATCAGCAACATGTATAAAGAAGAGGAACAATGAATTTGAGGGCCTACTTATGTCTTCAGTCCTCCATATGGGTGTTTGAGACTCCTTGACAGTGTGTTGTCCACCCAAAATCTGTTACAATGACTAACCTCAGTCACTCCATAGTCTGCATCCGATCGACGTCGGTTCCATGTGTCTGTCCCTGACTACCGACCCTATAGATATCGGTGTCCCTGCTGCCGACATCGGTCCTGCTGACTGACATCGGTCTTACCTACTACCGACGTCGGTCCTCCTGATCGACGTCAGTCTTACCCTGCCCGACATCGCCAGCTTTGGTCTGCACATGACCGACATCGGCACCTGTCTGTTTGATGCTAGTTCCTCCTGACCGACATCGGTATCTGTGTTCACCTGTGAGTGATGAATTTTTACCCGCGAGCTCCTTTGAATCAAAACCCATGTCCAAACTGCCCTGCTTAGAAGTATCCAGCACCATCCATTGGTTTCTATCTGCCATCTCCTCCAAGTACACCAAGGCTTTCCAGTTCTTAAGCCTGTCAAATATATCTATCTTCCACTTAAGAACATGCATCTCCTTCCTACTCATGTGACCAAGCCTATGAAGCCACGTCTCCGCAACAAAAGAAGAATTATTAATATAAACAAGTAGATAAAGAGTACCTATTTTCTTACCACCAGCTAATTCAAGTGCATCCACTGTGAGAGTTCTTGTGCATCTCTCATCACCCAATCTTTCTGAAGAAATTAGCCATATCTCCAAACCTAAGACCTGCATGACCCTCATCAACACCTGTGTGTTGGCTGCCTACAATTTCAGCTTCACTTCCCCTTTGCCAATTCTTTGGCAAGGCTCACCAGCTCCTCTACCTAGGGTTGCATGGAAAGAGGCAACCGAATCTTTTATCCAAGATTCAACTTTATCCAAGAAACCTCCAAAAGCATCCTGTGCAATAACACCTGCAACATCTGCATCTTCGGTTCCTTCATGCTGATCTGCTACCAACCAACAATAATCTTTTACCTGCTCTTTCTTTCCATAGGACCGTGAGTAACCATCTGTGCTTTTCAACTCCTCCATTCTTAGCTTAATTTCATCTGCCATTGCTCTACTCCCACTCGATCAGAAACCCCTGAGAGTGTCCTATAACCAAACACAAAACCTGCTTCCTGCAACCTTAGCTCTGATACCACTTGTCAGGATCTTGCTCCACCAAAAGAGCACAATATGATTACCAAACCAAGCAACTTAATATGTGGAAATTAACCAGATTCACCAAGTAACTAGAATTCAGAATAACACATGATATGAGAGACAATACACAACTTGTATTAACACTTTACAGAAAAGAATACAATAAAGAAGATCCCACTTCTTCTCCACCACCTTACAGAGGTTTCCCACACCTCAAGTGAATAGTAAATCTTCTCCCCAAAGCTCTCCCTCTCAGGGCCCAACACCCAACTCAAATACAGAGTTGGTGTTCACCTCCCGTGCTCCACGCACACCACAAGTGCTCCACGCACTCCACAAGTACTCCACGTACTCCACAAGTACTCAAGGTACTTCAAGTAGATCTCCCATGAACCTACAACAACTTGCAATTCAATAGACCATACTTATGGAAGGAACTCCCTTGCCTTCCTCTTTGCTCTATCTGAGTACACACATGTACTCCAAGTAGATCCTACCTGATACTGCTCCCTGTTGTGTTGCTATCCTATCTGATCTTGCACACCTACAAATCAATCTGGTTCTGCACACATGTGAACCTTGACCTTGCACACACATACACTTGTAGATCAATGATCTTACTTACCATGTAGATCTCCTATATAGGCCATGCACTTGTGACCAAGATCCTACACACCTGAAGAATCCTGCTGACTCTCCAAAACTAGCACCCACCTTGGTACTGCTATGGAACTAGGAGGAACACCCTTGCTCACCTCACACACAGAAGGAGCAAACTTTTCTCAACTCAAACTAGAACACTTTTCCAATACAACCATGAGTCTATTATATAGATCTCATCCAAACAATGATTAGACATCTAATTACAATAATTAGATCCATAGCTCTCAGTCTAAAAATAGATCTAATCATGCAAACACTTGGTTTGTTAGCTAATTGCCCATAATAAGCTCGCAGTCAAACCACACAGGCGACCGATGTCGGTCCCTATCCGCCTGGGGGTCGCCGATGCCGGCCGATCCATGACCGACATTAGTTGCATCCTTGTCTAATCCTGCCGACGTCGGTTGGCCAGACCAACGCCAATCTTTGTGACACTCTGCAACTCTCCTGCAACCTCCTCCATGTCTGCATCAGTGAAGCTTTTAGCTCCACAACCTAACAAATAGACAACATGGAAACCAATAAAATAGAAGAGTGTTATTTAGTAGTTGATAGAGCTAAGTTAAGAGAGCCTAAGGAAGGGGTAGACAAATAATAAGCTATCATGTGGCCCAGTTGGTAGACCCATAATGTAGATCACATAATGAATAAGGATATGACATGTGAAGGCCATAGACTATGGTCAGGGCTTAATGGGTTAAATGGGTGATGTAGACTAGTAACAAAGGAGGAAACAAATGGAATAATGCCATTCATCAATACAAAAGATTGAATTTGATAGTCTATATGGCCATCAAAATTATCAAGGGTGAGATTTTCATATTGGCTAAACTAAAATGTGTAAAGTGGGTGGAAAAATCTTAGAATTTGACCAAGTTATTATGGTAGCATGCACATGGAGGGTTAAGAGGATACCAAATATGAATACAACCTTAAAAAAGTATGGCAGACAACTATGCAAACATGGCCCATGGTAATCCTAAGGAGATTATAGTGGTTGAGTCACCCCATTCATGTTTATCATGATGGGGCATGGGTACTAATCCATTTCAGTTAGAGTCTTAGTTGCTTCCCTAAATCATCATCAATTATTTTAATCTCCCCAATAGTGGGCAAGACTGAATCAATGACTTATGGGCTTCTCATTATCTATAAAATCCCATGTCTTACATTGTAAAATGGTCAACATTTTTGGGCATCATAATAATATCAAAAGTTTCACCCCATGGTCCCTTTATTTCTTGAGACTTACAACTACTGTGAATTGTTAGGTTGTGGAGCTAAAAGCTTCACTGATGCAGACATGGATGAGGTTGCAAAAGAGTTGCAGAGTGTCACAGACATCGGCGTTAGTCAGGACAACCAACGTCGGCAGGTAGGAGATAGGAAGCAACCGATGACGGTTAGATGTCAGCTGGTGTCGGCAATCCCCAGGCAGACAAGGACCAATGTCGGTCACCTGTGGTTTGAGCTGCGAGTATATTACGGGTAGTTGGTTGACGAACCAAGTGTTTGCATGTTTAGAGCTAATTTTAGACTAAGAGCTATGGATTTAATTATTGTATTAGATGTCTAATTATTGTTTGGATGAGATCTATATAATAGACTCATGATTGTATTGTAAAAGTGTGCTAGAAAGCCATAGAGCTTTTAGAGAGAGCTAGCATAGCTCCTCCTAGTTCCAAAGGGGTGCTGAGAGTGTATGATCAGGGAGAGTTGCAAGGTCTACAAGGTCAAGGAGCTGATCCTCCAGGGTACTGGTTGAAGAATCATAAGGACTTGGTGAGGCAAGGACAAGGGTTCTTCAGGGGTGTAGAGATATCTACATGGTGACTAAGGTCTAGTGATTTGCAGGTAGCAACAGAGAGCAGGAGATCTACTTAGAGTATAGTTGTGTAATTGATGAACTGGCAGTGTGTTACTGACTGGTTGGAGAGGTGAACATCAATTCTGTATTGGAGTTGATTGTTGTGACCGAGAGAGAGAGGGAAGAAGGTCTTGAGGTGTGGCAAACGTTTGAGGTGGAGGAAGAAGTGGCATCTTCCTTATTGTATATTCTTCTGAGTGATTATTAATACAATTGTGTACTGTCTCTCAATTCCTATGTTGTTTCATATTTCTAGTTACTTATTGATTCTGGTTAAATTTCATGTTTAGTTGCTAATACAAGAAGTAATCATATGTGCTCTATTGGTAGAGCAAGATCCTGACTAAGTAGGCATCAGAGCATGTTTATTGTTCTAGGTTCCTTGACAAGTGGTATCAGAGCGAGGTTGGACGTTCTCAGAGCGAGCTTGACTAACAGGGGTTCAGATCTGTTAAGTGTTTGTTGATTATAGGTTACTCACAGGGGTTGTTGTTTGAGTGGGAGTATAGCAAGGTAGAAGAATGGAGAAATTTAGACACAGGTGTAGCACCACAAGGAGTGTGGTGGGTTGTCTTCGAGTGGGAGCTTGAAGAGGAATACAAGCCATGATGTAGATTAGATAGAGTACTGGTATGGGTACAGGTGTAGCTATTTATTTCCAAGTGGGAGATTGTTAGGGTGTGGAGCTAAAAGCTTCACCTTGTTGTAAACAAAAGGAGGAGGTTTTTCATAACTTGATAGTCACCGACGTCAGCAGGCCACAACCGACGTCGATTAGGGGAAGCGCAGAGGAAACCAGCATCGGTAGGAGATCGGTCGGCATCGATCACCTCCAAGAAGGTAGGGATTGACGTCGGTCACCTGTAGCGGTCTGAACTGCTATTGACAAATAGTCAGTTAAGTGAATGCGGAGTTTGCATGTTGAAGACCAGTTTGAGTTTTTGAGCTGCCCGTCTAATTTAGTGTATGCATGAGATCTATATAATAGACTCATGGGCTATATTGTTAAGCATTGAACTTGTAGAACCCAAGTGTGGAGCTTAGAGAGTTCTTCCCATGGTGGAATCAAGTAGGATTCCCCATGTATGTAAGATCAGGTTTGATATGCAGGTAGTTGCAGGGTCATGGAGGAGATCTACATGTGATAAGTAAGATCAGGTTGGTCTATAGGGAGATGTGTGAATGTGAGGGTCATAAAGGAGATCGGCGGGGAAGCAAGATCCAAGGTGACAACAATACATCAGGAGCAAGATCATGGTAAGATCTACTTGGAGTACCGGTTCGTACTCAGTTGTACTGGAGGTACAATGAGGTGAACAACAGCTTGTGTAAGTTGTTAGTTGAGACCTATGAGAGAAGATTACTCAGGTGGGAAGATTACTTGGAGCCCTTGAGGTGTGGAAGGCCTTGTAGAGGTGGAGAAGAGTGTGATCTCTTTATTGTAATTTCCTTTGTAATGAGTTGAATACAATTATGTGTTGCCTCTTAGTTTCTGTGTTATTTCTCATTGATAGTTATTTGTTCTTCTGGTATTTCCACATGTTTAAGTTGCTTATACATTGGTAATCATGTGTGCTCTTAAATCTAACAAGTTGTGTCAGAGCTTTGGGAAACTTTGGTCCTATCAAAGTTAAACTATTCTACAAAAATAGGAAAGATTCTTTTATCAGAAGAGTCCGTCCTTACTCTTAGATTCATGTTGTGTAGTCTTATATTTTTTTGGGGTAACTTGGTTTGTCTATGTCAAAGTCAAAAGTGATGAAATTCGAGTATTAAGACCATGCGTGTATGGTATTAGGTCATTCGATTCACATAAACTATATTATTGTTATCGTATAAATGACAAATTTATTCATCACTTCATTTCCTAATCTATGCCAAAGTTTAACCTTCTCAAAGGGTCTTTCACCCCATGGTCCCTTTATTTCTTGAGACTTGCAACTACTATGAATTAAGTTTGCCTTTCTTCATGAATCTTGCATTTTGTGTGCATTTTTGGTTTCTTGATCTTTGCCTATGGGTAATTATCACAAATCTCATTATTATCCATCCCTAAAAATCTATGTAGAACTTGGCTCTCTCTTTTAGGTCATAGTTTATATGTATATAGGTCTATACAACTATCTGTGGATCATTTGTCATCCCTCTTAGTGTTGTATTACATCCTACGTCTCTATATGAATTACTTATTCAATTAAAGTGTCTATTTTAGATATTATATAATGTTTTCTCATCATTTCTTATAGTATCATGTTCTTAAAATCCTATAGAGGTGTTATTTATAGTTTTAGGGCATCACCATTTCCCTTTTAGCATTCCTTATCCCTTTTCCCTTCAAAATATTTTATATTTAGGGTTAATAGTACATTCCATTTTAGCTCTTTTAGGTATTCATGTTGATCCTAAATTAGGTGAATTTAAAATAAAAGGAATATGGCCTTATCCAAATGTTCATCCCAAGGATAAAATATTCCCACACCTTGGGGGACAATCCCATTATATCACTGAACCATATTCCAATTCTGTGGGTGCATGGTTTGAGTGACAACATTTACTAGTTCACATAAGTAAATGCCATCTATCACATTCTCTGACCAAAATATTCCACTAGATGATTCAAACAATTGTCCTTTCTATATACATGGTTTTGTTTATTCACATACTTTGATTACACATGGCATTATGATTGATAATGGTTCAAACCAAAATCTAATTACAATGTAATTTATAGCTAGTCAAGGCTACTCATAATGAGATTTACTTGGTATGACTATGATATGATAGTATTACATGTGTAACTCTTGGTGGTATTGCATTACTAATTATAGTTAATATTAATACCTTATTAGTGTGGTTCTACATAGTGTGAGCTACTGGTGCATATAATATATTACTTGGAGGCCTATGTCTAAAAAAAATGAGAACAATACCATCTACACTACATAATTACATTAAGTTTGCATGTAAATAAAAATTACATACCCTTCACATAACATATTTCAAGTTACCTATCCAACTTAAAAAACAACATGATATGTTACAAAAATAAATTCACTTAAACTTATGTGACATTTGCTACTATTTCACCCTCTTTAGTTATGGTTCCCACTATATTTTCATATTTTGACATCCAGAGTCACAACTCCTAGAGTTAATAATCCTAAAGTTACACCATAGATATGTATAATTCCATATCATCCACATGCCAAAATAGATCTACAACCTCTTCTATTAGTTCACACTAATGCACTTGATTTTCAATATGTTCTAGAAGATACATGAGCCCAATATCACCACATCTCTATTTGGAATGATGACTCAATTTAATACATAGCTTGTGAAAATTTATTTGATCTTATAGTAATGCATTTGAATACTTTGGTCTAGGATTTTACATTATAAATGAGATCATCAATTATCCATGTTATCCTATCTCTCTTGCTTCATTGTTATATCATTGCTATATCATAGTTTTGATTTTACATATTTATTCCATATGCTGTGCCTTCATCCCTTGGGTTTGTGACTTGCCTAATATTTATTATGTATTTTACATATTGGTAATTGCCTTCTGTTTGTATTGACATTCCTCTAGCTCCTTTGTTTATGTTATTTGCTATGTTATATTAGCTATGATCCCAACACCTTAATTATTGATCCCATTACAAACACTTGCACAAATTTCTTGATGATGATGACCTATATATAAATACTTTATGTCGTAGCATGCATTGAGTTATAAGGAAATTTGTATGTTGTTTAGGCTCCTTCTCTTCTTCTCTTTTCAGTTTGTGCCCATTGGATTGCTTGTTTTCCATCTCCTATTGATTTGTGCCCCTTGGATTATTTTATTACCTGATTATGTTATCATTGCTTATTATTACATGTACCCCTTAAAGTTCCTCTTTGTACATTCTCATAGAAAACTACAAAATTCAAAAACATGAGAGAACATAAAAATAAAAAACTATCTTTTCCTTTATCTTTGTGAATGGATACATATCATGCTTATTTGCATATGTTATAGGTTTATATATACATGTTGAACACATGATTCTCATGGTATTTTTTTGAGTGTATGAGAAGCATGATATAAAATTTACGTATGGTCACAAATTTATAGTTTTATGTAGCTATATTTACACCCATCTTAGGGACATTATCACATTGGTGGTATGCATTATATGGGGAGCATATTCCATAGTGGGTATCGGGTGATATCCTTCCTAATTACCATTTAGTATATAGAGATACTTACATTTAATAAACATATATTTCTTGATGAAATCAAGGATAAGTGGTCTAATGAAGGACAACCTTGTCCTCACAACCTTCCATTATATGCACACATAGAATATGAGATAATTAATCAAAGTAAACATTGTTATTGTTATTATTTGAGGAGATTCATAGTTTACACACACACACACACACAATCACTCTCCCTATAAATAAAATACAAGTGAAAAATGTTAAACAACCCCTTTCTATACTAAACATTATTCTATGTTTCTTAAAGCTCCATCCTCAAACTCTTATACTCAATTGAAATATTTCCTCCAACTTCAATATACCTTTTACAAAAACTTTCCTATACCTTTTTTACTATGTAGGGTGACTCTTTGCATCCCCATAAATATTAAAAAATATGCAAATGGGTACTTCAATGTTTTTTGGTTATTAAAATGATTGTGCACCTATCATAGGCAAAACCACTGCTTCTTACAAAGTGGTGGTTACATAGCCATTGGTTAACACTGACTTGCATCAATTAGTAGTTTTATCATGAGATAGAGAAAACTATGTCTAATTACTTAAAACTGTTCATTCTTCCTTCATTGACTAACAATTTAGTCATGAGACATAGAACATTTTATCATGACTTAGAATTACTTATTCTTCCTAGAAAATGCTTATTCAAGTGTGATGGAGTCTAGGTACATTAATTTGGATTGTTAGAATCCCATGAAAATAATATATATTTTTAGGGGATATAATATTAATTGAATACCTAGATGTTCTGTCATTAGACACCTATGGTAAGATTTTATGAGCAGAGTTCTCATTTTTTTGATCTTTGTCAGTTGAGATATATAGCCTAGTTAAAATCCAAAAGTCCTTATAAATTCATAGTCTTATTTTCACCAGGTCTTCCTAAGTAGAATATTGCATAGTTTTAAGTGCCATGAAGATATCTAAAAATATTTTTCACGTAGGTATAATTTTCATTCCCATGGTTGGACATATATTTTATCACAAGTCCCATTTAACATGAAATATCAAGTTTAGTTTAGACTATTACATACATCAGACTTGTAATAAAAATTATATAAGGAACCTGAGACATGTAATCAATTTCTTATTATGTCTTGTGACACTATTCAATAAATAAGTTTTGAAAAATAAGAAAGGGAGTACTTATATTTTTACATTCCTTCATTGAAATCTATGTAATATCATTTCGAAAAATTTACTTTGATTCAACCATAGTTCTTGTTTGGTTGAGCCCTTTTAATTTCCTTGCCCAAAATTAACTTTGTAATACCTAGATCCTTCACATATGACTTAGATGATAATTTATATTAAATATAATTGATCATTTTATTATTATTTCCAATTGAAAGCATGCCATTAACATACAAAACTATGATAACAAAACTATTTCCTTCATATTTGAAATACACAGTGATAAAATTTGATTTATATAAGCCCATGCTGGGCCCAACACTTACTTATAAAAAATTTAATTCCACATCGTTGGTGATAAATTTAATTCATAAAGATACTTAGCCATTGGTTAAAACTAACTTGAATTAATTATTATTTATATCATGAGATAGAGAAAACTATGTCTCATTACTTGAAACTACTCATTCTTCCTTTATTGACCACTAATTTTGTCATGAGACATAAAACATTTTATCATGAATTATAATTAATTATTATTCATGGTAAGATCTTATTCAAGTGTGATGGAGTCTAGGAAGGTTGATTTGGATTGTTATAAGCCCATGAACACAAGATATATGTTTAGGGGATGCAAGATTACTTGAATACTTAGATGCTCTCTCATTAGACACCTAGGGTAAGAGTTTATTAGCATAGTTCTCATAATTTTTTGATATTTTCCAATTGATATATCTAGCCTAGATAAAATCCAAAAGGCCTTATAAATTCATAGTCTTATTTTCATGAGGTCTTCCTAAGTAGAATATTACATAATCTTAAGTGCCATGAAGATATCTAAAAATAATTTTCATGTAGGTCTAATGTTCATTCCCATGGTTGGACATACATTTTCTCATAAGTCCCATTGCATGGAAAATATCAAGTTTAGTGTAGACTATTACATACATAAGACTTATAATAAAAATTGTATAAGGAACCTGAGACATGTAATAAATTTCCTATTATGTCTTGTGACACTATTCAACAAATAATTTTTGACTAATAAGAAAGGGAGTAATTATAGGTCTACATTCCTTCATTTTAAATCTATGTAATATCATTTCAACAAATTTCCTCTAATTCAGCCATAGTTTTTTGTTTGGTTGATCCCTTTTAATTTCCATTCCTAAAATTCACTTTATAGTACTTAGATCCTTCATATCTAACTTATATGATAATTTATATTTAATCTACTTGATCATTTTATTATTATTACCAATTAAAATCATGTCATTGACATACAAAACTATGATAACAAAATTGTTTCCTTCATATTTGAAATACACATAGTGATAAAATTTGCTTCATATAAGCCCATGTTGGGACCAACACATAATTTTTTTTAATTCCACATCCTTGGTGAGCACTTTAAGTTGTAAAGATCCTTATTTAACTTACATACCAAGTCCTCCTTTCCTTTCATCTTAAAACTTTCTTGTTGTACCACATATATTTCTTCCTAAAGCTCCTCATGTAGAAATGTTAACTTTACATCCATATGTTTTATTTATAGATAAAAAGTATTAGCAATAGCTGATATAAATCAAATTTAATTTAGCTAAGAAACATGAGAAAAAATCTCTCCAAATAAATTTCTCTACCTAAGAGAATCCCTTTGATACCAAGTGAGATTTATATTTATCCATTTTCCCTTCTAAATTGTATTTCTTCTTGAACACCCCTTTGCAACCAACATGTTTTATTCAAATAGAAAATTTTACCAATTTCCATATATTATTTTTACTCAAGGAATCTATTTATTACTTTGTGGCCTTCTTCCAAGAGTTATTTTTATTTGATCTAAGTGATTATTTCATAGTATTAGGGTATTTATTAGTAACCCAAAAAATTATAAAATAAATTTATAACACAAATTAGGTGGACTATACCTTCTGATATTCCTTTAGTTCATTTTGATCTTCTCAAGATTGGAGTTTGAGATCCTTCCTAATATGGGTCATCATCCTCTACTTGATCAGAATCCTCCTCATGCAACTCCATTTTTGGTTCATCTTCTTTAGTTACTACATATTCAGAAACAATGTCTCCCTCCTCTAATTAAATATGCATTATTTTAGGTTATTACTTTTGTTGTATTTCCTATTTATGAACCCCCTTAACCTTTCTAAAGATTACATTAGGATTGTAAATAATATTTTCTTATTTTTGGGTTTCAAAGATTATATCCTTTTACACCATTATTATATTTGATAAATTTAGATACTAAAATATGATTTTATATGATAAACTAGTCTTGTACACTTGAAAAATATCACTCGTGGCTCAACCCTTTAGTTTAGGACCTTTTCATTGCTAAAAGGTTCACTTTTGAAATCTCATTATGCCTATATGATTATCCTATAGTATAAAATTTATATTATAAATACCAAAATAAATTTTAGCCCACAGTCTACATAAAACCCTATTAATATCCTACTCTAATAGTTAGATATCTTTATCAAAATTTTATCCTCTTAGACACTACTATCAAGACTAGGACACCAACATCGATGCTAGTGTCCTAGGTTTGATGATAGTGTTTGAACCTTAAAAATGGTCAAATTTTTAGATATTTTAAAATATATGGTTCAAATTATTTGTCTTAATTATCTCTCCCATGAGATAATATCAAAAGTTTTTGTATACATATAAGTAAAATACCATTCATTATCATCAATTACAAATCAATCACACATCTATCTTATACCAAGAAAAATCACCTTTAAAGATTATAAACCTAACCTATTATTCCATATTTCCAAATAATTAATTGGATTAGTCTTCTTATAGGTATAAAATATTTAAATATCAACCCTTGATTAGTTTTTTTTAAGTTTCAAGCTAGATCACTATATGCACTCACATATAACATATTGCACAATTGTTCACATATAAGCCCACCTAGGGGGGATAAATACATTGGTCAAAGGCCCTCTTTGAAGTATTGGATATGTAGGCACAAATTAATAATGGTGGCATCTTTTAGGTTAGATTAAATTCATTTGATTTCATTAATCTATATTTTCAATGTGATGTGCCCTAATAGGAGGACCTAGGGTTTGTAGCTACATATTGATATCTACAACCTATGTCTGAGATAAAAAAAAAGAATTTGTAAGGAGATAGTGAACCCTAATAGGTTTAGGTGGTTGATATATAAAATTTATTATACTTCAATACAAATAGAGACATCAAAACTAGGACAAAAACATTGATGGTAGTGTCTAGGCTATTAAAGAACTATTTTACAGAATCTAATGAATCAAAGCATAACATCATAATGTCTTATCCTAAAACTAAACTTATAATATTTATCTATGCATCAGTCAATAAACTAAGTATTGTTTATTCTTTATATTACAAATTTTAGAATATTTTTGGCATTGTACTCCTATATTTAACATCTTTCACAATTCAATACTATATCATAATATTGTGAATATGAATTATTTAATTGGCTTAATTTTAAAATAGCCTAGCCATTTATTTTATTATCTATTCTCACCCTAACTCTTTTTAAAAAAAGTTAAACATAAAGATACAATTAATTCATTTTTAGTCTAGCTTAGTTCTTTTTTATTTTAGAATATGCATATAAACATCACAACTAAAAACCATAAGATGTTTGAGATATAGTTTCTTTCTAGTCCAGGATTCCTATGGATATTTATTGATAAGGGATTAAATGGGAGATTTGTTAATTAGGTAATAATTAAATGTTACTAATTTTACCTAAAATTTGATTTTTAATCCTCCACCATTGATCATACTTCTTGCCTTATCTATTATAGTTCTATTCAATCTTTATGTAACTCTATTTTGTTATGGTGTGTATAGAATTTTTTATTTTATTTTATATTCCAAACTAATTAGAAAAATTATGAAATGCATTTGAGAAGTACTCCCCACCATGATCATTTCTCAAAACTTTAATATTATTTTCCTGTTAGTTTTCATAACAACTTTAGATTCCTTGAACTTATTAAGAACCTTAGATTTATGTTTGATACAAATATGAAATTTTTCCTCAAGTAATCATCTATAATAATAATAATAATAATAATAATAATAATAATAATAATAATAATAATAATAATAATAATAATAATAATAATAATAATAAAATATTTTCCTAGTGATGAAACCTTCACAACTCTAAACAAATCATTATGTATTAACTATAAAATTTCATCTACTCTTGTTGCACTATGAGGCATATTTTATTGAGTTTGCTTACTAAAGAGAAAATATTAAAAATATAAAAATCTAAGGGACAATCCATACCTTTATTTTCTAACACTTAAATCCATTTCTCTCCAATATGTCCAATATTTTTATTTAAAGCATTATCCTTTCTATAGGTAGTGCAAGAGTTTAATCTGATTCATTTTCTTACTTTTTTTCATAGTCCTATGTAAAATCAAGTATGTATAAAAAAAAACACTCCCTACACTGACATATCACATAATTAAAATATTTAAGTGTTCACCCAAGGCACAATAAGAGATCATCGATAACCCTATTATGAGAACATAATATAAAGCAAAAAACATGTGCACCAACATCATATGAAATAAAACATAACAAATTGAAACCCTAAGTAAGATTAAAGCATATAAGAGTATATAAACACATATCCATTTCATGATACAAAACCATAATTTTTATTCATTCATTACAAATCATATCATTTTATCATATTACATATATCATCATGACTTAGAATATATACAATCATAAAAAATTACTCAACATTAAGATTATATCATTTATCTAAAACCTTGGTTTGCATTCCAATCTCAAGCTCTAATTTTTTATCTAAAAACTTATAATTAATATGATGTGTTATAAATTGTGTGTCAAATGATATGTCAAGTGGTATTTTTATAGGTTTCTTAGACCTTGACACCCTTTGTTAAAAATTTATTTGATAGCGCCACCTATCTATCTTTTATCAACATTTTATAACTAAGTTTCCACTCATCCTCCTTCTAGAATATTCTAAAACATTATTCTAATCTATCTACATATGCTTATAATTCTAAATCAATCATTGATAATCTACACTTTATATATCATCATTATTCTTCTTTTTGTGTCATCACACGTGTTTCTTTCTTGATTTGTATCTTGTACATTAATGTTCTATATTATAATTTCTATCTCACACATCATCATCATCATCATCATCATCATCATTATTATTATTATTATTCATTCATGTGTTGTATATCCTACACATTGAATTATGCCTTATGTAATTATTCATGTCTCAAGTGTGCACCATCAGACTAAGCCATATTTTTTATACTTACCTTATGGATGTAATCTAGAGTCAACACTCTCAAAGGCTTGCTTTGAAAAAACCTTATATATATATATATATATGAGGGATTTTTAATTTTTTTCAAACCATTCATCACAATCTAAAGGTGCCCATGTAAGCATACCACCTATCATGAATATTACATCATAATATGAGGTTGATATAGAATTATCTTAAGGATCATAAAAATTCATGTGATAAACTACTAGGATCATATAAATGCTCATGATTGGGGGATACATGTAATAATCTAATCCTCAACATCTACTCACCTACTTTTTTTCATTTATATCCTTGCCCTAATTTTTGACACTATTATTCTTATCTTTATATAATGATTTGGTTATAATTGATTTAGAGTGTTAAAAAAATAGAATTTAGGGATCTAAATTAGTGTTTGGGTTATTATAATCAAATAACTAACCCTATAATAGTCATACACCATAGAGTGGAATAAATATTTATATAATTTAAAATTTATATTATAAGTATAATATGCCACACATGTATCCAATAAGTTATAGTTGTAACATGTGTGTCATTCCTCATTATAAATGAGCTATTTTTCTTGTATATATATAGGGAATTAAATTCAAACTTTATTTATATTCACACACATTCCTACCTTCCAACTAATATAAACAAAAAAAAGTAGAGAGGATAAATGGCCTTAATTGATTTTGGAGATAGAATAAATAATGGAATTATGACTCTAAGTAAAACCTGACATGTGTATAGGTCATACAAATAGTATAGGAATGCAACTAAGGGATCATGAATGTGAAGTGGGGAGTGATGTATAGAATCATTTAGGGGGTTTCTAACCATTGAAAAGTCAAAAAATGATTCAATAACACCTAATATGGAATAAATACATATACATATAAAAATGAACATAAAATATGCATAATAAAAAAAATCAATTCCAAGGGGCCCATATATAACATCAAATGTTAAGTCCTTTATACCAAATTGGTATGAAAGATGCAACAAAATTGTAAAAAATATAAAATGTTTTTGAATCCTCTTTTCAAAGTGTTATTTTTAGTTTCCTTTTTTGACATTAACCTTCATAATATTTTTTTAAACTCCCTTATTCATCGATATTGAAGACAATGATCTTAGAAAAACCCTTAATATGGGGAAAAGAAAATGAAAAATTCATCTAAAAAAAGATAAAGAAATAAAAGATTAAATTTTGCCATCTAATGGATATTAGGACGAGAAAGAGGGTGATAAATCAGGTTTAAAAATGGGGGAGGAATCCCCCAAGGTTACAATGAAGATATTATCATGGAATATTAGAGGACTATGATCCTCATTAAAGGTGGGAATTCTCAAATTCCAAATTCAAATAGTCGCACTTGATATAGTCCTTATCTAGGAAACTAAACTTCATGAATAAGTTATGATGGAAAACTCAACGATGAACTCTAATGGAGCCTCCTAGAGTTTATGTATTCTATGAAATAATTTTTTTATTAATGGAACTATCATATTTAATAATAATCACTAGATGGTGGGTAGTTTTCAAGGTTTGAGAGAGCAAAAATTTAGTTTTAATCAATCTTTATGCCCCCATGGAATCTAATTCACACAAAATATTTATGGGATGAGGTGTATCTATTTTTGGAGAATAACTTAGTAGACATAATTATTATTTATAGTTATTTCAACTCTACCCTAAAATATATTGATAAAATAGGTGGGACTCAAAGACAAACACAATCTCAAAAATATATTATTATTTTTTACAATAATAATAATCTCTGGGATGTTGATCCAAAAAAGGGTCAGTTCACATGGTCTAATAGAATAAATGGATTTAGTCATCTATAAAAAATATTATATAAATTTATATTAACAATTCCTTGGCTCTCTAAGTCTTGAATAGTAGAATGTTTTATTCTCATATTCTTTTGCTCTGATCATAATTTGATCTTGCTAAACTTTAAAAAAGAGTATGGTAGTAGGGGACCTACTTTTAAATTTGAACTAATGTGGTTAAAGGATAATTTTGTTTAGTATCTAATAAAACCTTGGTGGGAAGAACTAGCTCCTATGAATAGCTATGGAATGCATGTTATTGCTTAAAAATTGAGGATGTCAAAGCCCATATCAAGGATTAGAATAAAAATGTCTTTGGTAATATTTTTAGAAGAAAATAGAAATAAAATAAGATAAAAAATTATATGACCATATAAAACTGTAGGGTCATGATGCAACCACAATTATAAAGGACAATACTCTCCATATAAATGTAAATGATATTATAGAAAAATAAGATATTTTTTAGGGATAAAAATCAAGAGAAATATGGCTAAAAGAAGGAGATAGAAACAAAAAAATTCCATCAATCTATAATTGTGAAGATGAATGCATTTTACTTTAAAGGAAAATATTCTCCCTAGAAATTTATCTCTTGATAGAGACAAAAATAAGGAGATAGACACATCTAAAAACAAATATGGAAAATTAGATAAAATAAAATGAGAATATAAGGGAAGAATTTTTAAACTACTTCCAAACTCTTTTGAATGAAGTTCCTTCTTTGAACAATGAAATGCCAAAATAATTATTAAATATGATTCTTATGATAATTAATGAAGATCATAATGAGAATATTTTGAGATTATTTTTAGAGGATGAAATTAAAAAAACTCTTTGGAGTATGTATCTAGATAAGTCCCCTGGTTTGGATTGCTTCCCCCTAGTTTTTTTTAGTAATTTTGGAGTATAGTATAAAAATATGCATGTTTGTCTATTAGTGAATGTTAAAAACAAGGTATAATTATGGATTTTAAAAACATATTTTTGGATTTAATTATTAATAATGTGAATGCATATACTATAGAGTCATTCTAATTAATTTATCTCTACAACACAATTTATAAGATAATCACTAAGGCCATAGAAAATAGACTACAATTGTTTTTATTATAGTTATATCAGAAAATAAGGAGGATTTGTGGTCAAAAAGTAAACCTTAGATGAAATAGTATTAATTCACAAGTTGGTTAACTCTATGAATCTAAAAAGAAGTATCTATGATTCTAAAGCTAGACATCAATAAGGCATATGATCGAGTATGTTGGGATTTCCTAGATCATAGCCTCTTTAAATTTGGATTCTCATATAAATGGTGTAGATGGATTCAAAATTTATTCTCTTACCCATTTTTGTAAATTCTTGTCAATGGTATACTCACTAGATTTTTTAAATCTTCTAGAAAATTGAGATAGGGAAATCCTCTTGCCCCTTTTATTTTTATCATCATGGGGAGGGGTGTTCAAAAATTTAAATTTATTCATAAGTTTATATGGATTAATATAATAAAGGGTTGGAATTATAATCATGGAAAATTTATTGATGACATTATAATAAGGAACAAGGTGAAACCTTTAGAATCTATAATTATTAAAATATTTTTAAATCTCTACAAAGAGGCCTTAGGGTAGGTGATTAACTTGCGGAAATTTAATATCTTCTTCCCCAATACATATTTCATAACTTAATTAAAAATTAAAATAATTATTAATTTCTCAAATGGGTCACTCCCAAGCAAATACTTGGGAATTCCTCTCTTTGATGATTTATCTAGAAAATAATTTTGGGAATCAATGATTACTTATTTCTAAAATAGGCAAGGTTCCTAGAAATAGAAATGGATTTTTTGGGTAGGTAGATAATGAATGATGAAATTAGTACTACAAGACATCCATGTGCATATGATGTCAATCACTTGGGCACCTTCTAGATTCAATAAAATATTGATTATCATAATTAAGAGGTACCCATGGAATCAAACAAATGATCACATAAAGTCACCATTGATGAAGTGGTAGTAAGTTAGTAAACCATAGTATAGAAGAGGCTCAGGGAACAAAGACTTGTTCTTCCTAAAAAAATACCTAGGTTTCAAAGTTGTGGAGAGTATTCAAAGAAAAATAAATATTTTGGTGTCAAGTTATCAAGAAAAAAATATATTAACACCCCTAGGGTCTAACAAGAATATTATCCATGAAAATTGGAAGAAAGGATCCTAGATATGGAATTTCATGGGAAATTGTATGAATATAATCTCTAATAATTTTAAATGGGACATTTTAAAAAGGTAGACATGCATATTTTTAAAGATAACTTTGGTATAATTATGGCCCAATTTTTCTATATTGATAGCTAAGAGTTAAAATATTTTTAAAGGCATA
The DNA here is from genome assembly GCA_037957365.1 of Torreya grandis. Taxonomy (NCBI): domain Eukaryota; kingdom Viridiplantae; phylum Streptophyta; class Pinopsida; order Cupressales; family Taxaceae; genus Torreya; species Torreya grandis. The sequence goes on along the minus strand of JARHVA010001462.1, from coordinate 879,052 downwards.
TAAGGATCAAAGGTGGCTGATTATTGGGAAGAAACTAAAATATAATGGGGAAGGATACTTCTTGGAAGGATCCAAGAACCATAAAATATCCATTTTATAGAGTAAAATTTTAAAATTCTTCAATCTCCTTCAATCTTAGCATATTAATCTATCTCAGGAGGAAGACTCTCTAAAATAGTTTGGTCATTGCTTTAGGATCTTCATGATTAAAGCAGGTTATGAATCTTTATTAAGAGAGGAAAATATACATAAATATTAGAGCAAAGTTTGGTCCCTATTTATTCTTTCAATTTTTTTGTCTCTTTGGATGGTTATAAAAAAATAAGACTCTTACTTGCGACAAACTAAACATAACTGGGTTTGTAAGCCCTTCGAAATGTGTCTTTAGTCATTCTATGGAAGAAAATCCAAACCATATTCTTCTCTATTTGAATTTATCATGGAAGGTTTGGATGATTTATTTTAATATAATTGAGGTATCCTAAATTTTCCAAAAATACCTTATAAATTTTCATCTCTTGAGATAAAGGTAAAGGTAAGTAGGTGAAAAATATTTAGAGCATGGCCCCAACCATAATCCTCTGGAACATTCACGAGGATGGATATAATAGAATGTTTATGGGTAAAGATAACAATTGGGACACCATTATAAATATTATTGAGTTAAAATTTAAATGAGTTTTTATACAAAAAGTCCCTAAATGAAAAGAGAAAATAGTTGGATGGTTAAGACATATACTTATTAGATGGAACCTCTTAAGAAATTCATTGTTGAACAAAAAAAGACAAGATAGAGAATTATAAAAATGGAAGGCTATAGAAAGAGGTTTATTAAAAATTAATTTTTATAAGGCCTCAAAATGAAACCCATGTACAATGAGTGTTGGGCCTATCCTAAGGAATGAAAAGGTGAAATGGTGCAAATGGTTATCAAGAAACATCCCATATACTACAAACAAAATAGCTGAATATTGGGTTTTGTTGGAAGGATTAGATATGGTATTATAAAATAGGGTACAATGGATAAAAGTAGAAGGATATTATCAACTCATTATCAATGGCATGAAAAATAAATATATATCATATTAAAATATTTGACATCTCTTAGATGATGAGTTAGTCTTATCTAGATGATTTTAGAAGATATATTTTTAAACATTTTCAAGGAGATTAATAAACCATTATAATTATTTCATAACATAGTCATATTTATAATACAAAATGGTATTGTTAGAAGATACAAAGACATTAATGTTTTGTTAGGAGTTGAAATATTAATCATTTAGGATATATTTTCAATAAATAAAAAAATCTCCTTAATGTCTTTGATATATCTCATCATGTTTGTTATCCCAATGATGTGTGAAATATCTTTCAACATGCTTTGGTCATTATGTTATTGAAAACATAGTTATGAGGCACATGTGGTAGAAGTGATTAAAATAAATATAGGAATTGACATATGGATAGTCTTGTCCTTATCTATATTTATGGAAACCACTCTATTTTAAGGGCTCATTGATGATGGTGATATATCTTTATCCTATGATCCTTCTTCATCTACTAATTTAGATTTAATTTAGGATGTTAGTGGACTATAACAAACATACAAAACATATAAGGCATGGAAGATGGATGACCTAAATTCTATCTTCTGTGAGAAGATTGAGGTAAGGGTGATAGACATTATCATTCATGCTTTTATAATGGTTTCAATTTAAAATAAGAGGATGAACACACAAAAATATAAAATAATTTGAATGATAACTATGATTCTAGATAAATTTGGGTATTTAGAACATTAAGTGAAATTTTTTGAAGATATAGTAGGCAAAGTTTTGGATGTGGTCTAGCCTTTAACCAATAAAAAGGTTTAGGTAGTGAAAGAGGATAAAAAAAACTCTCCTATCATCTTCCTTATATGTTTTATCTTGTGTAACCAGACTCTGAAGGCTTGTCTAGATGAAATTTGGGATGCCTTATTAGATATGTTGGATGATATAGAGGACCTAGACATTAAGTATTTATATCATAGGGAATATTTTACCTTATTGAAATGGTGCACTCTGAAATAATTGGTCTTGGTTGGAGTGAGGGAAAAGATGCCATGAGGAGTGGAAGTGGAGAATGTCTCAATCGAGGTTAGGTAAAATGACTAAGATGAAATGGACATCCCTAAAATTATGGGCTTACTCATCATATTCCTCATAATGAATGTTTATATATCTCAATTTGATGAGTTCTTCATAAAATAACTATAGATGAAGAATTTTTTAATGGTATAGTCCTATTAGTTTGTTTAAGCTTGGCTCCTTTTGTTAGGTGTTGTAGTTTTTTTTGGTGGCTCTCATAGCCTTGGTTTAGTATTACTTATGCTTAGTCCCTATATATTCAAGGTTTATTTATTGTAATTCCATTGTTTGTGATAATATTTTATTTATTTTCATTTTTATATTTTTGTTTAATTTATATATTATGTTTGGGTAAATGCCCTTCCAATTATTACTTAATAATAAAAAAAATACATCTAAGGGCGTGATGAAGTTTATAAACCATTCCATAGCTAGGGTTTTACCTTGGATGGTGGGAAAGGTAGATGACTCAATCAGGGATAGGGTAAATAAATTGGTTGGTAAGGATAGGGCTGACCATTTCTTGTCTTCAATTAGACTATTACTAAGGAAGGGGATCATGTAGGTGGTTATATGGGTGCAATATTTGTATAATCCACTCCCCCTTTCTAGGGAGGAAATGTGAAAGGTAGAACCTTCCTTTATTAATCAGATCTATAGGTGGGGAAGTCTTGGGAAAAAATGGCCTTGCATCTGGGTTCCACAAAAGTTCCACCAATTATCTCCTTTTAGAAGGAGGCACTTGAGGAGGTGATCCATAATGAAGAATGGTTTTCATATAGAGGTTTAGTTTTCATATTTGATAGGTTTTGGTCTTATCTCCTAACTCTTCATCAATGGATTTATGAATCATGGTAGACTATTTTGGAGTAAAACTTAGAAATTTACCCCTGTGCCAAAGGATTTTTCATTGTAGTTTTTTATTAGCTTGCTAATTGGAACAAGATCATTCAAGCTAAATCTTGGAGTTGGGATTAAAAACTCCTATTTTTAAAACTATGGTTCCTAGATTTTAATACTCTACTTAAAAACATATCCCTTAGACCCATTTGGGTTTGACTACCATATCTCCCTCTTTAATTTTGGGTGTATCCTTGTTTGTCACCTATTGGTGGAACCTTGGGTGTTATGCTAGACATTAATGCTTCTACTTCAAACTTTTACCACACTACCTTTTCCAAGATTTTTGTTTGCTTAGATGTCACTCAGGATCTTCTAGCAATGATTATGTTGAAAGTCAATGGCCATTATTGGACTCAATCTATTGATTATAAAGAGATTTCCTTTAGGCATCAGAATAATTTCAAAACTGGTCATTTATTCACTTCTTGTTAGAGAAAAAGTGCAAAGTGAATTCCTCTTGGGGGAAGGTTACTTGAAATGATATTTTCACTATTTTTCTAGATAATGATTCTAATCTACCTTCAGGAGTAGTTTCATAGGCCATTATTGAGGAGGTTCCTTTAGCCCACTTTCCTCTAGCTAAATATATTCCTTTGAAATATTAGGATGTTGGGTCCACTGAGTATAGTAACATGTTCTTAGATTTTAGGAGCAAGGTTTATATAGGATCATCTTTGGATTTATGTAATTCTTCTAGTGATGATTTTGGTAAAAAGTGTAATCAAGAAGAGTGGACTGTAATGAGAAGTAAGAACAAAGGATGTATTACTCATACTTCTCCTTCTAGGATACTTCACTCTCAAAATAAAGTGAATAAGGGATAGATGTAGGTGTGTTCTAATTGTATTTTAATATAATTGGCAGTTTATTTATTTTTGGAAGCATCTTATATGGCAGCACAACTATGCTTTCCTTGGGTTTTTAATCTTATGGTTGATGGTTCATGTTATTTGATTATTGTTATTATATTATACTACAGGGTAGGGGCCCACCAATCCCAATATCTATAAAAATAATAATAATAAAATTTAACTTCATAATATTTAGACTCTTTCCAACTAAATCACACCTTATCAATCCTTACTTTATAAATCCTTAGACTCTTCCCACTTGAAGTGCATATGAAAAAAATTAAATAATTATAAATAAGAAAAGATAATAATTAATTAAATAAAAAATGAGTAAAAATTGAAAGAAAATATTTTTAACACCCTATTTTTGTAAGAAAACTTAATATTCAACAACCATGTTAGCTTGTGTAGATAGTTGATTGATGACTATTTATTGGTATTAGGTCCCTGCTATGTGAGACACCATTTTGGTGTATAACATCCATTTTAATTTAAAAAAATATCCTCCTCTATTATGTGTGTGTGTGCACACACACACATGTATTATTATATGTGTGTGTGTGTGTGTGTGTGTGTGTGTGTGTGTGTGTGTGTGTGTGTGTGTGTGTGTGTGTGTGTGTGTGTGTGTGCATGTGTGCGTGTGTGTGTGTGTGCATGCGTGCATGTGTGCGTACGTGTGTGCGTGCGTGTGTGTGTGTGTGTGTGTGTGTGTGTGTGTGTGTGTGTGTGTGTGTGTGTGTGTGTGTGTGTGTGTGTGTGTGTGTGTGTGTGTGTGTGTGTGTGTGTGTGTGTGTGTGTGTGTGTGTGTGTGTGTGTGTGTGTGTGTGTGTGTGTGTGTGTGTGTGTGTGCGTGCGTGCGTGCGTGCATGCGTGCATGTGTGTATGTGTGTGTATTATATATACATATTTATTATTTATACATATATGTATGTTTATGTGTGTGTGTGTGGAAAAATGATGAAAATATATGAGCACACCATAAAACCCTATTATATTGAACATACATTATGACCACATGTTCTATACTATATTTATTTTTTAAGTTATCATCCTAAAATTAAGTTCTTTTAAAAAATAGTAATGTTTTAGGAACCACCCAAATGAACCCCTATAACCATTTAGGTGGTTGATTAACAGTTAACAAAGAGAGTCAAATAAATAAACACTCAATTACAAGTATGTCAATATAACTAATTTATCCATTAACTAGGTGGATATTTCACACTAAGCTTCACCAACATAAATCCGTAACTCCTAGCTCAACAAATGATTAAAAGGTTAATGATATAGGCTACTTGTCATGTAAAAATAGAGATAAATAGGTGCTATAAATGAAGTGTAAAACATTCTAAACATGAAGCATGAAGCATGAAAATGAGACAAAGCATAAGTATAACACAAGAATTGACCTAGAGAAACCTGTTGTGAGAAAAACTCTAGCGGGTAAGGTAATTTCACTGCCTTTCCACTATGTATTTATAGAAATATACAAGTTGCTACCAAACATGAAATTAATGGATATAATTTTCACTACCACCCTATCCAAATATTCACACAAGTTTTATTTTTACTTATTAGAGACTTAACATAACTCCAAACACGGTTGAAATAAGAATATACAACTCGGAATAACTAGATAACAAAAATAAAGACTCAAACTTGAAAAATACAATGTGAATCTAACTTCAAGATTTCTCACTATGTTTTATGATGTCCTCTACCTTCAATAGAGGTTATACTTATGCCATATCACCTAGGAACCTACTAAATATTTGAAATAAACCATTGTAAGGAAGTGGAAACATTTGCAACCATTTCCATTCCCGTGTTTAAGTAGTAAAACCACTGCAATATGTAGAGTGATGATTATGAAACTACTAGGGTAGTTTCAAAACTAATGTATTAGTTGTGTAATTATCATCTGAAAATACTAGATTGTACACAAGTGTTAGGGAATTTATGTAACCACCACTTACACAAATTGGTGGTTTTATAATCTATGACAAACCCCTCAATTTCAAGAGCTAAAAGCTACTGACTTCACCATTCTAAGGATACTTAAATCATATTCACAATGATTCTACCATTATAAATTATTTGAACTTATTATTTAGTAATAAGTATATTAAATAGTGTCTTACAAGCATGAATTACATAAATTTGTAATAGTGGAAACATCTAAAAAGCATATTTAGTACATATTTTTGGTTCATACCTCCCCAAATTAAGCTATTTAAAGGACTAAATTCTTCAAGAACTTTGTAGGCAATAAAATATCTTCCCCACATCTTCTATAGATTACTATTTGGCCTTACTAGGTAGCTAACCATTTAACCCAACTATTAATTCTCTCAAAATCCTCTTTTAGTTGTCATCTCTTTCTTCTATAGCATAAAATTCTCTTCCAATTCCAAATGATTATTGGGAGTGAGGTCTTTAGTTTGAGGTAGAAACATACCCTCATCTTCATAGTGTAATATGTCAGGCTCAAAGAGACATAATTTATGAATGTCTAGAGCTAAATAAGTCTTCACATAAGGAGGAAAATCAAGAATAAATACATTCTCACCCACTTGTTTTATTTCAAATAGACCATACCATAGTGTCTTAAGATTCATAAACTTACCTTGGAATCTATCTCTTCTCAATAACAACCATACTTTATCTCAAATAAGGAAACTATGCTTAGCGCTATGCTAATCATGAATTAATTTGTACTTGGCTTGTGACTCCTTTAATATTTCTTATAGTTAGAGGTGAATTTTTTGATTTTTATCAATGAACCTTTCATATTTGTAGACCTCTTGATCCATTTTCCCATTTTATTTGCATTACTATCTCAAAATAACATCAAATGTACACAAATGTGAGTAACCAAAATAGGTTTCAAAAGGATTTTTGTTCGTATAAGAATGTTTTTCCTTATTACAAGAATGTTGAATACACCAAATTTTCATCCCATGAGATAATTTTTCCATTTATTGACCACTTGAAAAAGATCACACCCTTTTTTTAAATATGCAATAATTTAAAATTACACCATAAAATATGATGCAAGAGTATCAGGGGAATAATATTGTAAACACTTGTCAAATTTAAATCTAATAAGTCTTGTGAGGTCATAGGGGTGTCTTAGGAGGTTTTGGAAGGTCAAATAAAAGTCTTAAATGATTAATTTATGTTATAATAGGGTCAAGTTTTCCTATCAAAATGGAACTTTGAATATTAGAATTATGTGTAAAGTTTATAATCTTTATAAGGGGTAGGATCCTCTTGTAACTATGTAAAAGTTAAATAATTCATATAAGTCTAACCTATGTAGAGAAAAGTTAAAGCCTATGCATTGGAGAATATCTTGGAGAAGAAAACTATGTTTAGCATAGTTTTTTGGAGAGGATAAACATTAAATCAAACTTAGAGGAGACAATTATATTAAAAAAATAAATATAAAAGGTGAATGATGGAGGAAACATGGGTATGAGTGAGTATGAGTGGTTAGAGAGGATAAACAAGGATTTTATGCATATATATATATATATATATATATATATATATATATATATATATATATATATATATATATATATATATATATATATATATATATATATATATAAATTTGTATATATAAATATCAAATCTATTTGATACAAGAAAGATCTGTAATAAATTGTGAAGAAGGCATGAAGGAATGAGTAGGAAGGAAGAATAAGGCTTCTTTAGATCTATGTTTTGTATAGAATAGTATGTATAATATTTGATTAATATAAGGATTTATGGTTTAAATAACTCCTTAGACATTTAAAAGGCATACTTTATGACTTGGATCCTTGGCATTAGATACACATGGATGTTGAGTGATCGTTATGAAAGTAAGATCTCAAGACTAATAAATATTCACACCATAGTATTTAATGAATTAAATAATAAGATTATGATTTTATACATTTAATGAAGTAAAATTATGATGGATTTTGTGTACTTTTAGCAACCTATTTGCATAATATAAGTTTAAAATAAAAAAAGAATACAATAAAAAATTTGTTAATGAATCGATAGAATGGATTAATACATTGCATAGTGGTGAAAAACTATCATAATTGTGCTCAAGTCATGATCCAAGATATATTGAGTTTAAAAAATATATAGCCACTACGATTAATCCAAATCATTGTTAAATAAATATTCAAATATATATTTGTTGTTGAAAATTATACAAGTCTAAAAAATGCATTTTGGTAATCGAGAATCAGCATGACAATTTAGTATGAGGATAAAAGTATCTATTTTGGAATCTATGCCCAATAAATCCATTACTATTTATATGTATATTTTTTCAATGAATTTATTTCTATACATCTACCTTCACATATGCTAGTGCTGGGACTTGAACTTTTCAACATGTAATCTAATTGTAGTGCATCCATGGTCAACCTCATGTAATTTCATGACTCTCAGTTTGAGGTAAAATGTATAACATGTCACAATTTGAAGGTTAATTGTTACATAGGTTGCTGGGAGGAGAAATTATGATGCCATTTCAAAGTGTTCATTCTTTATAAATAAGAGAACATAAGTACGTGTTCATGGAAAACTTTCGAATAGTTTAGAATTGGTGTAAGGTGAAAAATTTGTAGTAAGAAGCTGCCTTTCAAGGTTAATATAGGTGAAAGAGTAATTCAATTGAATTGATTCTTATGCTTTGAATATAAATGGAATCTGGGACTTATTGATTAACTACGTAAAATCTATTATTCTATCAAGTACCATTGTGTTGATGTTTGTAAAATGGGATTAGCTTTTTCTTTTGATTATGAGGTAGAATACAAAGGTTTAATTTAGACCATCAGTGGCTAGTCATCTCATTGTAAAAAGTTGGATATAAAAATTTATTTTATTTTTGCCTTGAATATTTGAAATAATATAATATTTATAATGAGATAAAACACCAATCATGAGTTGAAGGAAATTAGAGGCTCAACAAGGTGAAGTAAATTGATCAGAAGTATTTAAGGTATGAAGATTTTTTTGTCTGGATATTGGTAGACTATGAAAAAAAATAATCTCTTGAATGTGTTGAATAATAAAAGCTTGAAATTAACTAATTGAACCCATATTTTATGCATCACCTATTATAGGTCCATGAGAATTGAAGTCTTCACATATTAGTTGTATTGAGCATAAAACATATTTAGAATTGGTATTTTAAGACTAGTATAAAAGACACTCTTTTGTCTCAAAAAGGTTTAAAAAATTAAAAGTGTTTGGTGAAAGCAAAAGTATTTGGGTTAAAAATCCTAGAAAAATTATGATCCTGGTATGCTAACAATGCATGATGTCTATAAAAATAACTATAAAGTGTAACATACTTGCTTACCTCATTCCTATAGGATAGCCCCCATAACTTAGTTACTAGCATCTATTTCTACCTCAAAGGGTAGTTTTAAGTTAGTCAAAGATAAGACTGGAGCATTATTAATCTTATGTTTGAACATATCAAATGCATATTATTTTTTATTACCTAAAATAAAAGTCTTACCACTTGTTGTAATGACATGCAAAGGTGCAGATATGGAAGAGAAATTCTTGATGAACTTCCTCAAATATTAAATTTCACTAAAAAAGCTCCTTGTTTCTATCATATTGGAAGGTTATAGCCAATTAATGATGGCCCATATATTTTCCATATGAATCTTGACCTCCCCATATCCAACCACATGCCCCAAGTGTAAAAGTGATTGTTGAAAAAAATCACATTTCTTCTCATTTAAAACTAACTTGTTCTCATTTAAAAATTGTAAAACTCATTTTAAATGATCAATATGCTCATCAAAAGTGTTGTTGAATACAATAAGATCATCCAAATACATAATTAAAAGTAAATAAATAAATAGCCTCATTACCTTATTCATCAATAACATGAAGGTAGTTGGTTCATTGGATGGTCCAAAAGGTAGAACCAACCATTCATACAACCTTTGCCTTTTCTTGAATGTTGTCTTCCAAATGTCCTTTTCTCTAATTCTAACTTGGTGATACCTATATTTTAGATCAAGACTAATAACATACTTGGCATGCTAAATTTGATCAATGATATCATCAATCAATAGAATATGGTACCTATTCTTGATGGTTAGTTTGTTAAGTTCTCTATAATCAACACACATTCTCCATGAATCATATTTATTAGGACTAAAAAAATAGGAGAACCAAATGTATAAGTACAATGATGGATCACACCTTGATTATTTAAAGATTTTAACTATTGTTTTACCTTATTTAAATATTTCAAGATAGCCTATACAACCTAATATTTTGAAGTGGACTATCTACTAGAAAATGAATTTCATGCTCAATAGGCCTCACTAGTGGCAACCCTATGGGATCATGAAAGACTTATTATAACTACTATACCAAATCTCACATAAACTTCTCTTTTTTAGTAAAAATGCTACATGAATTTTTATGTGTATCCACTTATTTATCTTGAATATATCTCAAAAGAAGTAGAGAAAACTTCCCACTTGCATTAATAAGCCTTTTAGCTTAAAAAGCACTTACCAAATAGATATTAGAACCACCTTTGTATGCTAAAGTGATGTATCTCTTTGAATCCTCTACCAATTATTTTGATTGGATCTCTCACGAAGATAACATATTTGATATACAAATAAGAGTTGCCAAATAGTACAACACACACATCAAGAGGCATAACATCCACTATAACTTCATCAATGAAATGTACATTAATACCAAACTTAATTTTACTATTGGTAACTTAAACATTTTTACCATTCTTCACCCAACCCAAAGCATATGGGTTTTGAATGATTTCAAGTCTCTATCTTCAATTTTTATACTAACTCCATGATTATGAAATTTTGTTGTGAACATGTATCAAAAACAACATCCACTTTTGTTTTATTCATCTAAATTTCAATTTGGAAAAACTTAGAAATTTCCTCTTGATCACTAATAATACCCAAATATACTTATTTATTGATGGAGTTAAAACACAAAGTCTCATCCACATCGAATCTACAACCAATGTCTTTATATTTGAGAGAGTCATAACCTAATTCTTTTTCTTGTTCTTGAACATATGCAATTATGGATGTAACTTCCAAATATTATTCTTGGAATGACTATCAACATAAAAATTCCTAAATTTCATTTTAGTATCCTTTTTATAAATAAAATTAGGATTAGACTTACTTTTTAATTTACTTTTTCCATTATGCTTAGAAATACCAAATTACTTTGGAGTGATTTGAGAGGTAGATGGAGCCTTCTTCTTGTCCATATTTAAGTGGTGAACCTAAGAATAAGCCTCATCTACATTTTTAGGCTTAGCCAAGAGGATGGGTCTCTTAAAATGGCTATGGAGTCCACCACCATAATTCATCAAAATGTCACAATCCACAATATCTTTTCGCATTTTGAAAAATTTCTTCCAGAACTCCCTTATGTACTCTTGCACTCTTTGGCCTTACTTTTACCTAATATATTGCCAATACATGGACCTCTCTTCCTCATAATAAATAGTATATTATTTATTCTTGATTATTATCTTAAAATCATCCCACTTAGTAATAGGAACAATCTTATTAACAACCAATGCATGAACATAACTCTCAAACCAAGTTAAATCATGATTGGTTAATTTTAACCTTGTAAATTTTTTTTGGCTTTCATTAATTTGATGTAAACCAAAATATACCTATAGTTTGGGCTAACGAATGGTATAGTTTCTCTACATTCATATCTCCATCATATTATTAAATATCTATCTTTGGATCAACCTTGAATGGAAGTGGATTTTGGTTGGCATGTGGTTGTTCTTCCACCTTCTCATGCTTGGGAATGTCCTTATTTGATTTCAACACACACACACACACACACACACACACACACACACACACACACACACACACACACACACACACACACACACACACACACACACACACACACACACACACACACACACACACACACACCCCACACACCCACACACACACACACACACACACACACACACACACACACACACACACACACACACGTGAATCCTTATGATGGAATCCAATCGGTCAAGTTTTATCATATAAATAGAGTTACCAACCACTCTTTATTAAATATTTTGAAATCAATTTTCTATTTTACAGGTGTCTTCTTCATCAGAATGTGCCATACTTACGATTTCTTGCTTCCACTTTCATGTGGAAATGTATTCTTCAAAGGGAACTAGGATACCTTGACCACTAGCACTACTTATTTTATTGATAGGAATATATTCTAATATAACAAAAAAAAGACTAAAAAATATAATAAGCTAGTTGTTATACCAATATTATCCATAAATTAGGTGGATATTACAAACTAAGCTTCACCAACATGGATCCTATAATTCCTAGCTCAATAAATGATTAGAATTTTATTGTCCTATGATACTTTAAATGATAAAACATAGATAAATAGATTTAAAAAATGAAATGTATAACATATTAAACATTAACATGAATTACAAAATGAGGTAAAACATAAGAACACAAGAATTGATCTAGGGAACCTACTATAGTAAAAACTGCAATATGTAAGGCAATTTAATTCCCTTTCCACTATGTAATTCATGAAATGTACAAGTTATTGCGAAACATGGCCTTCATGAACAAAAAATTGAATACTACCCTATCCTAATTTTGCACATAATATTAATTTAAATTTATTGAACACTTTATATAAATTCAAACATAACTAAAATAAGTACATATAACTAGGAACAATGAGATAAAAAGAAAAAAAATACTCAAACTTGTAAACTACAATATGAATTAAACTTTAATACTTATCACTATCTTTTGTGATCTCCTCTACCTTTAATATAGATTTAATTTATATCTTCTCACCTTGTAACCCACCAAATATATCAAATTAACCATCATAAGGAAGTGGACATGTTTTCAATTGTTCCCATTCCCATGTTTTGTATTGTGGTGAAATCACTGCAATATGCATATTGACAGTTATAAAATTGTCAGGAAGATTTATAAATCACCACAACTATTATGAAATTTTTACCTAAAAATATTTGTGGTTACAAAACCAATGGGTATTTATGTAACCATTGGTGTAGTTACATAACTGCCACCACACAAGCTAGTGATTTCATCATCTATGACAAACCCCTTAGTTTTAAGAGCTGAAAGCTATCAACTTTAGCTTTCTAAGGATGTTTGGATCAAACAAAATTATTATACCAATAAAACTTATATAAACTAATGTTTTAATATGAAGTGTATTAAAAAAGTGTCTTAAAATCATGAATTACAGGAACTAAGAGTAGTGGATACATCTAAGAAGCATAGCCAGTAAATTAGATCTAGAACTTTAGATCACTAATTTAGTTACCCTTGAAGTCATGCATAAATTAAATTATAGTAATTATTTAAATAAGTTAACCCTTTTAATTTTTATTTAAAGTTGAATTGAATAATTGACCTCCTTTTAATGACACTGCATAGGAAGATAAGTGGGCTCATCATCTACCGTAACAACTCATGTTTAAATATCACAAAAAATTTAATATGACTTATTAATTTGTGTTTATAGTTATGTATAGTTAAGCATTAATATTAATCACTTATTACAAATCTTAAAATATATCCCTTATTTTGATTTTTTATAAATCCATTGTAGTTTGGATTGTACTTTTTTCTATTTATTTTCTACTATTGGATACATGTCAAATTTATTTTCCAAAATCTTGTTTCATGATTTTATGGACTCATAAATCCTTGATTTTAAAAATAAGATACAATAAAATTGAAAGTAGTTTTACAATTGGAGAGTATTTTTATAACATATGGGTCACACCATATACCTAATATAGGAATGAAATCCATTGTGTATGGGGCCTTCATTCAACTTAGGTGTAAATATCAGGTTCTAATGGCAGTCCCCTACCCTCTTGAGATTATAGTTTCCTTTATAAAAATTTTGAGCTCACATCATCTTAGTATTTTATTGGAGAATTCCATTTTCAAATGGAATGGTGACCCTTAAGGTTATTTCTCTATGAAACAAGGGTATCATAAATTAAATTATCTTTTAAATCCACCAACATTTCTTATGGATAAGATCTAGATTTTTAGGTGTCTTTTGAAGGAAAATGTTAATTTATGGTTCACAATGAACATGTGATATATTTCTTGAGATAAATAAAAAAGGAAATGTTTCTATGGGACTTATATATATGTTATATGTAGAGATAATTATGAAAAATATAGGCCATGTTCTTATTCATTGTAACTTCTCATGGATAATTTGGTGTTGGTTTTTTCATAAATTGAATAGACTCTAGGTGAAAGTGAGCACTATTTAGGAGGTACATATAAATTGGATAGAGGAGGATGTGACTAAGTGAGTTTCTTATGGGCTATGGCTATATCTTTCATCATCTAGAGTATTTAGAAAGAAATAAATAATATAATATTTAGGAATATTTTTCTCTAGGAATAACTTTTTTCCTTAAAATTGAGACCCTATTTCAAGAGGTGTTTGGGGAGGATTGTCATATTATTTTGAAATGGAACTTTCTAAAAGTCAATTTCAATCTTCATAGTCCTAGTTGTTGATGCCTAAATGTGTACCACAGGTGCTTAGAGTGTTTAAGAAACACTTCTCATTTTATAATTCTAGGAATTTAGTGAATGAGTTTTGGGTTGTGGTAATCATGTTACTTATTGGTGGAATAGAGGTAGAACAAGTGAGTGTTTCAAAAAAAATATATTAAGTGGTGGTTGGGAGCCACCATGGACAAATAGTAGATCTATATATAAATATGCAGTATGCTAAGATAAAGATGATGAATTATAGTCAAGAACTAATCTAAGATGGATATTTACAATTATAATTAAACTAAGGTGATCTAATTAAAAAAAAGGGAAAAAATAAAGGTAGGGAAAAAAGAAAGGTAGGGTAGAAAGAAAGATGTTGGTTTTGTTTCAGACATTGTGACAAAGTTAAAATTTCATCTAAACATGCATTTAACCAATGTATGAAATGAAATAGCTTAGGTCCAAATCACAACATACATTAGGCAAGATTCAAAGGAAGGTATGAAATGATGTGAATAGGAACCCATAATAACTTTAGAGATTCAATACTGTAAGCAAACAACATTAACTCAAATGCAAAAAAAGTGCAAAAAATGAAATAAGCCTAAGAACCTTAACTAATCTAGCATAAGCACAAATTAACAACTCCACATCCAAGATACACATCTAGAATCCATAAGAACCATTTAAATTTGAAAGTGAAATTAGACAACTGAGAGAGAAACCATATAACACTTCATTAAATCAAATATTGGATAATCTTTGTAGAATTCCTTATATTAATTGCTCCTATTTTACAAAGTAATTTGGTTCTAAGAACTCCCCTTTTTTTTTACAAATGACAATAAACCTTTTTATAGGATGTAAGGAATCATTTTGATCAGTCCTAATCCAATTAGATTTGTACAAGTGTATAAGACAAGTGTCCTTTCAAACATTATAAAACAAATTTTCTTTTCTAGTGAATTGACCTATATATAATATGTGCTCTTAAAAATTGCACATGTTTATATAAAAGAATATCCTATTTTGAAATATCATAAAATGTTGGTTACAATAGGAATATTCCTATTCCACTTGACTTCAAACCTATTAGTTGATGATGTGCTTTATAATTGATGTAGGGTATTCATTATTCTTGAATGCTACCCCAAACAGGCATGGTTCCATCTTTAAGCTGATCAAAGATAAACTATGCTTTAATGGCATAGTTAGTTCAAACATTACAAGCTTAGATCCCAGCCCTTTATATTATCAAGTTCACAGGGTCTTCTAATTCATCCAATTGCACTCATATATCTTTAACATGGTTTATTTATGGTGTTTCAGGTCATTTTGTTCATTATTATCCAAAAATGATCATTACCTGTTAAAATTTAGATCCAAGTCTACTATGTTAAAATTGACATCCTCAAGACCATCATTTAACATTCATGAGGACATCTTTGATAGTCGTGTGACCATAGATTTTAAACACATAAACTAGGCTCCCTAATACATTAAAATTGACATCCTCATGACCATCATTTGACATCTATGAGAATGTCTCTGATGGTCGTGTGACCATCAATTTTAAACATGTGATTAAGGCTCATTTCTATGTTAAGATTGACATCCTCATGATCATCATTTGATGTCTGTGGGAATGTATTTGATGGTCGTATGATCATCACTTTTAACATAGTTATGGGGACTATCTACCAAGCCTACCACTTGTCATATTTTGGTTCATTTTACATTCTGTGTGTGCCATGTGTTGATTACTTAGTTTTCTAGACTCTTTATACTGGGCTCCATGGTTATGCCACATGTCAATCCCACAGGTCTTTTGACTATTCAATGTGGTCTCACTCTGTTTGATCGAGATGGTATGAATCAATGTTGATCATTTATTTCTAAAAGGTACTCAATATTTAAAATGGGGTCCACTGCTTGACTTTGATCATGCTCCATTTGATCTAGGTCCTTCACTTAAATGCAAGCCATAGATTTGGATCTGAGTAATTGAATTTGATTGGTCCCTACATTTGATGAAATATTAGTCTTAGAGACTTAGGATAAAAAATATTAAGCTAAGTTTGAAATAAATAAAATGGACCTCGAGAATTTAAAAAGGACTTAGTATAAAGACTTTGGGCTATGATTTGTTCATATTAATAAATATGAATATTTTGTCTAAGGTTTTTAAGCTAAGTTTGCAACATATAAAAGGACCTTGAGAATAATAAAAGGACCTAAGAAAGAAGATTTTGGACTAAGGTGATAAACATAAAACAAAATGGACCTTGCAAAAAATGACTTATCATAAGGTTTTAACCTAGGGTTTCATTGTATAAATAAATACAATGGAACCTTGGGATAAGGCCCTAGACTAAGTACTAAAAGTGACCCTATATTTTTAGTTGGACCATGCTAAGATAAAAAGGACCATGTGATACAAAATAGAACAAGCGTAGGATTTTTTGCCTAAGGTTTGGTTTTGTTGAAAAACATGACCAAGATTTAAGATAAAAATTAAATTAAGACCATTATATTATTAAATTGGTCCTTCTTAAACTTAAATAAGTGGCTCTCACCAAATTTAAATTTGAATTAAAAGGTTCAGGTAAAACATTGGTCTAGGGTTTCAAAAACATGAATTTAATTAATCCATTAATAGACCAAGGTTAATAAATGATAAATTTAATATTGAAGGATAAAAACCCTAAGAATGCTCAACCCCAAATGGGCTCCATTAAACCTGTAACCTAAAACATAAATATCTAATGTTATCACTTTAGATAAGATTAAAGCAAAACCATTAACAAATAAATCATCCAGACCATGGTGTGGATGATCTTATAATACAAATAAAGTGTGAACATGCTAGTGACACTCTGATCAAGTGGATTTTCAATTTTAGGGTACAAATTTGCACAATTTGACACATGGGTCCCCATTTTTCAAAAATGGGAGTATGTTGACCTCAACAAATGACAACTTCTGGGAGAAACATAGAAATATGTTAGAATTTAAATAATCCTATTTAGAATAATAATTAGGCTACTTATTTTATTTTATTAAGCACCATTATTAAGATTAGTTCATGGTTAGAACAAATCTTGGATATGCAGAATTATGATAAAACATCAAAACTTAGTCATGTTATGCATGTGCTTTGATTCCACTTACTGATTACCAGAGGATTTAGAAAATAACTTCTAGGTTCAAGGATTTAATCATTAACACTAACTTTCAACATGTTTTAATATTCATTAAGAACTATTATTTAGCTTAGGGATGGTTTGGGCATTGCTCTATTGCTAGTTAGGCATCCATAGCCCCAATAGAGATGTATTTGGATCCACTCTAGGCTTTGCTCCACTTTCAACCAGACATTCATATCCTTGATGGAGATTATAAAAATGACCTCTACTTAGAAAGTTTTTGATTTTTCAATAAGCTCTTACTTTTGAATTTTTAAATCATTTTGGATTTCTAGTAAAGGTTGGGAACCAGGTTAGCTAGGTTTTGAGATTTGGTCAAGTGCTTGATTTTTAGACAATCATCCTTGGCTATAAACTTTGTCTTCAGTAATTAATATTTTTAAAGTGTAAGAATGAATATGATTCAATGATTTAAGCTTTCATCTTATATGTGAAATCCTTATTAAAACCAAGATTAGATCAGAACAAGGTTTAAAATCTCAAGGAATGATTAAATTATCCATCAGTATTTGCTAGATTCTATAAACTATAACATCAAGCTCACATTTTAACAATCCATGATCAACCAATGTTGAGAAGTCATACCTACATTTTTAAACTATGAATATCTTGGGAAATTAGATAAAACTTGAGTTGAGGGATGTCCACAAGGGATTAATTTAAAGGAAAGACCAAACAAGATTAAAAAATCAAATATAAACATACACTATATACAAACAAAGGATAGGGAGGAAAAAGTAGGAAATAAAGAACATGGAAGAAATTGAACTAATCCCTATACTAACTTAATAAAGTAATTACCTCCTAGATCAAATGGAAAATTATTTAGCCTACTATAAAACATTGAAGCATGATTACTTCCATTTAATGGCTTCTTCTTATGGGTAGGCACACTTGTATGCTTGTGACTTATCGGGGATGTAGCTTTTTCTCCTATCTGCATTCTCAGATGCATAGATTGAAGATATGGGTTCAAAACCCAATCATATTCCTCTAGAATTCTCCTACTTTGTAGTAAGAGTGCTAGTTTATATTCATCCATAGAAATATAGTGGCTTATATCATCTTCACTCAATAATGGTAGCTCAACTATTTTCCTTAGACTGATGTCTCTATTAGGTTCTTCTTGAGGTGGAAATGGATGACCAATCTTTATACACAAATATTTCAATTCATCCCAAAGGGCTCATTAATCATCATCAACTGAATGATGTTCACTTGGATCCCCATCAAAAACATTTTGGTCTCATACTCTTGACCTATTGATGAATTCATATGAGAATTCTTGATCTATTTCTCCTACTTATTCTTCATCCTTAGTAAATATTGGTAGCTCTTCTATCCAATCAAGATCTATCTTATCTTGGTTTAAGACCTCCAAAATAATATCATCCTCTAGGAATTCTAGATCATTGATGAGATATTTAGATGAAGCATCCATGTTTTGTTCTATCCCATCACCTACCATCTTCAGCTCTTTAATTCCATTTAATAAATTATGGTATGACCTTTGCTAGTGATCATATTCATTAAGGGTATTCTCCATTTTATAAATAAACTTACGTGGGCTATCATTCTATCCACATTTTAAAGAAAGACTATCTTGTACTTGATCCACATCCATTTCTAGCAACTATTCTTCTTCATCTATAGATGTTCTAAGGATGATGTCTTGTTGTCCTTCAATTACAATCCCTTTTACATATTCAGGAATACAAGTTTCTTCAGATGTAACTTCTTCAATTGGCTCATCCTCATCTTCATCTTCAAATGGGAAATCAAAGGACTGTATGAAACCTTGAGATGTTCCTAAAAAGCTAGATGTCCCTGCGATAAAGTCTTGATTAGGCACAATTTTAGAGGTTTGAGAAATATTGCAATGATCAACCAAATCAATATCATAGAAACTCATGTGTATAATTTTAGATGATACATCAATTTTTATATCATGAAACCCATTTTGAGGCCTATTGAATTTTTGAGAACCTTAATTTTTTCTAGAGCCTTCCTCTATATTTCCTACTTATTTTTTCAACTATAGAAAGTTAGTGATAAATTTTTGGACCCTCTCTAATACCAAGTCATTTGAATTTTTTGGTGTCTCAAGATCATGAATTGGAGTATTACTATTAGTTGTGGGTAATAGAGTTCTATGATTTTGTGGATAAAATCCACTAGTTGTGCTATTCAGGAACTCTAGGTTTTGGCCAAGATATGTATCACTCAAGGGAAAATGGTTTTGAACTGGTGTTAAAGTAGGTATATTATGAATGTTGTTCTAGATGGGCCAATTTAAATTGACATTAGGCATGGAATACACCATCTAACCCTGAGGCTAAATTTGATCATTAATGATCATAAGTTTAGAATAAGCCCAAGTTAATGTGTTTGTGATTGGAAGAGACCCTTTCAAGAACATGAAAGTCATGGGATCTATAACATCCTTATAAATTTCTAAGGCTAAAGCCTCATTGGGTATATAAGGGGCTATGGTTCTGCTGAACATCTTTTAGAACTAAGTTTTAAAGGCTCTGATGGTTTTATTAATGTCCTTTTTAATTAAGGTGAACTACTGATACAAGACATAGGGACTAATAATTTTTCCAAATTGATCACTGAAGATATTGTTAAAGTTATTCTAGCTAGTAATGCAATCCTCTGGAAGGTAAATAAATCATTCATAGGTGGTATATTTAAAAGTAAATGGAAATAACCTATAGGCTACATCTTCATGAGTCACATTCAAAAATCTTAGAGCAACTTTGAAACTTCTGACATGCTCTTTAATTGTGAAAACATTAGGATTAAAATAGGATAAATACCTTTCAATATTCTAAGGAAGATCATGTATTATACCTAGGATGTTGATTGAATAACCACCTAGCCAAGCCATACCTTGAACACATGAGTACCTTGAACTGGTGAAATGTTTGAGACTTTGGGAATCTCACTCACCTAAGCCTTTCCTTAGGTAATTATAGCTTGTGAGTTTGAAACCTATTTTTAATATGATGCATCAAACCAACCTTTGCAAAGTACAATGGTTAAGTTTGCACATTAAGCCAATTTTGCATAAATACATGTAAAACATGACTACCTTTAACTAAACAAGCTCAAAGATATGTTTAGAATGATGAATGAAAGGGATATTTACATCTCTAATCTTGAATAAAATAAAATTTTCAAATAACTAGTCAATATTTGTACAAATTTCTATTACTAACCTTAAACACAATAAATACACAAAACATGAACTACCTTTGCATGAATGTCTATGGATCTTCAAATAATATCAATCTTTGGCTAAAGGAAGCCCAAAGAATGGTATAAAACCATAAAGATCAATGATCTTTACATAATTATGCTCAAATAAGAACAAATATGCAAAGAATATATCAATCTTTGGACATAATTCACCAAATTGAGCAAATATTCTACAAATTCACAAAGATCTAACCAAGGCTCTCCTTTTAGCACCAATGAAGCTCCTCTTGTTGATTCCTAAATGTGTATCATAGGTGCCTAGAGTGTTTAAGAAACACTTATCATTTTAGGAATTTAGTGCTTGAGTTGTGGTTTGTGGTAATCTTGTTACTTGTTGGTGGAATAAAGACATAATAAGTGACTATTTCACAAAATTTATATTAAGTGGTGGTTGGGAGCTACCATGGCCAAATAACATATCTATGTAAAATATATAGTATGCTAAGCTAAGGATGATGAATTATAGTCAAGAACTAATATAAGATGGATATTTATAAATACACTTAAACTAAGGTGATCTAGTTAAAAAAAGGTCAAAAGGAAAGGTAGGGTAGACAAAAATATGTTGTTAGTCTTGTTTCAGATATTTTGACAAAGTTCAAATTTCATCTAGACATGTATTTAACCAATGTATGAAATGAAAAAACTTAGGCCCAAATAAAAACATACATTAGGTAAGCTTAAAAGGAAGGTATGAAATGATGTAAATAGGAACACAAACTCACTTTAGATATTTACTCCTATAATCAAACAACATTAACCCAAATGCAAAAGAAGTGCAAAAAATGAAATAAGCCTAAGAACCTTCAACTAGTTGAACATAAGCACAAATTAGTAGCTCTACATCCAAGATACACATTTATAATCCATAGGAACCATTCAAATCTGAAAATGAAACTAGACAACTGAGAGAAAAACCATATAACACTTTACACAAGCAAATAATAGATACTCTTTGCAGAATTCCTTGCTTATATTAATTACTCCTAGTTTACAAAGTAATTTGGTTCTAAGAGCTCCCTCCTTTTTTTACAAATTAAAATGATATTTTTATAGGATGTAAGGAATCATGTTGATAAGTCCTAATTTAATTACATTTATACAAGTGTATAAGACACGTGTCCTTTCAAATGTTCTAAAACAAATGCTCTTTTCTAGTGAACTAACCTATATACAATTCATGTTCTTACAAATTACACATGTTTATATAAAAGAATATCCTATTTCAAAATATC
This sequence comes from Torreya grandis, assembly GCA_037957365.1. Lineage (NCBI taxonomy): Eukaryota > Viridiplantae > Streptophyta > Pinopsida > Cupressales > Taxaceae > Torreya > Torreya grandis. Next base: position 856,842 of record JARHVA010001462.1, on the reverse strand, counting down.
ATATAATGCTGGTTACAATGGGAATATTCCTATTCTACCCAACTTAGGACCTATTGGTTGATGATGTGCTCTATAATTATTGTAGGGTCTTCATTGTTCTTGGATGCTACCCTAAACAAGCATGGTTCCATCTTCAAGTTGCTCGAAGATAAACCATGATCCAATGGTATAGTTAGTTCATACATTATGATCTTAGATCCCATCCCTTTATATTACCAGGTATGTAGGGTCTTCTAATTTGGCCAATTTTACTCATATATCTTTGACGTGGCATGGTGTTCTAGGTCATTATATTCATCACTATCCAAAAATGACCATTACCTATTAAAATTTGGATCCAAGTCTACTATGTTAAAATTGACATCCTCACAACCATCATTTAATGTCCACAAGGATGTATTTGATGGTCAAGTGACCATCAATTTTAAACATATAAACTAAGCTCCTTATTATGCTGAAATTGATGTCCTTACGACCATCATTTAACATCCACAAGAACATCTTTGATGATCACATGACCATCAATTTTAACCACATGATCAAGGCTCATTGCTATGTTAAGATTGACATCCTTGAAATCATCATTTTATGTCCATGGGAACATATTTGATGGTTACATGATCATCAATTTTAACATAGTTATGGGGACTATATACCAAGCCTTCCACTTGTCATTTTTTAGTTTGTTTTACATTCTGTGTGTGCCACATGTTGACTACTTGATCTTTTGGGTTCTCTGTACTGGGATCTATGGCTATGCCATGTATCTATCCTATAGGTATTCTAACTATTCAATGTGGTCTTACTCTATTTGATTGAGATGGTATGAATAAACATTGGCTATTTATTTCCAAAAGGTGCTCGGTCTTTAAAATGGGCTCCACTGCTTGACTTTGATCATGCTCCATTCAATTTAGGTCCTTCACTTAAATTTGTGCCATAGATTTGGATCTGAGTAATTATATATGATTGGTCCTTTCATTTGATGAAATATTAGGCTTCAAGGCTTGGGATAAAAAAGATTAAGATAAGTTCAAAACAAATAAAATGGACCCTGAGAATTTAAAAGGGACTTAACATAAAGACTTTGGACCATGATGTGTTCGTATTAATAAATATGAATATTTTATCTAAGTTTTTTAAGCTAAGTTTTAAACATATAAAAGGACCTAAGCATGAAGATTTTGGACTAAGGTGATAAACATATAACAAAAGGGACCTCACAAAAAATGACTTAGCATAAGGTTTTAACCTAGGGTTTCATTGTATAAATAAATATGATGGAACCTTGGGATAAGGCCTTAGGCTAAGTTCTAAAAGTCACCCAACATTTTTATTTAGACCATGCTAAGATAAGAGGGACCATGTGATATAAAATGGACCAATCATAGGATTTTTTGCCTAAGGTTTAGTTTTGTTGAAAAATATGACCAAGATTTTGGATATAAATTAATCTAAGACCACGATATTATTAAATTGGTCCCACTTAAACTTAAATAAAAGGCTTCCACCAAATTTAAATTTAAATTAAAAAGTTTAGGCAAAACATTAATCTAGGGTTTCAAAAACATGAATTTAATTAATCCATTATAGAACAAAGTTAATAAATGATTAATTTAGCATTGAACATAAAAACCCTAAGCATGCTCAACCCCAAATGGGATCCATTAAACATGCAACCTAAAACACAAATATCTAATGTTAGCACTTTAGATAAGATTAAATCAAAACCATGAATAAATAAGTTAGTCAGACCATGGTGTGGATGATCTTCGAATACAAAGAAGGTGAAAACATGCTAGTGACACTCTAATCAAGTGGATTTTCAATTTTAGGGTACAAATTTACACAATTTGACACATGGGTCTCCATTTTTCATAAATGCAGGTATGTTGACCTCAACACTAGTGAAATAATATTTTTGGTCATTTGGAAACCCCCAAAAGGAATTTTTTTCAAGCTTAACTTTGATGTGGTGTCCAAAGGAAATATAAGACTCTTAGGATTAGGAGCCATCTTTAGTAATAATTATGGCCAAGTGTTTTCCTATCATGCTTTTAATATCCCCTAGGCTCCATTTCTTTTTAAAAAAGCTTAGGATTTATTTAAATGTTTAAGACTTTCTATATAATATAAATTTATAAGCTTAATTATTAAATGTGACTCCTTGATGGTCATCAATGTAGTGAAGGTAGGTAAAATGGATATTTAAAAACTCAACTCAGTCATTTAGGACATGTGTTCAACCATTCCCTTTTTTGAAAATATCTTTTTTTCCATGGTATATGCAAAATTAACACTCCAAAAAATGTTTTAGCCATCTTCAGAACCTTAAATATTATAAATGAAGAGGATTGCTATTATTCTACCCCCTCTTTGGGATAAATGCATTGCATTATTAAATAAATATTTTATCCACCTCCTCCAATCCCTTTGGTAGTAGGAATTTGGTGGAATTTTATTTTTTTTATTTTTCTTGATTTGGCATGGAAATCTTCATGTCTTTATAATAATTTCCATCTATGTGAAGTGGCATGTTGAATATGAGTGTGTGGAGTGTTGTGCCTCTTATAGGCCTTTCATAATGTTGTTTATTTTTATTTTTATTTTTTTCCTATATTTGGTTCTCACCTCATATCTATCTCTCATGTTTTTAGTTGGTATTTACCTTCTCTTTGATCCTTTTCCATTCAACCATGTCAAGATTTGTGAGTGGCGGTAGGAAGAAAAAGATGGTGAAAAAGGAATTTGGAGGCTATGTTGCAGGGTAAACTTAAGTGGATATTATTCATTAATTCATGAATATTTTAGTTTTATAAATTGGCATTTGGCTATTTTAGGGGGTGGTGAATAATGTGGATTCACCTAAGTTATTTGGGTGTAAGTTAGTTTTCTAGGTCAAATCCTCTACTATTTAAAATAAATTTCATACATATAAATATAGTTTGCCACTCCATCAAAAGTTAATATGAGCTTATTCACCATTATATGTAAATAGACATCTACCCATACACTCATAATGGAAACTTTTAGTAGTAAGAAAGGGATAAAGGAAGTGTCTACAGGTTTTCTATATAGTCACATGCCCATGTGGATTCTACACCTTATTATGATTCACATGTCCATTAGCCTTATCACCTAAACACCATTTATTAACTTTTACCAGAATTTATAAACACATACTTAGAGATTCACCAAAAAACCCCAAGTTAATTTCTATATGGGCCACTAAAATTTACCCTATTATGTTGTATCCTATAAAAAATCTAATATTTTTTCATGGCTATTAGATGAGTTCCTCCAAAAAAATTTATGGCCCTGTGAGTGATGAAGTCTTTAAAGAGGTTTTTAACTATTTTTTTTCTATTTACATTGCATTTTATAAAGCATTATATTGGTGAAAGCTTGCTGGATGAAGAAGATAGAGTTTAGAATGAGGACCAACTTAGGTTTCTCCTTAGGTTTTAAATTGATAACAAGAAATGAGAGCATGCCACCTACTTGTTTGTCCTTAAATTTATCCAAAATAGGAGAAAACAAACTACTAAATCCCAAAGATATACTTTTCCAAGTGAATTGATCTCTATCTTTAATTTTCTAAAATATAATCTTGAATCTATTTTATAAGTGTTGAAAGAATATTATGTGGTAGACAAATTTTCTTTGAATGTGGGTTTGGATGGTAATCCCTCTCATTTTCATGATTTTGTATTTATTCCTATGTTTATACCTAAATTACATGGAATGGAATCTTTTAAATATTATTCAATTTTAGGGAAGTGGAGATACATCTCGAGCATTGATAATGATTCCCTTAATCTAGTGTTTAGGAAAGGAAAATGGGCTGAGTATAAATTTGATCCCTTAAATACTATAGAATTGAGAATGGATTATTTGTTTAAACTCCCTAATTTCAAGTGGGCTATGCTACAATTTTTTTTTGGGAAGGTTTATTGCTACACCATACTTCTATCCCCAAGGGTATGGGCTCTATGGATATTTATATTTATCCTTCTAGTAGCAAATTTATGAGGCTTGGTGATCTAATTGGACTATTATACTAATATATTCCCCATGGTGTCTCAATTTATTTAATTCATTATTTAGAGGTATCTTGGTGAGGTTGAATTCCCTTTTCTCATGTGGGCTCTATTTTTACTCTAGGTGTTGATCATAGTAGGTGTCTTGGTGGATTAGTGTTTTTTGGGAATTTTGGCCTTTTTGTATGTCTCATCTATGTGTTTTTGGAGGTGTTTTGAAGGGTGAATTTGTTTTAATTCTCACCAAATATTGTACTTGGGGTAAGGGCCTCTCTTCCTTTATTTGTTGTTATAAAAATAATTAAAGATAATTTAAGGGAAGAAAAAATATGTTTTAATAGTTATAATGAGGTACAAAGGGAGTATTAAGAAAGGTTGTAGCTTATAGTATCCCCCCATATCCCTAATAAAAATAAAAAATTATTTATCTTGATTACCCCATATATGAATTCACTACCAAATTATATGGCATTTGAATCACACACACATTATCATTGCATCTCAAACATGATGAACACAACAAAAAGGAAGAAATACTCATTCATTCCTCTAATCTTAAGGTTTTCATGATGATGATTTGATTAAAGGAATATATAGATGTGGATTTACATTATACGGTTCCAAATACAAAATATATACTTATCACATGAAGTTAAATTGTACAAATTGGAATGTGGAATGGAGAAATAAATATAAAAGGCTCATTCTCTAGTGCACTTATTTGTAATTAATGTTAGGTCCATGGATAAGAAGTGTGATCCCATAGAAATACAAATTGGAGAGGTTTATATGAATGTAAATATGAATAATAAATATTGTAAATATATGGGAGAGGTGGCACTAAATAATACTATGAAATTATCTTTAATTTTCATCTAATTTGGGACATGACTAGGAACTTGTTGACTCCCAAATTTGGTATAGGTCTTGTTTGTACAATGTTTTTTATGTGAATTTACATATATAAAATCTCATGATGAATTGGGAATTAATTGAGGGTTTTGTATTGGTTTTACACTCTCTTGTATACTTCATTTTATTATGTGTTCTTCTATTTGAGATTTTTCAATGCTTTTTGGGTCTCTCACAAGGATCCATGGTTTGGTCTCTTTGGTCTCTACTCTTAATGTATGCTTAGGATAGTTACACTAAAACAAAACTATTTAAATTACCAACAAGTTCTAATGATTTAAACAATGTCCTAGCGTGACTTGTAGGTATCTTTCAAAATTGGAACCTTTTTTGTCTGTTTATTTTTATCTTTTTGGGTTTTGTTGCGTTGGCTTGTGCATGCTTATAATACCCTAATTAAAAATTGAGAGAATTATATATAAAGTCCCTAATATTATTTTAATGAAAATAATTCATTTTAAATACAAGACATATATATAAAAATTTGACATTTAGCTGACTGATATTTGGATTTAACATAGATATGATTTTTTTAAAGGAATAAATAAGATTGCTCACATAAATTGAAAGATTGTTGTAAAGGATGACCTAGGTGAAATTTTATTTAAAATTCCATTCACATGATTTTTTACACACACACACATACACATATAAGTGAGAACTATGTGAAGTTTTAGCCCTATTAGAAGTATTTGAATGTAAGTAATGCTTAGCTAGTCAGTGAAAAACTAAGGTCAATACCCATTTTTTGGGTCATCTTTGTGTCAAAAATGTGATTTGGGTTTTAATTGAAAGAGAAATGAAAAAAAGATCAATGCATATTAAATAAATTGAGTGTATGCACAAGAATCATCTAAATACACATGCATAGTGGTTTGAGGTGTCATAAATATACATAGTCAACAAGGACACTACCAAAAAATCTTGAATAATACTAGTTTTCGCTAGGGTCTCAATTTTACCAGCAATGTCCACATAGGATTTGATCTCTTATTTCCTATTCTAATCAATTTCATAGTATAAAAAGGTATTTTTAGAAGTAAATACAAACATGGTGAGCAAAAACTATCATAATAAGCTAAGTAATTCCCTCTGCTTAGTGATTTTTCAATTTATAATATTCTAAGTGAAATATAATTCTACCATTTTACATTCATATTTGTATGATTTTTTCCCTATTTTACATAAAATAAATATTTATAGTTTTATTCTTTTAGATCACATTAATTCAAAATAATTTTTTTTGGTGAGCTTGATTATTGATTTGATCATGAAAAACCCTACGGTTCTACCTTATGGTTTACATTCCTCTTGGGGTTTCAAGTTTATACTCTAATAGGGTCTAAATTTTAGATCTAATTTTTAATTTCCCTTTATTATGTGTTCTTTGATGTTAAGTTTTCAATTCTTGATATCTAATTATTAAAAACCCTAGAGTTATATGTATTCACTTATGTTAGGTTTAGGGCTTGTGATTGTGTCTTTTATTATCCTATGGTTTGTAAAATTTTCCATCTCTACACATCATTTGACCCCTCCTATGTCTCATCTAAGGGATTTATTATTTTCTAACCATGTTATTCCTTATGATTATCTCAATGAATGGAAAAATGTGATTGTAGATAATCATGCTTGTGTAAAAAATGATAATGATTATATGAAAGATGATCAAGCTTGTATGAATGAGGGTAATGATTATGATTATATTTACATGAATGATGATGTTGAGGACTAGTGTGCTAGTGATGTATCTCTATATAATGGTAGAGAAGGAGAAGTAGGTTAGTGTAGATGCTAAATATGGATTTTATATGATAAAATAGTCTTTACACTTGGAAAATATCACTCATGGCTCAACCCTTAAGTTTATCACCTTCTCACTTCTAGTAGGCTTGTGTTTATTATCTCACTATGTATAAATGCTTATCATATAGTTTGACCCTAATATTTTGATTACCCAAATCACATATATACAATAATATGCTAAAAACCTAATATATATCTTATACTATCATTTATAGATAGTCAACAATTCTTTATCTTCTAAGAGACTACCATCGAGACTTGGACATGAGCATTGATGTTGGGGTCTGAACCCTATCTATAAATTATTTGACATGTATGGGTAATCCTATTTGTATTTATTAACCCTCACATGAGATAATTTCAAAAGTTGTGGTATAAATACAAATCAAGTACCATTCATTATAACCAATTACAATTCAAACACACATCTATCTTATACCAAGCAAAAATACCTCTAAATCTTGTAAAACTACCATATTGTTCCCTATCTCCATATCAATCATAGGAAAAATATTTTTATAGGTATTAAAAATTCAAATATCATACCATGAGTATTATTTGTCAATTTAAATTATAGATCACTACATTAACTCACATATATCATATTTAACAATTATTCACACACAAGTCCATATAAGGGGATAACTACATTAGTCTGAGGCCTTCTTTAGAGTATTGGATATGTAGGTAACACTAATTTATAGAGGATTATTTTAGGTCAAATAAAATTCACTTGAGTCCATTATCCCCTATTTTTTAAGGTATCATGCATTAATTGGATGACCTAGGGTTTTGAGGTACACACTAATATACATAATCTACATGCATGATCTACATAGATAATCTACAAGGTGATAGTGAACCCTAATAGGTGTAGGTGTAATTTATAAAGCAATATATTTATTATATATGGTATAAAAGCATTATTTTTTACATAAAGTATTAATGCTAGTGAACCTATTTTGATGGTAGTGTTCAAGCTGACATATAACTAATTTTTAAAGTTTGATGAATCATAACTAAGCAATATCTTGACTATTTTTGCACTTTCACTTCCTAGATATGCTTTCACATCATTAAATAATATAATTATCACTCATTATTCATGTTTAAGGAAAAAAATACTATTTGGCATTGTAATTTCTATATTTAGCATATTTACATAATTCAACACTATATCATAATATATTATGAATCTAAATTATTTAATTAGCTTGCTTTCATAATATTCTTTTACTTAGTTTCATACACTATTATCTTTACCCTTATTTACAAAAATGATTAAATAGTAAGATTAATGATATAATCTAAGAGATTAGTTTTCCTTCCTCTTGCATATACCTTTCCACTAGCCATGAGGTATAATAAGAATAAAGTAAAAAAGTATTAACTAATATACTTGATATTTTTAGCATACAACTAAGAAAGATGATACAATAAAAAATTTATATATGATACACATGTTTATTCTCATGATGCTATGCCTTGAAATGACGTTTATGATAAGATGACATGAAATGAATCTTATATTGATATAAAAAATGATGTTTCTAAAACATGCAATTATTCTTCTATTGACAGGAAATGTGATGCTATTTATTAACACAACTATTCTTATATTGATATGGAATGTGATCATGATTCTAACTAATGCAATGATATTTATACTTGTGATGAATAATTTATACCCATGATTAATATAGGTGGTGAAATGAAACCCTATGAATGAACCTTTCCAATCTATAACCATGCCTACTAGATGTATAGTGTCCTTAATGTATACAATGGGTGAACTCCAAAAATAAATTGATTTTTTTTTCCTTAAATTATATGAAATATAATGATAAGTTTGATAAGAATGTCATATTAGGAAACTTATAGTAAAAATGATACTCAATCATCCATATCCATAAGTATTTATTATATATAAATTTCATTTATTTGATGGATATGGAGATCCTCATACCCACCTTTCACACTTTATGTGTTCTCTTGGAGAATATTCATGTGATGGGAGAGTGTTGATAAAAATATTTCATCAAAATTTATAAATTAAGGTATTATATTATCTCTATGAGTTACCTATTAGGTTTATGAATTTATTTGTTAAATTAAAAGATAATTTTTTATCCCATTTAAATAAAAATATAGGTCCTAAATTACATTTAGAGAATCTTTGTACCATTTAACAAGGTCGTGATGAATCAATATAAGTTTATATTTTAAGGTTAAAAAATATATTACATAACTCAATATATTAATGAATTTATTTGGGGAAGAAATTTATCTTTAGTAAAATTATTTTACCTCCACTTAAGGGAAAAACACTCTATCATACCTATTGTTATTTTGAATGAATTTACATGGATATCTTTGTTTACGAGTGTGATATTATACATGAAATATCATGTGTGTATAATAATAAACAATTTCAAAAAATTCAATAACTTCAAGTATGATAAGTGATTCCTCATCTAAGAAGGAAGATACATATAAGATAATTAATAAGGAATCAAATCGCATGAGTCCTACTCTTATATTGAGGACTAACCCATATGGTTTAAAATACTTAAGGATAAACAAATATATATTTTATGTATGATATTTGATAATAATTTGATCACATTACCCTCTCATAGACATCACCCAATGTATTTTTTAACATGAGTGAGGGAAAGATCATTTTTTAATTAAGATAAAAATTGTTATGTATTACAACATAAAAACAAACTACTTATGGAAAAGGGTGTCATTACATTTGAAAAACATAACAATACTACCACAAGGTTAGTTTATCCATATTCTTCTATTTCACATTATAATAATATCAATGTGTCCTAGAATGTTTATTAAGGTCATATGTATCTGTATGAACCTAAGGAACCAATGGTCATTCAAGATCTTATAGAAGGTGAACATAGAAAACAAATTATCGTTAATGAAAAAATATAATACAATGCATGCACAACTGATTTTATTAAGGAATGATGGAATGATAATCAAAAAATTTAACATGTAAGTACCCCTTATTAGGATATATCACCATACTAATTTATTATATGCCTAAGATAGTGGAGACATTATTTTTTATAAAACCTACCATTATACAATTTAATGCAATACTTGGAAAAACATGGTTAAAGCAAATGAAATAAAAATTGGATGATATTAATAAAATTAATTAATTTTATTTACAATATGGGTTGGTTACATTTCAAAGAGATAGAACATTTGAAAATAAAACCCCTACTAAGAGAACAATCACAAGTCAAAGTTCAAATAAATGGTGCTCAAGAAAAATTAACGAAGTAAAAATGAACAAGATAAGAAAGAATTGAGTATTCATTCTCCACATCAAAAGAAAGGAAAGAAATATTATCCAATTATTAGTATGGGTCAATCATCACTACATGCATTATCTCAAGAAATTTTAACATATTTCTCTAATGATACCACAATCATAATTATTCCTCCAAATTAAGAGCCAAATGTATATCCATAAGATTCACTTACTCATGAGTTAAATCAATTAAGTCAACATAAGTATAGATTTGAATATGACTTATTGTATATTAATGGTTGGTCAAATGATTCCATCGTATTAAATTTTTTATATTTTAGTGAGATCATTAGTTACTTACAATTGGGACATACATTGTGATTTAATGATAGACCCTTCTCATGTCATATCTATACATATTACCATTAAAATATCAACACACATTGTGATTCAATGTTATATCATTTACATGACATATCTATAAATAATACCATTTAAATATCAACATACATTATGCTTCAATTAATCATTCATATATCATATCTATACATACTACCATTAAAATATCAAGATAAAAGATATTAATTATAGATAAAAAATCTAGTACTTGGTACTTGACAATGACAAGTTTGGAACACATATATCATGCATGAATTGAGCATAAAAACAAGGTCCTAATTTACAATCTATCACACTTGTTATTGAAGTATGTTCTTACTATTTATATTGTGGCATTGATGTTGTCCTTAATGTCAAAGTCAAGATAGATGTCATTAATGTCAAGGTCAAATTTGAGGTTATGTATGGTGAAGTGGTATGTGACAAAGAAGTCTTATGACAAGAGAAAATTTGAAGGAAAAATATTATATCTTTGTTGAGAGATAATTTGAAGGAAACCTGGTAATTCTTCTAAGGTTGATGACATGTCAAGGTCAATATCAAGATATAAGGTAGGCATACTTTTGAGAACTAGTCTTAAGAAGCATTGTCATATCATGAGCATGTGTGTGAAGATGTTGGTTTGGTAAGATGGATACACATAGGTATGAGTGTATGTTTAATAATTCCCAAGCATGCATATTAAGTGTTGAAACACTCAAAAAAATTTAAGGTAAACATTCAAGGGTATGGTCTTAATACTAAGCATGTAATCAGACTAGTCCTAGACTCTGCCTGACCTAATGAGGATTTTTGAGGTGTTATCATGAATGAAAATAATTGGTAGAGCATGTGAGAATATTTTTGACACTATGTAAACATGTGTGATATTTTTATAGGAGGTCTATAGGTCAGTTCTTGGTTAGTCTTTGCTTAAAGAGACCTAATGAGAAGACACATTCTTAGTAGAATCATGAGGTAAGAAGTATAATAATTGTAAAAAGAAAATTGGTAGTGTGTGATCAAGGTATTAGGTTTCACTACATGATAATTAGGTCTTGAGAGAAGAATAATAGGTTTCAATGTGTGTTCAAGGTCTAATTATGGCTTACAGGTTTTAGGCTTAGTATGAAAAGAGACCTAGTGTGGCCTAATGAGGGGTAAAGATCAATTTCCAAGGTTAAATATCTCATGAGAGAATTATCAGAGTTTTGATATGTTGTATCAAGAATTTTGACCAAGTTTTAGGTCAAATATTGAAAGATAAAGCATAAACTTTGGTCTTGAGGTTTTTTGTGTGCATATAATGAGGTATAATAGACCCAAGAAGAATTTTATTATGCTCATTGGCACGTGAAATTTTTTCATGAGATCCTAATAAGTTCATGAAAGTTTTTTAAGGTTCCTATCTCAATTTTATTGGCATTAATTTTGGAGTTTATGGGCACTCCTTTATGAATGATTATTAAGAATGGAAGGCAATAGAAACCCTCCTAGAACCCTCATAGTGACCTAATAGGGACTATATTATTGGAAATGGATAAAAATGGATTGGATGACATATTTTTATTATTGTATCATGTATATTAATCTCTTGGGTTTATATAGGTGGCATTAGTATGTTAGAAAAGTGAGTGGAAGCTACATGAAAACCCTTATTTCTTGGATTTTTGATGTAGCAGGTAGGGTTGACCAAGTCAAAGCATGAAAATTATTGGAGGATGATGTGTGAGAATTTTATTTTATTATAATATAATTTTATTATCAGGTTAAAAAATTAAAATATGCTAAACTAGTCATGGAAGTTGGCATATCGCTATAAAGGCCTAATGAGGAAGATAGTGAGAAAACTAGGCAGAAGTGAGAATGAGATTAGGGGTGGGTTATAGTGGATTAGGAATGGATAAACATACATGGATTTATTTTTAAATACCTATATCACATATCAAATTTAAATATAATATTTGGAGATGCTCATATACAAGCATAAAGTTGCTCTCAAAGTGACTTGTCTAACAGAATGAGGTCTGTGTAGGGTTAAGATATGCAATTGGTCTGTAAGACCAATATTGATATTTAAAATTGTAATATATTTATATAAATATGTTATAAGTATGATTAATTATAATATAAACCCATTATAATTTCATAATTTTTTTCACATAAGTGTTATAAGTCTTGGTTTCTCTGACTGTGTTTTGGAGCACTTAGGCAGTTTTCTGTGTGTTAGTGAGAATGACGTCCATGAGTCATTATGCACAAATTTGAAGAATAAAATGCAAACTAATTTTTTATATATCTATAATATTTTAATTTTAATTTATTTTTATTCATGATAAACTAATATGAAGGTGTGAAAATTTAAAGGTTCTTCACTAGGTTTTGAAGCCTATTTGCAGTTCTAAGTGAGCATATGGAAATGATTAGTTTGAGGTCTTTTGCACTATGTGGTGAGATATAATGGAATTGGTGATGAAAATTAGGTAATTTAGGTTATATAAATGTGATTTTTTAATGTTTTTATGTGTTAAATTTTAGTGTAAACTTAAGATATTCAATGCAAACTTTTTGGCAGTAGAAGGCCTAATTGTGAGTAGACCTAATGGTGTGGTTCAAGGTGTGAAATGAGATAATTGGTGTTGGGGACATAAGATGAACTTATAATGGGTATAATTTAAGTATTTTTGAATTTTTTTAATCCATTCTTTTGTGCTCAAGATGTTCCAAGGTGGTTAATATGAAACATGTGCTTTGAGAAGGCCTAATTGCATTAGGTCTCTATTAGGCCTAATGGTGGTTTTGGTCCTTATGAGTGATGACTAAAACATGTAGTGGATATTTCAATTATGAAATGAATTTTTTGATATATTAAAAAGGTGATATAAGTATTAATAGGTTTGTGTCCAACCAAGGTGGGTGAGAACAAGAGTCAAGTATAAAAAGAAGGTTTAATAAGCCTAATTTGACTAGTTAGAATATTGAGGAGATGAGCAAATGAAATAGAAGTTTAGAAACTAGGTATATGTATTTAAGACCATAAGAGAGGTGTATTGAATATTTAATGAATTTATAATAGTGTTTATATATATTATGAGAAAGTTAATATGACTTAATTCTACCAAGAAAGGGGTTAGTTGAGCAAAGAGGCCTAATAGATTGTTTGAAAGAGATAGAAGAGTGTGAAGAAAAAAGAAGGAGATCATAGTTAGTTGAGTGATAAAAAAGTGTCCAATAGTGATCAAAGGTTTTATGTGTCTAATTTGGTGCTTATTTACCTAGGGGTTTGGTGCCTCCTTGCAGTTGGTGCTTGCTAAAGGACTAGTTGAGTTGGTGCTCCTTATGGGGTTGGTGCCTTACTATATCATGATTAATTTATTATAAGACTATAGTCCAAGCTATGTTTTAGTGGATTTTATTCCCTGTAAGGGTTTTTAACACATCTCTTTTGTTCTTATGTTTTTTGCTTTTTTAGATGTTTGCTTATGCATTGGTTAATGTATGTATGTGAATAAATGCTTCATAGATTATAAGTTAAATTGAATGATTATTTTAAGGAAATTGATTCATCCCCCGCTCTGAGGTGTGTTAGTTATAATGATGTACCTGAGTCATTATGCATAGATTTTAAGAATACAATTTAGATGAAGTTTTTCTAGAGGTCTCATAGGTTCATTTTAATGTATTTTTATTCATGATAAACTCCCATGAAGGTGTGAAAAGTCAAAGGTTCTTCACCGGGTTTTGAAGCCTATATGTAGTTCTAAGTGAGCATATGGAAATGATCAATTTGAGGTATTTTTCCCTATATGGTGAAATATAATGGACTTTTTGATGACCTTGAGATCGTGGAGGTTCTATCCATGTGATTTTTTAATGTGGTTATGTTGAAAATTTGAGTGTATACTTCAGATATTCAAGGCAAAATTTTTGGTAATGAGAAGGCATAATTACAAGTAGACATAATGTTGTGGTTCAAGAAGTGAAATGAGATAAATGGTGTTGGGGACCTAATTTAAGCTTATCATGGGTCTAATTGAAGTGCGTGTGAAGGGTTTCATATATTTTTAGAGGCTCAAGATGTTCCAAGGTGGTCAAGATGAAATGTGTGCTTTGAGAAGGCCTAATTGCATTAGGTCTCTACTAGGCCTAATGGTGGTTTTGGTCCTTATGAATGATGAAAAACCTATGTAGTGGGTGACTTATGAAATTTTATTTTTGATATATTCTAAGGGTGATCTAAGTATGGATAGGTTTGTGGCCAAACAAGGTGGGTGAGATAAAGAGTTAAGTATAAAAAGGTCTAATAGGTCTAATTTTTCTAGTTGGAATATTGAGGAGATGATTGAATGAAATAGAAGTTTAAAAACTAGGTATAAAGATTGTAGACCATAATATAGGTTTATTATATGTCATTAATTTATAATATTATTTCTACAGATGATGAGCGAGGTCATATGACCTAATTATACCAAGAAAATGGCTAGTTGAGTTAGGTTATTTGAAAGAGATAGAAGAGTGTGAATAAAAAATAAGGGGATAATCATTAATTGAGTGAGAAATAGGTGTCCAAATGTGATCAAAGGTTATATATGGCTGAGTTGGTTCTTATTTATGTAGCGGGTTGTTCCCTCCTTGCAAGTTGGTGCATGCTAAATGACTAGTTGAGTTGGTGCTTAACTAGTGAGGAGTTGGTGCCTCACTAAATATTGAATCATTTATTATAGGAATATAGTATAATATATGTTTTATTGGATTTTATCACTCTTGAGGGTTTCCCACACATCTCTTGTGTTCTTATGTTGTATGATTTTATATATTTTTTCTCATGCATTAGTTAAAGTATGCATGTGAATAAATGATTCATGGATGATAAGTGAAATTGAATGATTATTTTAAGGAATTTATTCACCTCCCACTAATAGTATATTTACTTCCAACATTTGGTATCAAATCAGGTCCTTTGGAGTAGGCTTAATAGCCTAAAGGAGATCTTAAGAAATCAAAGTTGGCTAGTTAAGCACAATGTGGTTTCTCTACAAACAAGTCTCCATTGTTTAATGGATCTAATTATTCTTTTTAGAGTGATAGGAAGAGAACATATTTGATGTATCAAGGTCATGATGTTTGGAAATTAGTTTTGGATGGATATACTGCACCTCTTATTCCTCCTATAAATGTAGCAGGTAATAAGGCTAGTGACAATAATTCAAAATAAATGAATGGTATTATGTGTGGCCTACCAGAGGTAGAACTTGTGAAGGTGATGCACTATATGTATGCTAAATAAATGTGGGATAAGTTGAATACTATCTACGAGGGAGACTCCAAGGTAAATTTGGATAAGTTATAAATCCATAGAAGATAATTTGAAATCCTAAGGATGAATGAAAATGAGACCATTGCAGCCTACTTGTTAAGGGTTGATGAAGGGCTCAACATCATAAGAAGCCTAGGTGAAGAACTAAAAGAGTATATTTTTGTTCAAAAGGTTTAAAAATCTCTAAATCCTAAGTTTGATTCTAAATTATCTATTGTTGAAGAGTTGCAAGATCTAGACAAGCTAGATATGGATAGACTTTATGGCACCCTAACAGCCTACGAGATGAGGACAAGTGAAGGAATAATTTCAAAGAAGGAAGTTGCATTCAAGTTAGAAAATAAGTAAAATGAGAATAATGCACAAGGTAAGAAGGTACAAAAAATGATTACTTTGATATTGATGATGATAAGTTGATATCTATGTTTGCAAGAAAATTGATAAAAGGTTTAGGTAAATACAAGGGTAAGTTACCTAATAAATGCTTTAATTGTGGAGAGATTAGACACTTTGATAACAATTTATCTCATAATCATAAGTTAAAGGATGATGAAGATCATGATGATGATAATAAGTCTTATAGGTCTAAGAAGAGCAAAAAAATCTTTAGAAAGTATGATGACAAGAAGAATTTTTTCAAGAGAAAAAGAAGCTTTTACACCAAAGAAGACTATAGCTCATCTGATGAGAGTGAGAGAAGTGATTCTGAGAGTGACCATGAAGGTGATGGCCCTGATCTCAATGAATTTCTCTTCATGGCTGAGGAAGCAAGTTATTCAAATAAAGAAGAGTCCATGTGGTTTGGAGGTGTTGTTGGTGATTCAGATGAAGAAAAAGATGAGGTGCACTTTGAGGCTGAGTTGATGAATTATTTAGAAGAAATAAAGATGGTGAAGAAGAATAATAATGTGATGAGGTATCTTATCAAAGACTATGATGATAAAATCAATTTATTTGAAGATAGATTGAGTAACAAATCCAAAGAACTAGAAAAAATAGTCAAATAGGTGGAGACTCAAATTGAGATTGTGACTGCAAGCTTAAAGGCTAAAGAATAAGAATGTGAAAGGTATGTAAATGAAGTTGGTTCATTAAAATCATAGTTGGATCAAACATCAAGTAAGGTGAAAACCTTTGTGAAGTTTGAAAAGATACCAATGATCTAGACAACATCCTGAGTAGTCAGAAGATTGTTAATGATAAAACAGGTCTTGGTTTCAATGCATACCAAAATAATAATACTAATGTGATCAAGGAGAATTACACTTTAAAGGTCAATGGTCAATCAAGGAATGAGGGTGATGTAAGAATGAAGACTAATACTATTAGGTAGCCTAATGATATAAGGTATGCTAATCCTTTCAATGGTTATTGTTATTCATGTAACTAATTTGGTCATAAAGCAAGGCATTATAGAATGACCTCCAATAATGAATATGCTTGGAATTATGAGAATATTCATCAGTCAAGAGGTATGGGTCATGGTGTATTTCCATAAAAAATGATAGTTTGTTTCAATTGTCAAAAGGTTGGTCATATTGTAAAGTTAGGTAAGCATGGATTCTTAAGTTAAAACAAGAAAGTTGAGGCCCCTAGAGTGCAAGAAAGAAGAAAAGATACTAAGTAGAAACCAAAGGTAGCTAAGGTGAATGATGAATAATCTACAAGTTCAAGTGGACTCTTTGCCATGGTGGCACAAAGTTCAAATGCAAAGGAGTGAAAAAAATTATCCTTATCAACTCATATTGTGGATGAAGAGGTCAAGCCAAAAGGGCTATTCAAGCCTAAGAGGATCATGAAGAAAGATTGGTCTAGAAAGAACATGGAGATCTGGGATCTCTTGAGTTTATGTTGTTTTAGTATCCTAGAGAAGACGTGACTCCATTAGGCTTCATGGAGGCACTTTGCTAGTGAGAAGAAGAATGAAGGATGATTAGTCTTAGGGGGAGATTTGTATTCTTTTTTTTAGATCCAAAGTTTATTCAATAGTCTATTGGAGGTGTGATTACAAGAGATGGGTTACAAAGCATTTGTATGATGACTTGATCAAACCTAGTCACATTCATGATAGTGCCTGCATATCTCATGTAGATAAGGGGAACATGGTTGGGTATTTATATGAGTTGAGTTTCTATATGGTTGATCATAGGAATATTGATCATGTTTAGGGAAGAAATCATGTTTCAAGTCTAAGGATCAGATGGTAGTTGTTAAGAGATGACCCTTTATCATTAATGTCAAAGGGGGATAAAGTTCTAGTTTAGGACAAATGTCAGATTAAAGAAGATCCAACTTAGAGAGATGTGAATGATTAATTTTGTTTGAATGTTTTCCACCAATGACAAAGGGTGATATTGTTGAGGTATGTTATTATTATTGGTGTTTTGGCATTTATGTAGTCATTTATGTCAAAGTCAAGATGGATGTCATTAATGTCAAGGTCAAAGTTGAGACCATGCATGGTGAAGTGGTATGTGACAAATAAGTCTTATGATAAGAGAAAATTTGAGGGAAACTTATTGTCTCTCTATTGAGAAAGAATTTGAAGGAAACCTGGTAATTCTTCTAAGGTTGATGACATGTCAAGGCCAAGATCAAGATATAAGGTAAGTATACATTTGAGCACTAATCTTAAGAAACATTGTCATATCATGAGCATTGTGTGAAGATGGTAGTCCAGTAAGATGGAAAAACACATGTATGATTGAATTTATAATAATTATCAAGCATGTATATTTAGTGTCTAAACACTAAAAAAAAATCAAGGTAAATATTTAGGGGGATTATCTTAAGCTTAAGCATACAACTAGACTAGTCTTAGACTCTGCCTAACCTAATGAGGAGTTTTGAGGTGTTATCATGAATGAAAATCATTGGTAGATCATGTCATAAGATGTTTGAAACTATTTAAACATGTGTATAATGTATATAATATTTTAGAGGAGGTTTCTAGGTTAGTTCTTGGCTTAGTCTTTGCTTAAAGAGACCTATTGAAAAGACACAGGCTTGGTAGCATGATGATGTGAGAAGTATAAGGATTTTAAGAAGAATATTAGAAATGTGTGATAAAGGTATGAGGTTTTATGACAGGAGAATGAGGTTTTTATATCTAAACAAGAGGTTTAAATCTATGTTCAAGGTCTAAGTATGGCTTCTAAGTTTTAGGCCTAGTATACAAAGAGACCTAGTGTGGCTTAATGAGGGGTCAAGATAAGTTTCTAAGGTATCAGAGCTCATGAGAGAATTTTTTTAGGTGTTAGATGTTGTATCAAGTGTGTTGACTAGTTTTTAGGTCAAATTCTAAAGGAAAAATCATGAAACATGGTCTTGAGGTTTTTTTTGTGCACAGAATGAGGTATAACAAACCTGAGAAGAATTTTCTTATGCTCATTATCACGTGTAACCTTTTCATGAGATCATTATAAGTTAAATTAAGTTGGGGAAGGTTCCTAGATAAATTTTACTAGTATTGTCTTTGGATTTTAGGGGAAATCCTTTATGAATGATTGTTAAGAATGGAAGGTAGTTTAAACTCTCCTAAAACCCTCATAGTGATTTGATAGGGAAGATCTTGTTGGGAAATGGCTCAGAATGGATCGAATGAACTATTTTTATGATTTTATAATGTATAATACTCTTACAAGTTTCTCTAAGTGGAATTGGTATGTCATAAGAGTGAGTGGAAATTACAAGAAAACCCTTGTTTCTTAGATTTTTGATCTAGCAGGCAAGGTTAACTAGGTCAAATCATGAAAATGATTGGAGGATGATGTGTGATGCTTGTATTTTATGATAATTTGAGTTTTTAATTAGGTTACATACTTTAAATATTCTAAACTAGTCATGGAAGTTTTCCTATTGCTAAAAAGGCATAATGAGGAAGATAGTGAGAAAATTAGGCAAAAGTGAGAATGAGATTAGGGATGGGTTACAGTGAATTAGGGATGGATTAAAATGAATGGGGTTATTATTCAATACCTATTAATTTTTTTTCCTCATAAGATAAAATTTCAACCCCTATTATTTGAATCTTTGATGACCATTACCTTAGCTTGATTTTCTATGCCTGATAGTGTCCTTATTTTAAAGAAAAAATGACTAATGAAAGCTAAAGAAACTAGACCATCATTTATATGTCTTATAGGGATAATTTATCATAAAAAACATGTGTGGTTATTTCAAGTTCAAGCATCATAAATTAACCATTTTATTCATATATTCTTAAGTCTAAATATGCAGTTGATAAGTGGCGTAATCTTGAAAGCAAAATCTAGATCTAATGACGTGTAAATAAAGCTCAAGTCAGTGGGTCCAAGTTAATTGATGGTGAATTTTAAATCATAAAAATTATATCTAATGGTGATTGGTGGGTAAAATTTTTATTGGATCCTAAGAGAAAATGTGTGGGTGATAAGTGTCTTAAGCGCTTTAAATTGGTATAAGATCTATGGCTCGCATTCATTCATACACAAAAAAATCAATCGTACAAGCAAGGTCAATAAGTCAATAGAGATAAAATCAAGTTTTATGCCACCAAGTTTCTAAATTTTATAATCCCAAATTAATAATTTGATGTAAAATGAACAAAAGTGAGCCTAGAAGACTTTCGGTGGAGGTCGACGAAGCTATTTTTAACCCAAAGAAGTAAATGCATAGGAGTCAAATTTGAAGATGATCTAGGTTGAACCAAAATGGATATCTTAGGGATAAATCATCACCATTAGAGATTCATGGAGGTATAATAGGTCTTTTATACCTAATATAGATAAAAGGTTGGTAACTTATTGTTGAAGGGAGGTCAAACACTTGGTGAGCTTCATTTTAGTGATATTAAGACTATAAGAAAACTAATAATTGGGACTAGTTTTTGTCTATAATAGACCTATTTTTAGATATTTAAATAGGGGTAGGTTTGTGATTAATGAATGCATGTTTTATCTATCAACATTTTCATATCTTCAATAAATAGGTACCTATAGCCATTAAAAGCATAATTAATCATGGCTCTGTCAAGAATATGAATATGAGGGTTTTGTCCTTACAATGAAGGGAATTAATGCAATGAGGAGCTAGAGGATATTTAGGCGGCCATCTATGATTGATCATAGTGGAAATTTTGGCCTCCATGACCTTTTATCCACTCTTCTATGCCAAAATAGTCTCAGTAGCATTAATACAATGAGGAGCTTGAGAAAGATTTAATGCAACAGTTATTGTGATTGCTTCTAGTGGTAATCTCAACCTTAATCATTATGACCTCTTCTCCACTTTCCCATTCATCCCTTCCACTCTCTCTCTCTCTCATCCCATTATACTATAAATTAAATCTTTTAGCTCTTGATTTTCATCACTTAGGCTAGTATGACTAGACTTTGCCAAAATTTGTCCTTATGCACCTCTTAGATTGATGAATAGAACATTTTTAGTTGTTTACCAATCTATACTTAGTGTTTTATTTTATTTTTGATATGAAAAAGTGGTTTATTCCTCCCTTTGTAGGTCCAAGTTTAACTTAAGTGCTAACAATCTTTCCTTATAGGTTATCTAATGTGTTATAATGTTGATGTCCTAGGTATATAGTGGATTTTTGACTATAAGTGCGTTCAATCAGGCCTTACCCTCATTTCCCTTCAGCCTAAGTCAATAAAAATAACCTGTATGTGAATAAATTTTTATTAGAAATCTTTTTAGGCACTGTGTTAAGTCTATTCATAGTCTATTAATGTGTCAAGAGTTCAATCCTATGAGTGGATACAATGAATTCATGGTGCATCACCACACTTAGAGTAGGTTTTCATTCATGCAACTCCTCTCTTTTAATCCCAAACCTATTTAGGTATTAGGTAAGCATGATAATGAATAATATTAGGATATAGCCTCATTATAAACCCTAGAGTCCTAACCCATGTTTAGGTAACCCAAAACCTAGAGTCATTCCTATGTTGGACTAGGTTTGAGTAGAGGACCTAACAATCCTTTGCTAAGCTAGGGTCTAGCCTAAGCCTCCAAAATTTCTAAAATTCCTAGTGGGATAGCTTTCAATTACCCAAAATCATGCTCTAAATATATTGGAGGACATTTGGAATTTTAAGACATCAACAACATCTACAACCATCTTGGGCAAAGTCAAGCATCTTTGGAAGGTTTACAATCAATCTCAAGTTTAGAGATACCAATGGTTTCATGTTTAAATAGGTAAAAAGGTTTTTATTCATGGTTTTTTTTTGATACACATATGGATAATGAGTCATGGAAGGCCATGATGTAGGCTTTTACCTTCCATTCCCATATCCACCTTATCATAGCCCATATGACCCATACATTATTCCTTACCAACCATGTAACCCACATCCTCCATATTACCAAGATCATACACCATAATTTGAGCGTACTCCACCTCTATGGAAACCTTATCATGTTCATAATACTTCCTATTATCAACCTACTCCAAGATATTTTTCCTCACAAAATAATCATAAAAACCAACCATTTTTTTCCTCATCAAAATAATCATAAAAACCTACTCCACCTCTATGGTAATAATTCCTATTAGCAAAAAAGGGTTAAATTCCAAGATATTTTTCCTCATCAAAATAATCATAAAAACCAACCATATTTATTTAAATTGGTCACCCCATAATCTTTTCTTGTCTCCTTGTTCATAGGATATTTCTTGGTCCATAATTATTTACTTAATGACAAGGCAAATCTTTCAATTGTTCCTAAATCAGTGGCAGACACCTTGAATCTAAGGTATGAACCTAGTTATAAATTTTAATTAAAATGGAATGGGTCTCCCATAAAATTATTTTAAATTTTTATAAATCTTCAACTCATTTTCCATGCCTACCCCAAACTTTTAGTTGTGCAAGACCTTATTGTAGTAGATTTGTTGCCTCATTTGGCCTTATTTTTTGGTAATAAATTCGTGATTAAGGTTGGAGGGTACTTATTCAAAGACTTGTCTCATATAGTGTGCAAAATTGAACATGGTGTGGAGGTGAAAATAAAGTCTAAGTCACTCTCTAAGTTACACATTATGCCACCTCTTCCAATCACCCCAAAGGTAAAATGCCTTCACCTTCCTTCCCCAAGGTAATCCACTTGTGTTGAAGATCCTATACCTACCAAAAATCCTAAAACAATACCCACATGGAAGACTTCATAGGCCATGGATTCTAATTTCATCATTCCCACCCTTGAAAAGGAAGATAAGGAAGGAAAAATAGGTGTGGAATCTATTATTAGTCCTTCATATATTATTATTCAAGTACCTGTTGCTCCTCTTCACATCCCCTCTCAATCCTAAGAACTTCCTAAGAAACCACTAAATATCCCAAGTTGGAAGGATACCATTTCAAGCATAAATAAACCTAGTGATATCTACTACCCACCCACCCTCTCCCCACTTTAAAAAAAGTCAAGTACACTAAAATTAGAATTGGATCATTCAAGCATGGTGGGAAAACTATCAAAATTGGTAAAAGAGGGGGAAATCATTCAAGAGATAGATAGAGATATAGTTAAAGATGAGTGTCAATATAAACTTGAAGATGAAATTTATAATGTATGTGAATAAGAGATTAAAATTGGGACCCCTGTGCACTCCATTAGATCAGAAGGTAAGCATGAACAAAGCTCAGATGATAAAGGGCAACTATAATGTCAAAATGATGGAGCTAAGCCAAATGAAACACAATCTGATATTTTAATAACATAATAATTAGATGGAAGTATCCATGATGATTCTATTGATATTAAAGTCATGAATCTATTAGAAGACTAGTGGCAACACTTGTGTTTGGAGTTCTTGAATTAAATGGAATAACTTGGCAAGGTAGATTTGAGTGATATAATTAAACACCGATCTAATACTTTAAATGAGGAAAACAACACAAATCAAAGAGTGTAGAGGCAAGATGATTTGTACCTTAATTGTATTGAGGAACTACATATCTCTATTGATGAAGAATATGAATTTTTTTTAGCTGATCAAGAGCCTTATGATGATCCTACCAAAGTGAAGGAGGTGAGTATTCAACTTGATGACTTGCAGATAGATGGTAGAAGTTTAAATGAACCTTGTGATTTTTTCATTGACTAATATGCGATGTCATTTTGGGAGGTATTATAAGAATTCTACTTGAGTCTAGATACCTCACCTTTATAACAATCAAAGATAGAAGAGAAATAACTTATCGAGGATGCTTTGATGGTATATTAATTAGAGTCCAATGATCAAAACTAGTTGCAACTCCTGACTAAAGAGGAGATGAGGTTAGTAATACAAGATATAAATATTTGGGAGTAGTATTAATGTATTATTTACCCTCATAATCAACCCATGCACATAGGGATTAACTTAGATAATCATTTCACTCTTTTAGGTAATCAAGAGAGTGCTAGCTATAGGAGGAAGTTGTCACCTATTGATCCAAGTCTAATTACACACAAATCATCATATGATAGCTCCAAATCATATTTGACCTTAGGGTAATGAAGTCAAATTTAGGTTAATTTTTTAGTAGTTAGTTTATTTGTCTAAATAAGTACTTTAAATAAGTTTATAGGTTGTGTCTTGTTGTTTATTTATTTCCTTTATTTGTCTTTAGTTTTTAGGTGTGTTATTTAGTGTTAGGTTGTTGATTTATTATGTTTGTGTGTGTCTTATTTTTGTTGAAATTATTTGAGGTGTCAAGAGTAAAATTAAGTCCAAAGTGTCATCATATTGTAATTCTTTGTTGAGTCACCTTGTCATAAAAGTGTCTGGGTTCCATGACCAACAGGCTGGTCAACCCATCAAAGTCTCTATAAATGTTAAAATTTTGGCCTCACAAGCCAAAATCTCAACCCCCTATCATTCAAATATTTGATTACCATCACCTTATCTTGATTTTTTATTCCCCATAGTGTCCTTGTTTTAAATAAAAAATGACTAATGCAAGATAAATAAACTAGACCATTATTTAGATGTCTTGTAGGGATAATTTAGCAAAAGGTGACGTGTATGGGGATGCAAATTTCAAGCATCATAAATTAACTATTTTAATTCAAATATTCGTAAGTCTAAACATGTAGCTGACAAGTGGTGTAATCTAAAGAGTAGAATTTAGATTCAATGGCATGTAGATGAAGCTTGAGTTAGTAGGTCCAAATTGATCGACGATGCATGTACACTCATACAAAGTAGATCTGATGGTGAGCAGTGGGTCAAAAGGTTAGTGGATCCTAAGAGAAAATGCATAGGTGATAAGTGTCTTAAGCATGTTAAACTAGAAAAATATTTATGGCTCATATTCATTCATATAGAGAAGGATCAATGGTGTGAGCAAGGTCAATAAGTTAATAGAGCTCAGATCAAGCTCGAGGTTGTCAAGTGTCTAAATTTTGTAGTCCCAAATCAATAATTCAAGGGCCAATGAACAAGGGTGATCCCACAAGACTTTTGGTGGAGGTCAATGAAGCTATTTTTGACCCAAGAAAGACAATACATAGGAACCAAGTTTGAAGATGATTTAGGTTGAACCAAAATGGATATTTTGGGTATCAAGCATCACCATTAGATCTCCATGGAGGTATGATATGTATTTTAGACTTAATATAGATAAAAGGGTGGAAACTTGTTATCAAATTGAGGTCAAACACTTGGTGAGCTTCATTTCAATGACATTAAGACTATAGGAAACCAATAATTGGGATTGGTTTTTGTCTATAATAGACCTATGTTTATATATTGAAATAGGGGTAGATTTGTGATTGATAAAGGAGTGTCTTATTTTTCAACATGGTCATATCTTCAAAAAATAGGACCTATATCCATTCAAAGCAAAGCTAATCATGTCTCTATCATGTACATTAAGATGAGGGTTTTATCCTTACAATGAAGGGCATTAATGCAATGAGGAGCTTGAGGAGATTCAGGTAGTCATTCATGATTGCTCATAGTGGAAATTTTGGCCTCCTTGACCTTTTCTCCAATATACCATGCCAAAACAGTCTCATTAGCATTAATATACTGAGGATATTGAGAAGGATTTATTGCAACAATTATTATGATTTATTCTAGTAGTAATCTAAACCTTGATCATTATAACCTCTTCTCTACTCTACCACTCATACCTTCCCCTTTATATCATCCCATTCTACTATAAATTCAAGCTTTGAGCTCTTGATTTTCATCCCTCAAGGCTAGTATGACTAGACTCTACCAGAATTTGTACTTATGCAACTTTTGGATTAATGAACATAAATTTTCAATCATTTACCAATATGTGTTTAGTTTTTTTGATATAAAAAAGTGGTTTAATATTCCCTTTTTAGGTCCAAATTCAACCTAAGTGCTTACAAGCTTTCCTTGTAGGTCATCTAGTATGTCATAATGTTGATGTCTCAGTTATAAAGTGGACTAATAACTATAAGTACCTTCAATTAGGCCTTACCCTCATTTCCCCCCAGTCTAATTCAATAAAATTGACCTCTATATGAAGCACTTTTTCTTGGAAACCATTTTAGGCACTATGTTAAGTTTATTCATAATCCATTAGTGTGTTAAGAGTTCAAGCCTATGAGTGGATACAATGAATTCATGGTGCATCACCACACTTAGATTAAGTTTTCATTCATTAAAATCCTCTATTTTCATCCCAAACCTATTTAGGTCTCAGGTGATCACTATAATGAATAATCTAAGTAGCTATCCTCATTAAAAACCCTAGATGTCTAACCCAAGTTTAGGTAACCCATAGCTTAAGGTCATTCCCATGTTGGAATAGGTTTGAGTAGAGGACCTAAAAAATACTTTGATTAGCTAGGGTGCATCCTAATCCTACAAAAATACCTGTATCACATATCCCATTTCAATATAATATTTGGATATGCTCATATACAATCATAAAGTTGCTCTCAAAGTGACTTATCTAACACAGTGAGGTCTGTGTAGGGTGAAGACATGAGATTGGTCTGTAAGACCAATATTGATATTTAAAATTGTATTATATTTATTTAAATATGTTATAAATATTCCTAAATATAATATAAGCCCATTTTAATTTCATAAAAGTGTTCACACAAGTGTTCTAAGTCTTGGTTTCCATGACTGTGTTTTGGAGCACTCAGGCAATTTTTATGTGTTAGTGAGAATGATGTTCTTGAGTCATTATGCATATATTTTAAGAATCAAATTAATATGAAGTTATATAGGTATAATATTTTAATTTTATTTTATTTTTATTAATGATAAACTCCTATGAAGGTGTTAAAATTCAAAGGTTCTTCATTAGGTTTTGAAGCCTATTTACAGTTCTAAGTGAGCATATGGAAATGATCAGTTTGAGGTCTTTTACCCTATATGGTGAAATATAATGGACTTTGTGATGAAGTTAATTTAGTTTATATATATATGATTATTTAATGTGTTTATGTTTAAAATTTGAGTGTACACTTTAGATATTTAAGGTAGACTTTTGAACAGTGAGAAGGCCTAATTGCGAGTAGACCTAATGGTATAGTTCAAGGAGTGAAATGAGCTAAATGGTGTTGGGGAAATAAGGTGAGATTATAATGGGTATAATTAAAGTGTGTTTGAATTTTTTAATCTATTTTTGGAGTCTCAATGTGTTCCAAGGTGGTCAATTTGAAACATGTGCTTTGAGAATGCCTAATTACATTAGGTCTCTATTAGGCCTAATGGTGGTTTTGGTCCTTATGAGTGATGACCAACCTATGTAGTGGGTGAATTATGAAATATATATTTTGATATATCCAAGGTGAATATAACTATGTATAGGTTTATTTATGACCAAGGTGGCTGAGAGCAAGAGTCAATTATAAAAAGAAGGTCTAATAGGCCTAATTTATCTAGTTCAAATATTGAGGAGATGTGTGAATGAAATATAAGTTTATAAACCAGGTAGAGGTATTGAATACCATCATAAATGTGTATTTAATATTTCATTAATTTATATTGTTTTTTATATATATGATGATCAAGGTCATATGACCTAATTCTACCAAGAAAGGGGCTAGTTGAGCGAAGAGGCCTAATAGGTTGTTTGAAAGAGATAGAAGAGTGTGAAGAAAAAAAAAAGGGGATCATAATTAGTTGAGTGATAGATATGTGTCCAAAGGTTATCATAATTTATATGTGGATGATTTTTTTCTAAGTTACCTATGGGTTGGTTCCTTCTTGCAAGTTGGTGCTTGCTAAAGGACTAGTTGAGTTGGTGTTTGACTAGTGAGGGGTTAGTGATCCTTGTGGGGTTGGTGCCTCACTAAATATTGATTAATTTATTATATTAATATAGTAAAATATATTTTTAGTAGGTTTTATACCCATTTATGGTTTCCCACATATCTCTTGTGTTTTTATGTTGTATGTTTTTGTAGATGTTTGTTTATGCACTAGTTAATGTATGTATGTGAATAAATGCTTCATGGATGATAAGTGAAATTGAGTGATTATTTTAAGGGAAATGATTCAAAACCCCCCTCTAAATATCTATACTTCCAAAAATTTCATGATATATTATGTGTTTACCCTTATGTTTTGATATTACACACCAAAAAAACCTTACTCTTTATTTCAAACCTGTTAAATATCCTGCATAGACATCTCTAGAGTCTTAGTTAAGTTTGTTGTACACATGTTAATTATTATATATAAAATCGACATATCTAATTGATAATAACCCAATCTATTTAGAACTAACCCTTTATAAATAATGACTATTATTCAAAATCAAATATCTCCTTAGGGTCAGCCAATTTTCATAACATGTCAATAGTGTGAGAAATTGCCCAATTGGACACACACACACACACACAAACACACACACACACACACACACACACACACACACACACACACACACACACACACACACACACACACACACACACACACACACACACACACACACACACACACACACACACACACACACACACCAAGGTCTCATTCAAAGGGGATTAGGGGAATTATTTAAAACACATTTATATACTATTTCACATAGAAAAAATATACTTATTATTCCTAAATTTAAAACTAAGAGGAGTCATAATCCAAGTATTAAATATACCAAAACCAAATCAAATAAGCATTATCAAGTATCAGATCTAAATAATTAGCTACATACACATAGCGAAGGAGTAAAATTACATAACACACTAGGTGGGATAACTACGTGTGGCTTAATTTCCATCCTCATAGCATAAAATACATAGGTAGTTGTAAATCATCAAATGGGGGTGATTTGGATCAGCTCAGCCCATTACATCTACCCCTCACAAACACAACTAGGGTTTTAAGGTGAAGGAGACTAAAATTTGAAGCTACACGCATCATCAAGGTTCAAAATTGAAAATGTAGAGCATATAGAGATATGTGAAGGTGAGAATATGGTCAAAATCCTCATTTTTCCACACATCAACACTGACCAAAAAAATTAAATATCAACTAATGATACTAACCTAGATTGACAAAATCTACCCTATGTAAAGATAGAATCAATTTTGGAACTAAACAAACCCTAGGCTTGCTTTATCCTAATTTCAAATTTAAGAATATAGTCATAGTCATAAAGTCACCCATATAAGCTAAGTAATGATCCCTTTATTGTACTTACTATATTTAACATATGCCACTTGTAAAATCAATACAATCATATTCTATATTTTACATTCATATGTGTTCTTAAATGCCATATCTTAATATCTAAATTATTCTACATTTTTTATGATATTAGGGTTAGTCTTGATTTTATTAATCCAAATTAGGGTAAAACACAAATAAAACATATAAATGATGAAAAAAAAAACTACATAATTATATATCAAGAGAATATTTGTCATGAATACATAATCAAATATCATAGATAAAAACAACAATACAAATGTCTATCTTGACATTATCAGACATAGTCTCTCAAGTATGAGTAAAATCACTCAATGATGGGCACATACTACCAATAAACTTCAAAATCACTATCCTCATCCTGATCCCTAAGTCTAAGGGATATCACAAAGGAAGGCACACTCTCTTCTCATTGATATCTCAATTCAGACCTACTACGTCTATCTCAATCCTCATATATAATTAGACATGCTTGTAGAACAACATGCTCCATGACCACCTTGGCATGATTTCTCTATAGTCAAATGTACTCATAAATATAATCTATCCTAAATCTATATTTGTAAATTTTCAAGGCATCTAATGTCCAACTAGATTACTTCTCAATTATGTGCCCTCTCTCCTAAGCTACTTACACTCATTTGTAGTGATAATGTAAGTAATGATTGGATGTTCTATAAAATCAAAGAGAGGTACATATATTCCAATAATATCATTAGCCATCTCTAGTAATCCACTATTATGAATGTGTTAGGTAAGGACATGAATAGATACCTCAATAATCATAATCTAATACTCATTTTCTACATAACACATGTAATTTGAAAAACATTAGAGGATGATAAGAAAACTATGATAAAAATATTTAAAAACTCAAATCTAAAGTGTATATATACATAGACTAGTAGTGTGGGGATTTTATTGTCTAGTCTCTTATACCTCCTCTAGCTACTTACCCATATCAACATCAATTTGTGCACTTAGATCTACATTAAAATACCTTACAAAAACATAGAACAATATGGCTTAACACAACTATGCCCACCATTAAGTGTACTTTATGACATATTTTTGGATCATCACCATCTACAATGACCTCGTGGGGATCTATTTTTTCTACCAGTATTAGATATAGCTCCCTAGTAGGAGGCCAATATATCTCCCCTAGATGAAAACCTACTCTATGTGTGTATTTTGATGCCATACGTGTTGGGGCACCCCCTCTACAATCCTAAAAATACCTAGTAACATGTTCATAGTGGAAACACTCATATATCCCATGAAATATATCATGAAACCAATAATTGAAATGGATCCATTGCAACTAAATGACATCCTTGAGGCATATATAAAACTCTTAGTAAGGCTTCCATATAATATAATATGTAGTCAATTTATTAAAAAAATCTAACAATCTATGGTGTTGCAACTAGAAACACATGGGATAAGAAGCCATATCTCTACATACATCCATGGGTCTTCCCATTCTGCCAAAGCCTAGCCTATAAGGTGGCTTAAATATATGTTCACATAAGCCCCTAAACATGTGATAATGTGGCCAATATAATCCCACCATTAAAATCATCCCATATGAAGTCATATGTCTCTAAACTAGTGATCAACCATAATCTGGGCCTATGAGTACATGGTGTCATGTATCTCAATATCCTCAATATTATCAGGCATATGGTATGATATGGTTACTCCACCACCATCTACAATAATTAAATAAGCAAGTGTGAAACATAAATACTTCCTCACCCATAGAATGCCAAAAATAATAATCTCAAAATTTATAATCATATAATCATTGGGGGAATCATGCCTAGTAATAAACCTATGAGTATGCCTTCTTGATCTTATACCCTATACAACTTATAGAAAAATATTATTTCCCATAAAGTGGTAGTAATAAGATACACCACACATCCTTGAATGTAATTTTCATCACCCTAGTATGGATCCAAAACTGACATGTGTTTAAGTTCCACCTCCTAGATAATGTTATCATTAGGTGCATGTCAAAAGAGCATCACCCTTAGTTGATTGACATATCTGAGTACCAAAATATCTATCAATTACTTCTTTACATCACTCAAATCAAGATCTAACATTGTGTCAATATGGTGTCCATGAAAAAAAATCTCAAACATGCATATCTCCTTGAAATCACATTAAAAAGATAAATTTAGGATCAAATCTATAGTTGTAAAGATGGAAAAATATATCAGAATGATCAAATTAACATAAAAGTAATTTTTTATGTCCAAAAAACACATGCAATAGTGAAAATATGCTAATGAAAAACATTTAGATAGTGCTAACAAGGGTTGGACATTACCGATGTCCAAAAGGCACTACTAGAAATATTTTTAGCACATTTTAGAAAGATAAAATATACAAAAATAATAAATAAAAAATTATCGAACTATTTAAAACTATAAAAAAATTTGAGTTTTCTAAGAAATATCATGCCCAATAGTTCCTCTCCCTATAGGGAAATCTAAAAATGCTCAAATCACATAGGATAGCAGATCATTACATCGACATGATCTAAAGTTAGAGCATAAATTTGATATAAATTATATAATCAAAATATTCAATCTATTTATATTAAATTAATTTTAGTACTATAAGTATAAAAATTAGAGAAATACTATTAATCTAGAATAACATGAAATGCATGATATATTAAAGCTCATGTATCCATTTCACCTCCTGTTAATTGCATTAGAACATGCATGAGAGTATCTTTGGTATGTTGACAATTTTGAGGTCATTATTATTGAACTACAATAGGGAATGTTATATTCATACTTAAAGGATATACACACATTGCTTAACAATTTTTAAATTATCTTGACAATACTATGATTGGGTACAAAATATGACACATCTTAAAATTTATTTATTTATTTTGAATTTATAAATATGTTTCCATTCATCAAAATATTATCTATGGTACATAATTTCTTGTGTCATTTGCCTAATCACCAAGGGAAATTAATGAGAATTCGAATATTACGAATGCATCCACTCACATAAGGGATATAAATATATAATAAAATTAAAAAATAATAAAAAATTAAATATTAAAAGTTTGGCATAAACATTCAATTCCTAATTATATTATGCATTCCATACACTAGTGCATAATAAATACATCTTGAGTGTAAACCAATTGCTTGACATGGATTACATGTTTCATATGTGCTTTCAAAGATTAAATACTTATATAATGACATATATTTTTCATGTTGTTATATGTAATTTACATGATTATATTTTTCTATATAACACATGATGTGTATAACTTAGTCTTTTGAGATTAGTGATTTTCAAGATTCATCCTTTATATCAAAAGGGGGGAATACATTAAGTTTATTTCATAGATTTAGATGATATTCAATTGAGCATTGGTATTTTAAATCACATTGTATTGTTCATACAGGTCACATTGAGAAAATTGAGAGGCATTACATGACATTATCAGAAAACTATGTGATTTAGATTGGTCAAATTGATCCATATTTGGGTAATTATACTTGATTTTGAGGAACAATTGAGGCATTATATGACATTATGACACAAATTATATATGTTAATTTAAATAGATCTATCAGATTATATGGGTTATATTGAAAAAAATAAAAAAAATTCATAACAATATGACTAATAGGTGATGACATTATATAGTAATTTAAGGTACAAATGTATTGTATTGGGGCATGGATGTTGTTAATGCAAACATATTTCTACTTTTATATTGAGGGTCAGTGACGAACAATGGTAGTACATAAGAATTTTAGGTCTATAACCATCCATAGCAATTGATATTTCTACATACAAACCTATTTTGGGTTCTAATTTTACATAGGAACATAGTTTCAAGTTTCCACCTTTTGCATATGAACCTAATTTTGAGGTTCCACCTTTATATATAAACCTAGTTTTAGGGTTCTACCTTTACATAAAAACCTATTTTAGGGTTCCAAAATTACAAATAATTTTTGAACACCTTATTTGATTATCTGACCAAGAAGAAAGCAAGGCTAAGAGCATACTATCCATATGGGTTGGGTAATTTGGGACCCATGTCATCTCGACTCCAAATGACATGAGCACTCTCTAGGAGTAATAAAGGACTACATAATAAGATGTGTAGTTATTTTTTTAATCATTAAAAATTTTCATTTTTAACTCTACTATTATTCAGTTTCAAGAATGATCTATTTGATCTTAAAAAAAACTACTTGTATGTAAACATTGGGCATTTTAAAATAGAAGGGAAAGGAAAGGTCCAAGTTCAAAGATGCAAATGTAGATATGCAATTTATTTTATACCTTTAAACTAATATATAGTATTGTATTTAAATAGTATATTAAATTAGGGAATATATAGACACCCAAATTCAATATAAGATAGACTTTATAATATTTTTCATGTGACTTTAGATATATTAACTCTCATTAAAAATGGGGCACTTATTGGTGCTTTTGTCTTGGTATTACACTCTCTTGTCTACTTCATTTGATTGTGTGTTCATCTATATGATAATTTTTGAATCTATTATAGGGAAACCTAGTTCAGTCTATTTGGAATATGAATTTTTTATATGTCCATGATAATGCCAATTAAAAGTAGGGTGTAATGTCATCAAAAGTGTCCTAACATGTCTTGTAGGTATCATTCAAATTTGGAACACTTCATGTTAGTTAGTTTATATTTTTGGGTATTGTTGGGTTTACTTGTGTGCACCAATAACTCCCTAATTCAAACTTGAGATAAATATATAAATATGAAGTAATTAAGTGCATTATTGTAGATGATATTTATGGATTATATAACACCTTAGTATTATACACTTGGAAAACTCAAACCTTGGTTGTTCCTTTCAGTTATAGACCTTTCCTAATTTTCAAAGTATTATATCTACTTTATCTTGTGCCCCTTGGCTTATTTTTTAGTTTTAATAAGCATATCTTGATGACCCATATATTTTATCTTTCCAATAATGCTTAAAACCTACTTATCTTCCACCTCTAAAAGTTTTGAGCACGTACCTACTTTCCTATTTCTTGGACACATACATCTTGGATAGATACCTTTGTTGATATAGGTGCCCTACTCTAATGCAAGTGTCCAATGCCCTAAAGTCATCCAATTTACAAATGAAATATATCCTAATGGTCAGCCTAAGTGTTTTAATGAGAGTTACTTCTCCAAAGAGATTGATATAAACACAAGATCAACCCTCATTCATTACTCACCTAAAAAATTCTTACCTCCTCATTAGGAAACTTAGAAAAGGCATTCAATCAAGAAATCAAGTGAGCAAAGCTTTCATATTTTATCTTATATCCATTTTAGTCATAGGGATAGTGTATGCAATGGGAAATGCAACAAATCTATAAATCAATCTTATCTTGAAGAAGATAAATCCTACTTACACTTTTGATTGTGGATACATTAAATATTAGAGGTCATGACCAAGATGGATCCACTATAACTAGCCAAGAGATCTCTTACCATAATAAATTCACTAGGGAGGGTTCCAAAATTTCTAGTGAAATAAAACTATTAAATAACCCTAACTAGATCCTATATTTTCATATTCTCTAAACTAATAATAAGTAAATCAAAGTCTAATCTAGTGCTCACCAAAGATTATAAAACAAAGTGGGGGTAATAAACATGAAAATTAAACATACATAAAAGACATATACTCACATCAATGTATATAAAATCCTAATACATGGAAGATAAGTACAAATGCATATCTATCTACTCTTATAAAAGATGATCAAGTTAGGAATATTTACCTTTGAAGACAAAACCATCGAGCCTCAACCTCTCCTTTGGCCAAGGTGTTTTGTAAGAGGTTGTTGTGTTATGTAAAGATCACAAAGATAAATCAGATCTAGGCTACACAACCTATCAATACAATGAAAAGACTTTTCCACAAGACAAGATCCATATCTCTAAAGAAAGTATAAAACCCTAAGCTTCCTCCTCAAGTAGAATGGTGGATAATTAGATGCACAATATATCTCACTTATTCTTATATTATCTTTAAAATGATGAAATGAATGTGTTTATATAGGTCTATCTAACCCTAATCCTTCATAAAAGTTTAAGCTGACAAGGTTGACCCAATCAACCTAATATCATTATTGATTAAAAAATTAAGTCATGGACTAGGTCGGCTAGGGGCTAAGGCTAACCTACACCCTAATAAGTTTTATCAATTAGAGTACAAGGTTGATAGGGCTGATAGTGTAACATAAACCATCAAAAAGGGTTTTAGGTTAGGGAAGGGATAATGAAGGTAGTAAATGACTAGAAGAGGGTGAAAAATAGGATGAAAAACTTAGGGGAATGTTTTTAGGATATGGGTGTGTAGATAACAAGTGATAATAAGTGAAAACAATCCTAAAAAGTACCAATGGTATGCCTACCCATTTTTTGGTGCACCTCTTAAGGTATTCACTTAGATAGATTGAGATTTGATAGGTTCTTACAAGATATAAAGTATCAGTGATTGATAAAGTTTGAAAATATTATGTGTATACATATGCTTCTCTTGAAGTTCATCATGTTTCACTTAGGTGCAACATGGGATGGTGATTCAAGAAAAGAACATAGTGACACACAAAACTGAAGCTAATTAAAGTAAAATAAAGAGCAAATAAGATAAATGAAAGGATATAATTGAAAAACACATACTTTTACTTACCTTAGTGTTGTAAATAAATAAGGATATATAATAAATGTGAAGGCATCCAATGTAGGGAACATTAGGTGAACCTGTCAACATTAGCAAAAAAAGTGATTTTTTTTTTTTTGAAATTTATACATAATATTTTAAAATATTCTCTATGATGTCATGATTCTAAAACATTTTACGATTTGGAAAAAGAGCTAGTAGAGACAAATCTATGATCAAAATAAGAAATATGATGATAAATATTTAAAGGAAAAATAATTTTGAATAGTAAATATAAATAGGGTGAAAAATAATTCATTTGGTATTTTGAGTATTATGAGAAAATAGAGCTTTGATAGACCTAGTGAGAGACCAAACAACTAGGATGGTAAGGAGACAATAACTGAGATGGGGAGGATATATAGCGACTAAAATGAGTGCAACATAGGGAAGTAACTAAAAATTTAAAATATTTGAATATTTTTATTTAAAATCAAGTGAATTATAGAAAATTGGCTGGTAGGCAAAATCTAGGCACTGAAATGAACCTTGGGAAAATTTTAGGGACACTAGGGGTAAAACAAGGTATTGGGTAGGAAAGAGTCAGACTAATAAATACTCAAGGCATTTATGGTAATTGGTTAAAAAGTCTTCACTATGGAAAAACAAAGTTGACTAGGTTAACTTAGTTTGAAGAGGGAAAGAGAACCAACTAGCTATGTAGCAATAGGTTGATTTAGTTGGCTAAGAAAGGGTCAATTGAATAGTAGTGGGCCAAATTAGTTATTTCTAAAGTGGTTGATATAGTACTATAATGTAGAAAGGTGGCCTACTTAGTAATACAAACCAAAGGGTGGCTAAATTAGCACTAAAGAGGCTAAATTAGTATAAATTTTATTGGGCTGATTTAGTATCCTTGATGAAGTATAACATTGATTTAGTATTTAATGGGTTAATTTGATAGAAAATGAACAAAATAAATCAAACATGTTGCATTTTGTGAATTTTTTTAAGAATGTACTTTAATTATAAATGACATAGAGATATAATACATCCTTTATTATTTGATATTTTGTAGAGATGCCATAGATATTAGTGACTGATAGATGCATCATGGTTACCATATTTACTAGAGTATTTAATAGATGTGGATAGAATGAGACTAGTTGCACTGGGTTTAGGATGTATCGTGGAGATGAGGCACATCCTATTGAGTGTTGATCTCATTGTCATATTCCTTAGAACATGGGAATGGTTAAACAACATGTTTTGATGGGTGGTGTATGGGGATACCATATAGGTGGGTATCACACTAGAGAAAGTCCATGTATTACTTGGACTGCCTATAAGAGGGACACCAATGATCATAGGGACAGTAGATGATTTGGAGGAGAGATGAGCATTAACTAGGTGGATGATGTGCTCAGATAGGATATACCCAAGGCTGAGGGTTAGTTTACATATATTCTAAAAATCTAGAAGTCCATGATCAGGTTTGTGATAATACAAATGTTGTGTCAAAAATCAGATGATAAGGTACCATTGTATGCAATAGCCTTATGATAGTCCATTTTGGATCAGGGGTATTATTTAATTTTGGGTCTATCATTTGGGTCCACCTCATGCATGATATGTAAGGTATGTTATCCATAGGTTATAATACCATGGGACCAGTGGTTTTGCTTAGTGCATGGATATATGAGAGGTTATTGATGTATCGACCAACTAGGTTACCTCATGTGGTCAATGATAGGAGGTAGTATGGGTCCCACCCCACATGCTAAAAATTTAGATAGATCATATGAGGGTAGATCATGTGGCATCCATACACACATATTGATACTATTTGGCCTAGTTGGGTAACCATGGTGTTAGGGCTGGTTCAAATACAAATCATAAACCACTATACCTGGTAGGTAGAGCCATAGTCGCTGGCATGATTTTTAGGGTAGTTTGGATTATTTCACCTATTATATCCTCTAGTAGTGCCTAATTTTTGGGTATGACATGATAAATATCTAAGGGGGAGAAGAGGAAGAGGAATGCCAATCGAGAGACTAGTGATCAGGTCATAGCATGTGAGACCATGGACTGTTTGAACATGACAACTAGTAATTGAAGGAAGAGAGGGCATGGATGTTGATGTAGGGTTTCAACATATATAAAAATAGGCACCATAGTAGGATGTGAAGTGACCACCTCAAACACACCATAGACATAGGCACCATCAAGGAGATCAAGCATAGATTAGGGTGGTCACACTGATGATCCAATAATCAGCCTGAGATAGAGCTCGTCAATAGAGGCACCTATAAGGAGAGTCTCATGACACACATGAGTGGTGACTCTTGGATTTGAATTTATAGGTAGGTGAGAAATGAATAAAGTGATTGAAGGATGGGTCAATGGATAGACCATGTTTGATAGATAAGCAGATGGGGAGATGGTGGTTGGTGACACTGGGATTGGTAAAAATATTATAATTTTAATTTTTGAGATAGAATACTAGTTTTATGTGATTTCAAGTAGATATATAGATTTTGAGATGTATATTTAATCTAATATCTATCTGGTTTTTTTTTTATAGATCCTATGATAGAGGAGATCATATAGGGATCCCTAATCATGGTTGTATACCATGACATTTTAGACGGGGTGATGGTACCATATAACCCCACCATGTTGGATGATCCTATGGTACCATTTTCCCTAGCTCAAGCAGGAATGTTTAGACTAGTGGGGGAGGTTGTGAGGTAGTTAAAAACATGAAGGGATGAATTATAGCCATTGACAAGGGTGGGAGTAGGAGAGGCATAGGCCTGGCAACACCTAGCTTAGGAGAGTTGCACACATGGATATCGCGATGTAGCTTGGATAGGTATAGACCTAGGTGGCCAACCTACAAGGATAGGTAATAAGGTTGAGATCCTGGAATCCCTCATTACAGTGCACCATGTAGAGGGGACAATCTGAGGTGTCTATGGTAGTGTGGCTAGGCCATATGATAGGCATGATGGAACCCTATATAGATATATTATTTTGATAGTTGGATTTGATCTCATGAGTTATATTTTGGTTGTGGTTGTTGATGCATGGATATATTTCTTTCTAGCACTTGTATTTTGGTTTTATTGTATATGCTATGGGAAATATATGTGGAGTGTTTTATTTTCTAACATTAT
This sequence comes from Torreya grandis, assembly GCA_037957365.1. Taxonomy (NCBI): domain Eukaryota; kingdom Viridiplantae; phylum Streptophyta; class Pinopsida; order Cupressales; family Taxaceae; genus Torreya; species Torreya grandis. The sequence continues at coordinate 817,590 of JARHVA010001462.1, read as the reverse complement.
GTGATACACATGCATGGTTAAAAATAAATAGGCAAAAAGGACTTGGAAAAGTATACTTAATCACAAATAAATATACTACACACTATATCATGATGGGAAATGTGTAATAGCAAAAATATGATTAAGTATAATAGACCAAAAAGTGGTAAATAAGAGAATCAAAATGTCTTTTAACCATGAAAAATATTGGCACCATGAAAACAATTAAAATCACACTATATCACATTGGGAAGTATGAAAATAATGTAATAAAATAGAAAGCATATGAAATACAAATGGTATAAAAACAAAAAAATTAAGTCAATCAATTATACTAAATCATTTTGGGAAGTATAAAATATATACAAATTTTTTAAACGGAAATTAAATTGATCACACTAATTGAAGTTGGGAAGTATGAAAAAATTAATAAAAATGGTTGTATTCTTACATGCAATTGAAAAATAAGAAGATAAAAGTGAAATATCAATAAAGTAAGCAGATAACATACTATATTAGTATGTGAAACATGTAAATTTTGTGTAACTCTTAATCAATTATGACTTATCTCAAATTTGACACATGTAATTTCATAGTAACTTGGGTATTGGAAAATTTTGTGAGGAAGGCTAGGTCCTATCCATGGTCTTACACTAAAACTCAAAAAGGAATACCAATGAGATGGAAACAATGGGAAAATATGTTAAAGGGTATGTTTATAATGGAAATGTGAAAATTTGGTAATTTGTGAGGAAGGCCTAGTCCTATCCAAGGTTTTACACTTCAACTCATAAATGGGATCCCTAAGGGGAGTGATCAGTGAAAAAAACAATATTTCTCAAGGGGAAATATTAGGATTTTAGGTAATGAAAGAAGGAATGTAAAAATAAAAATGTAGGAATCTATGAGAAGACCTTAGGAAACACGAGGCACACTAAGGACATAAAAAGACACTAAGTGACTAGTGACCATCAATATACAGAGGAGACCTGTTTACTATAAGCATAAAGTTGTATAGGTAGATACGTGATATACTAAGATCAACTCATGTTGTTTTTTTTTAATAAGAGAATTAAAATGGACCTACCTTCCCACAATGTGTTCCCCGTTCCTTAGGACCTCTTACATAACCGTCAGTCTAGTGTGAAGATTAGGTACTTGTGTGAGAAAGTAGGTAGCACTAAAATATTTTTTTATTCTTCTTTTCTAATCTACTATCCTACCACACCCAAATTGACCTTGACTCTATCATGAGGCTAACTATGGAGTTTGATCTTAGATTAGAAAAAGGATCTATGATTAGAATCACATCTTTTAGTGTGAGTTGACTTTTGAAAAAATATTAATGTTGCCTTTTATTAAAATGATTTGGCTTTTGAATTTTTATGTATTTTAAATTTCCTTCTCCATACAAAATTGTAATAAACAATAATGAGAGACAAAGTGATACACACAAATGAGGTTTAAGCTTTGGCTAAAGGAAGCTAAGTATCCAAAGACATGACTGACTAAAACACTTAGGCTTACTTATGAACTAACATGTTATCTCAAGTTTCAACAATGTTTATGCTTCTAAAAGGAAATAATTGGAATAAAGGGATATCCAAGATGGACAATGAAAAGGATATTATAATGAGATGACTTATTTGATAACTAATCACATGGTAAATAATGAATGACTATGGGGAGTAAGGTTTGTATAACCAAGTCATAATAATGATTATCAGTAGTTATAGAGATAATGTAGAAAATAATCATGAGAAATAACAAGATATCCATAGAAAAGGAAATCATAGAGAAAAAGTATGTAATGATGAAAAAGAATCCATAAGATAACATAAATAAGAAAATGACATCATAAGCAACATGTATTAAGAAACATAAATAATCATGTAAGATAAATAAGAATTGGACATAATGTCAAACGATATATAAGATGGAAAAAAGTAAATTTAGAGCACACGTCCGATCCAAAAATGAAGAAAGAAATGAAATAACACAATGATGTGTTCATAAATATTGGTATATTTTTTCACATACGTTATCCATAACATATAATAAGTCTCTATGAAGTTGAACACTAACTGTAGTGAGGGTCTCATCAATCTTCAGTGAAAGTTGAGAAAATATTTGCATTTAATCTCCTCAAAGTAAAATGTATGCATTCCTAAAGGATCATGATTATGAGTAATATCATGCATGAGATACTTAGGAGAAGTAATAAGAGTGGAATATATGGGATATTAAGGGGTCACCAGTGGAGAATGGACCACAGGTGAATGAGTCACCAATGGAAAAGGGACCACAGGTGAAGGAGGATCCATGGGTGATAGAGTTATGGGTGGAGAAATTATAGGTGAATAAGGAGCCATAGGGGAAGAAGGGGAGACTTCTTATGAGGATGAATTATGGGAGGAAGGGTAGTAGGCATAGGAATAGTCATGAGGTGACCCTTGAGATGTTGTTAAAGGATGTGGTAATGGTCAATGTGATGAGTACCACACTGGTGCCAAAGATAATATACCTCTCCATATTTGGGAATATATTTAGGTAATACTTTTGGGGGAGTATATCCTTATATATGGGCTAAGGAAGAGGGGGATTCAAGGTGTTTATATATTGTCATAATTTATGAAAATGCATGGAGGAATGATTAACTATGTTGTGAAAACAATTGATATATTTATTAGTATACTTTTTAGGTGTAATAACAAAGGGACTGGAAATAAAAGCTAGGGAAGGCTGGTGTAGTGAACAATCTCTAGTCTAATGACTAAAAAGTTTATAAATATCATACTATGGCTGAGCTACCCATTCGGTGGGCAAAGGAGCAAGTTTTAGTAAAGGGATCAAACCATCACCAAGGGGAGGTGGGGATGGTAGAGAGATTGTATGAGGCTCAATTGAGGACCAATAGTATCAAAAATAGGAAGAGACTCATATAGAGAGGTAATGGTGATAAGATCCAAACTAGGCTCGACTAAGGGAGGGGTAAGATGCATAGAAGGTTGAAGGATAGTCATAAGCATATCAAGGGTAAACTAGCTATAGGGATATTGGTATCTAGCAAAGTGATAGGGACCAGTCATATCATGATTTATAAGCATGATCCTATGAGGTTATTAATAAATGAGAGGTGTGAGCACCATCTCTACCCTATGAATAAGAGTAACAATGCTAAAATTAGGAATTATATAGGATGGGATGTGATAAGATATATAGAAAGATTGAAGTAAAGACAAATGATTTAGAATGATTTCAATATCTCAGTCTTGAATAAGACCTCATAAAAATGGATCATCTAAGGTATAACCATCAAACAATCACGTTTATGAAGATCAATTACACCAGTAGGGGTGACATTTTCATTAGATGTGACATGCTGAATGGAGTGTCAAGTGTTAGTTAAGATTATGGGCATATCATCACTAGATGGTTAATGGGAATGCATCTTCAGAGAAGGTGGAAGTTGAGAAATGAAATGAAGAGAGAGATCATAGGTTTTTATTTTGATATTGATCTCATCAGGATCATCATCATCTGAATCTGAGAGGTTAAGTGGTATATTCTCAATGAGTTTAGGGTGATCATGGTAACCTCATATAGAGTTAATAAGAAATTTAAACTATTGAGATTCATGAAATGGAACTCTCAACAAGAGTTCAAGGGTTGTAATTTTGAATATACCATAGTCTTATAATTGTTCAAAATTCCAAGGGTTAGTGTCACCTTGAATCATATATATTGCACCATTGTAAGGGATTTTGACACATTGGTAGGTGGAAGAGGCAACTTCTCTCATGCGATGAGTCCATATCCTACTAATCAAGATGATATAAGAGAGAGGGAAATTTAAGGTCATAACCTTCAATCAAACAATGATATGTGGGATGGTGATAGGGAGCCACACACAACCTAAAGGAAGCATTTTCCTTCGATCATAGCCTTGACACATGCTACATGTGAACTTAAGATTACATTCAAAGTATCTAAGGGTTTTAATAAAATTGATAGAGGCAATACAACTACCTAAACCCTCATAAATCAAGGCATTTTTGACTTGGATATCAAAAATTTAAACATTGATAAAGATGGGAGGATCATCCATATGAAGCAAAATCTCATCACAAATCATAGAGTCAATAGGGAATTTGAGGGAGAGAGAAGTGTCCATTATTTCATCAACATGTATAGACATCTCTTTATAATGTTAAAAAAATCTATCTTTGAATCCAAATAAGGTAGATTTGTGTCTTTATAGGGGAGGATGAGGGATTTTAATTTTGAATAGGAGTTATATAAGACAATTATGATGATGCGGAGAAGTCTGCATAAGTTTTAGAAATGGGATTTGAGATGGCAGATTAATAAATTTTGTGATAGGATCCCATTCGTCATAACCCATAAGGGGATTATTGGAAAGAGGTGCATAATGTTGGAGGATTTCCTTAGAAGTAGGATCATAAGTGCATGTGAATTTGTGTTGATAATATGTGGGAGGTTTAATGAGAGGACAATTTTGTTTATTGTCTTGAGAGGATGGGGTAGTTGATGCAAGTTTGGTTTGGGATAGATTTGAAGAAGTGGTAGTATAAGGTTGAGTATCTTTGTAAATGGGTAAAGAGGTTGGAGGAGTTATATAAATGGTATGAGAAGTGATATCTAATAGATTTATTTTAATTAGTTTATCAAAATATATAAACTATTCTTTCCCCAACTTTGTTAAGTGAGTTAGAAAAGAATATTGGATAACACCAAAAGTGTGAGATAATTAGGGAGTGTGGATGGGATGAGAATAAATGAAGGTAAATACCCTTCACATATTAGTCATGTTGACCACATTCTCTTTAGGTGTTGTGTCTATAAGACTATCAATTTTATTGGTAGGAGTAGGCTTATCATTATTGTCTTGCAAATTTGGAAGAGGGTCTTTGTAGATGGCCAAATGAGTATTATCTTGGTTCAAAGTTTGAGTTTTAATTTATGTTTCATGATATTTGAAGGCAATGTCATAGGCTTGTTAACATTTATGAATGATAAAATCATGGTCAAAATTGGGACCAAGGAGGAAATCCATAGCTAAGTTACATAATTGCCTACAAGTCTCATGAGAATGACCCCAACTAGCATAGAGCCAACATAACTTATTTGGATCATACCAGGATTTCATGAGATGAGTGGGATCAAGCTCTCATGGAAGAGGCCTTGGTAGATTTTTTTAAACTCCTCTATGGCTAAAGTTTTATGAACATTAATTTTATTTTTTGAATATAAATGAGGATTAGGGATGTGGTTAGGAGGGGAAGCTTGTTTTGAAGCCTAGTGGGGAACAATAGATTGAATATCATGAATGGTATCATAAGAATCAGTGAAACCATCATTATTATCATTATGATTTTTATTTTTTATGAGAATATGAGTGATCATAAAAGGTTGAGATGGATAAAATTGATGTATGAGTAAATATTGGCACTTGGCTTGGTCAATGACCTCTTCTAAAGTTTGTGGAGAGAAAGTTCAAACATGATCTTGCAACTTAGGATAAAGAGTGTTGGTGAATAGATGAAAGAGGTTTTCATATACCATATTGTATTCACACTTTTTGGACAAAGTCTTCTACCATTTGATGCAAATTTTTTTAGTTTTTATTTCAAGTTGCTTGCAATTAATAAAATGAGCTAAGGTATTTTCAAGGAAGTCACTAGTTTGAAACTCTTGTACTAGAGAATTAACTAAATCTTCCAAACTAGTGATGAAATGAGATTTGAGTTTGTTATACCAATCTAAATCATCTCCAAATAGAGTTTTTGATAAGATCTTTGTAGTGACAAAGGTGTTTAACTTGACCCAATCTTTATAGAGATTTGTAAATTTTTTTAAGTGTAAGGTAGGATTAGCTGACACATTGTAGTTAATGGTAGGGTGATGCATCCTATATCTATGTTGGTAATTTTAGGTGTAAGAGGTTTGTTTTGAATATGTTTGATTATTTTATTAACAAGAGGAGGTTGAGGGATAATATTACCATGGGAATCCAAAAGAGGGGGTGCAGGGAGGGAATTTTGGTTATGCACTCCCCATAGAAACTATTGAGGGTGATTTTGGAGATGGATAAGATGATTTTGCATTTGCATCATTTAGTTGGCATTATTATCTTGGAAATCATTCATTTGTTTAAGAGTTTGTAACAAAATCTAATGGGTTTAAGTGGTGTTATTTGTAGTGTGTAAAGCATTGGCATTGGTATTAGTGGCTTGGGTACCACTAAGGGTGATAACATGCATGTTATTAGTATCTTGAGAGGATTTTTTAGTAAAGGAGGCACTAGTATCATGATTTTCTTGGATGGAAAAAGATGAACTAGTAGAGGGATGAGAATAAACATCACTAGAGGCATGATTACCATGGGTAGCAGATGACACATAGTGGAAGAATTGGGAAGAGTAGGTCTTAGAAAAGGCCCACTAGATGTAGAACCTGCCATGTTAATATAGATACTTAGCATGGAGGTAGAGGAAATCAAAGAAGAAGAAGTCATAGTATGATAAGGGGTCAAAAGAGAAGGAAGAGGTTGAGAGACAAAGAAGCTATTACCCCCAAATCTGTATGAGAATGTGGGGGAACGTGAATAGGGATATTTGGTTTGACCACTTATCATTAGATGGTAAATAGTAGAAGTATATTTTACTCAATGTTGAGGAATTTCATTAATGAAAAAAAATATTATGGAGTATAATCTAATTCAAGTTAATATTCTAAGGAGAAGAGAGGGTTGTGAACTAAATATCTATTAGGAGGGGTCCCATAATTTTTAGTAAGAGTGGCCACATGCACATTAATCTTGTCTAGAGTAGGATCCACAATATGTTTATGGGAAAACTTATTGGGGTTGGTAAGGCTCATCATATCTATTGAATTTAACTTAGTGTTGTCTTCAAAAATGAATTTCATGATGAGAGAAAAAGATTAAGGAATACTAAGATGATGCAAAGATAAAAGGGTAAATAATAAATAGAGTCGAATAGGTTAACTATGTTCTGTAATCCAGTAGGCAGAGAAGAGTATAGAGTCGTATAGGTTGACCTTGTATTAAAAACAAGGGATAAAACAAGATGAGAAGGATACCGAGTTATAAAGGTTGATTATGTTTTGTACCCTAGCTGGTAGATAAGGATACAAAGTCACACATGTTGACTATATAGTGTATACTAGGAGATAAAGTAGGCTGAGAAGAATACACAATCATATAGTTATATTGTGTACTAATGATAGGGAACAATACAATCTATAAGAGAACATATTAACTGGAATGAAAGTGTGATAAAATAGGTAATTTTTTTACAAAATAAGTGAGTCAAGAATTAAATAAAAAACACAAACAATTTTATCAATGTGAGTGATCCAACTAGGGCACACAACACAAAAACTTTCACCAACATTGGCTAATGCAAATTTTTGTAATATAACACTCAATCATCAAAGAGTAAGCAATCAAATGAAAATTAAATGCTAACTGAGTGGTCATCCTAATTTTTATTATATTATTATGAAGTATTGATTTAAGTGTGATAAGAGAGTTGGTTGCAATAGGGAACTAGAAAAGAAATCTATGGATGGTTTCAGGGTGTTTGGGTTGAAAAGGATCTGTGTTGGCAATGGTACTAGTTTAGTATTGGGGCCTACCCCATCATTTCAAAATCCCATGGTGTGGGGTAATTTTCCAAGATATACCATTAACCACATATTTATACTTGGCTAGAAAACTAATTTGGCATCCCCCTTGGTGACGAAATCCAAGTATGTATACATTGGGAAGACAAATGTTTAAATGCATTTTGAATGTTGTGTGTTTTGGTAGTGTGTTCAAAACAGGAAAATAGTGTAACTAAATGGTAATTTTAAAAACCACTTATTTATATTATGTGAGTTACTCAAAGAATGAAAACAACTAAAAAGGAAATGTGAATTAATTACTAGCAAATAGTTGTTAATTCTTTGATGAATAATAATACATAATAAGTTTAAGTGACATTGTATGCAAACATTATAGAACAGAGTCGACTAGGTCACTATTGTTCTACAGAATCAAGGTCTCAAAGAATAGAGTTAAATGGGTTGATTATGTTTCTTAGATATAAGATAGACTACATAACTAAGTCGACTAGGTCAACCTAGTTGGTTGTAGGGTTGCGGTTTTAAAGACTGCTAACTTATGCAAAATAGATCTAAAACAATTACTAAAATGAAAGAGAAAGGAAAGATAAGAACTTTGGTGGGATTTAAGATGGTTAAGATTGAAAATTTTATGCTAAATTAATTTAAATGTTTCTTTCTAATTCTACAAATAAATTCAACTTGTTCAACCTAGTTTTGCAAAACCCTATGTGTTGAAGAAGACTAAGATGACAAAGTCAACCTGTTCGACCTAGTTTATTGATATGTATACTGGTAGAGAGAATAAGATGATAAAATCAACTTGTTTGACCTTGTATGATTATATACAAATGAAAATGAGTACTATATCGACCTTTTTGATCCAATAACTTGTATCTGATGAAGACCTACAGAGATAAAACATAGTCATTTTGATGAAACTGTGTTAAACCTACATATAGAAAGTTAGAACTATACTGAATGGTTTGATGCAATACTAAAAATATAATAATATAATTAAAATGATAGCATGAAATAAAATATACAAAGGGTTAGATTCACATCAAGTTCATTAGAATGTATGTAATGGGAAATGTAGTAGATCTATAAATCAATCCTAGCTCAAAGAAGATAAATCCTACTTATACTTTTGATTGTGAATAAATTAGATATTTAGGTTCATGACCAATATGGATCTATTATACCTAGCCAAGGGATCTCTTACCATAATAAATTCACCAGGGAGGGTTCCAAATCCTCTAGTAAAACAAAACTATGAAATAACCCTAACTAGATCCTATGTTTTCATACTCACTAATCTAATAACAAGTAAGGCAAAGTCTAATTTAATGCTTACACAATCTTGTGGCACAAAGTGGGGTTAATATACAATAAAATTAAACATGCATAGAAGACATATACTCACTTCAATGTATATAAAATATTAATTAATGGAATATAAGTAAAAATACATATATATCTACTCTTATAACGTAGGAACAAAGTTAGGAATACTTACCTTTGAAGACAAACCCATCAAGCCTAAATATCTCCCTTGGCCAAGATACTTCGTAAGAGGTTTTTTTGGTATGTAAAGATCTCAAATATAAATCAAATATAAGCTACACAACCTATCAATGCATCCAAAATACTTCTCCACAAAATAATATTTGTATCTCTAAATAAAGTACGAAACATAAGCTTGTTCCTTAATTAGAATGGTGGATAAGTAGATGCACAATATATCTTACTTCTTCTCTTCTCTTATAAATGATGAAATGAATGTGTTTATATAGGTAGATATAACCCTAATTCTTTCCAAAAGTTTAGGCTAATAAGATAAACCCAGTCGACCTAGTATCATTATTGACAAAAAAACATTAGGTCATGGACTATGTCATCCAAGGGTCGACCTAGACCCTAATAAGTTTTATCAACTAGAGTACAAGGTTGATAGGGTTGATAGTGTAATGTAAACTATCAAAAAGGGTTTTATATTAGGGAAGGGATAATGAAGGTGGTAAATGACAAGAGGAGGGTGAAAAATAGGAGGCAAAGCTTAGGATAATGTTTTTAAGAGGTGGGTGTGTATATATCAAGTGTTAATAAGGGACAACAATCTTACAAAGCACCAATGGTATATTTGCCCCTTTCTTAGCACAACCCTTAAGGCATACACTTAGAGATATTAAGACTTGATGGGTCTCTACAAGATATAAAGCATCAATAATTGATAAAGTTTAAAAATATAATGTGCATACATATATCACATACATACATTTAAAGTACTGAAGAAGAAGCCCAAGAGCTATAGTTTCTAAGTTATAAGTTAGGTCATTATTGTACTTAATTTACACATATTTCATGATTCACACATAAGCTAATACATATAAAATAACTACATCAATCTAAGTCCCTCTTCAGAGTATTGGTTATGTGGGAAACACCCATTGATAGAGGGGTATTTGGGGTCATCTCATCATTGTGTGCCCACTAACCCATTTTTTCCCAAGGTCACTATTAAGATGAAGAATTAGGGTTTCACAATTTTATAATTAGAAATAGTCTATGACCAAGATTTGAATGCATCAAATCGAAGGTGAAGATAAAATTAGAAGCATCCAAGTGGTTGCATCCTCTTATAATAGGTATTACATACATGAAACCTACAACATGTTCAAACAGTATTGTCAACATAACCATCCAAGGCTGATGCTAGTTTCCATAGCTCTAGAGGCACTCAATCTAGAATTTGGTAAATGTTCTAAAATATTCTTCTAGTTTATTTCCTGCTTGTTTCATATCTAGAAATGTGTCAGCATCAGAATTAACCAAGTATATTAATTCTTTGTCATTTTCATGTCTAGCATAGTTGTACTTACTATTTTTAGCCTATCTTAGTTTAATAAATTTAACATATGTTATATATGAGTTTAACATCTAATTGGCCTACTATAGAGATAATTTATCACCTTTTACCTTAGGTTATCTCTATCTCTTTTAAACCTAAATAACCCAATCTATTTTTTAGGGTTAAACATTTGTTGAACCTGATCTTTGAACTCCAAACCCTAGGTTAATTAGGGTTTTCTAATTTTTCTATTGTTGAGCCTAAATTAATATAAAATATGTGCAACATGGAATCAATTATCACCTATTTTGGCTTCCAATTTGTGATATTTGATATGGTTTATTATATCACTTCCATTGTCAAAAGTTGTAAGCAGATTCATACACATCATTAGAGGGTTTTTAGTTGGAAACAACACTTGATCTTTTTTCAAAATTCCTATTGCAATGTTACAGAGTTAGTATCTATATGCCAATGTGCATGCTCTAAACTATTTATTATACCTAAATATTATTTTAATGATAGTTACCATCTTGCACCCATTATTCACCCATGGATTATATTAGAATTTTTGGTTCTTGATATTACTAATTGAAGAGGTAAGGTTGTTTAACCCATTATACCACATATTAATATACAATAGGTGCCTCCTAAACCTAATATTGAAATAAAATATAAGGGATATGACATTATTGACCAATTGAGAAATACACAAGCTAATATTTCAATCCTTGATCTCCTAAAGCAATCTAATGTTTATAAGGATATCCTATATGAGGTATTACATGAGACACAAGTTCCAATTAATATTGAGCCTAATTATTTTGTGGATATGATGAAAGGTTTAAAGAACAATTCCAAATTCATTACCTTTGATTTAATATACACCATCCAAATATATTATTGACCAAAATTTACCTTTGTTAATACAAGTGAGAATTCAAAATAAAGGCATCAAAAGGGTTCTCATTGATAATGGATCGGGTCTAAACATTTGTAGCATAAAATTTCTAACCACCATGGGTATTAGCACCAATATTCTTTAAAAAATGGTTATGTACATAAAATGATTTGTTAATTCATATATCCCTCCAGTTGGTCAAATCAAATTGGCTATGACATTGGAACCAAAAATAGTTTCAACTAGTTTTTAGGTAATGTCACAATCATTACATTATAATTTAATTTTGGGTAGACCTTAGATATATTCAATGGAATTTGTACCATATACACTTCATTGACATGTAAAATTCATACATGATGGAACCTTATTATCCCTTCCTATTGATGATGAACCTTTAAATTTTTTAAAAATGATACATTTAAAAGCTAAAGGCATTACTATAATGTTACCACCTAAAAAATGCATTTATCTTGAGCACATAAACATGTATGAAATAGGTGAGTCAAGTAAAATGGATTATTTATCTCCAAATGTAAATAATACACTAAATATTGAGGCACACATAGATGCACATCAAGAGCAAGAACCATTACTAAAGGAGCCAATATAAACACAATAGACCCCACCATTTGAGCTTCCTATATTGGTAAATACTAAGTAGAAATATGGTCATGTTTTAGATTAATATTATAGAAATGATGATACTACTTATGATATGACATATGAGAAAATGTGAAAACTAAAATTTGATCCACTTGATCACCTTTTGCATAACCTATTCTAACCTACAGGTCCTGATACATATAAGCTAAATCCACTTTTTTAAAATAAAAAATTGAATATAGATAAGGGACAAATAAAAATAGTAGATGAACACGTAAATTCTTGTTATTCCATACATCCCTCTTGGCTGAAAATATTGAGTCAACCTTATAAGGGTCAAATGAAAATTCATCATGTAAACAATGTGGAGTCTTATCAAAAGGATTCACAACAAATTTTAAAGATCATGACACATAAAGGTACTCTAGATACCATGTTATATATGTTACTTAAACATAGAATAATTTATTTACCTTATACCAGATACAGATCATGTAGTAGACTTACACATATAGAATACAAGGTACCGAATTGTAATTATCATCAGATCATTGGCCATAACACCAATCAATGTGAGGCATTGAAAAAACTAATTCATAAATATAAGAATAAATAATGCATACGTATTGTTTTTGACATGATAAAAAGGCAAAATCCTTCACATATTTTAGAAGATAATTATCTCTCAAAATGATTAAAATATTAAGATTTAACTGTTACTTCTAATATTGATGGGGTATATTACTACCATCTCTAGTTTGATAATAAGAAGTGGGAAAAAATTTGTGGAACCACATATATCACACAATTGGGACATACTACAGATGAACTAATGTACTCTCCAATAATGCCCAAATATTGAGGATACATTAGGTTACCTATAGCCTATGTCCCATATGTGGAATCTTCCTCCATATGGATATTACACTATGAACCACATTTGAAACAAAAGTTTGGACAAAATTGGCTAGTCAAGTGAAATGGTAAGCTAAATACTATAAACATGTGTGTTAATTTTTATGATATAGGTACAAAGATTCACATACAACATGATGGGTATGATTATTTACCTACACCATTGGATTTAGGTAAACCATTAGATAAAAACATTGAAGAGGTGGCATTACATCGATATAAAAAAAGTTTGATAAAAAATTTAGGTGGTCCTACACCTTTTGATGATGAGGAATTCCTTGATTAGAGATCTTCAAGTATTCCAGAAATACCCAAAAAATATTTAATAAACTCTAAAAATATTTTTAGTACCTACATGCTCTATTGGCTCCTTGGCATCTATGTGTTAGTTCCATGTTGATGGATGGCATATCAGTTACTCCTTACATACACATGTGTGTCACATTTTTACTTGAGTGTGATATAGACATACACAGATATATGATCTATTCCTATTTTAGATGTTGGGCCTTACCTCTACTCATGTCATATGGGCATTGGGGGAATCCACCTATATGATCATGATATATGTAGGTTATATCATTCTATGGTCACTTTACATTATCATGTTTGAGATTATATGTACTTACACATGACTTTATCTATGATTATATCTTTCTTAGGTTAATTGATATGTTATGCACTTATTTTTTTTTTATAAACACATTTGATCCATGAGATACTATGATATGTTTATGTTGGTACTTATTATTTCCTTTATGCACTTTCTTGAGTGTCTTACCTTGCTATTGTCTTGCTTATTCAAGAATTTGAGTATGATCCTTTGTTTGTGTTTACCATTCCTAGGTATGATTTATTAGACATTTGAAAATGTCATTCTTGATTTTGTGGACATTTAAATAAGTTATGTCCCTTCGATTGTGCAATATTTGAACATGCCCCTTATTTATAGTCTCCTAGGACCATTGTAGGTTGACTTGATTTTGAATGCTCTTATGTGTGTGCTTATTTGCTTGTTAATATTGTACTATTATTATCTAGAATTTGCCATGATATTTATAATTCATCTTAGTCCTTCATGTGATCACATTGTTTTATGCACTTCAATGTTAGATTTACCTAGACATGTTCTTATATATACTACATGGTTCCATTCAAAAATTATAAATTTATCTTATCCTTTTGAGAGGAGGTAAATACCAGTTTATATTCTTTTATAACATCAATGAGGGGTGGGGTGACATGTCATAGAGGCATGTTCTCCATATTTGACATAGTTTTGAGATTCAGTGGGGGAATGTCATGTAGGCATGGCTTCCACATATTCATAGTTTTAAATTAAATAGGGGCATGGTTTGGAAGTTATCCACACTTATTTAGTATTCAAAAAAACCAAATTCAATGGGGGTATGCATTGGAAACATGTCCTCCACATTGGAACTTATATCAATTTTTATATTCAGTGGGGGCATGATTTGAAAGCATGTTCTCCATACTTATTCAATATTCAGTTCACCTAGATTCAATGAGGGCATGTTTTAGAAACATGTCTTCCACATTGGCACTTATTTTAGTTTTCATATGTCTCCATGTATAGTGGTGGAATTATTTGGAAGCATGTTATCCACACTTACATAGTTTTTTAATTGGCCAAAGCACACAATTATATAATTCAGATACACATTTGTGATAAAATTATATACATTGGTACAATTGTTATACACAACTTCAACATGAGACATATCTAAGGTGAATATGCTATGTAATGTGTGCCTAATATTATAAAATACAAATCAGCTTCAGATTTCAAAACACTCTCAGGGACTGTCATCACTCACTAGGTTAGAATTTTATGGACTATATTGAACTAATCTACTGTAATAGTTGATTTACTTTTGGTGTGGTTGAGATGATTAAATCATTCAACCTTGGCAAGTTTTTAGGTTGGAATTGATTGTATCATCTAGCCTCGCCATTTTGATAGTATGAGTTGAATTGGTTAACTCATGCTCACCAAGTTATAAGAATGATTGGGTTGAATGATTGAGGTAATCTCAACTATCAGGTGGTAACTCACCCTTTTTCCAAGGTTGGGGCTTGTGCCTTCCAATATATATATATATATATATATATATATATATATACTTAGATATATGCACTTTATAGATTTATATATATTTATTCCAATCTCAGTTTCAGACCCTTACAATGATATATATTTTCAAATCAAATTGCCAATAAGAAAGGTGGTTACAGTGATACATAGGTGTACTCATAAACCTTGCTCTTTTAATTTAAATATTTTTTATAATTTCATTTTTAGATTATATACAATGATTATATACTGTAACATGTTATTGGTTGTAGTTCAGTCACTAGAAAAGCACTCAAGTTAGACTCATAAAAGGCAAAATATGTTATACACTCCTAGGTGCACATTTACTCTCCTTTAAACCAAAAATTTCATTACTAGCTTAAGGGGGGGGGGGATGTAGATGGTAATTATGGATTATATAACACCTCAATATTATACACTTGGAAAATTCATACTTTGGTTATTCCTCTTAGTTATTGACCTTTCATACTTTCGTAAGTCTCACATCTACTCTACCTTGTGCCCCTCGGCCTATCTCTTGGTCTGACTGGTCTTTTGTTGATGACCTAGACCTTCTATCTTGTCCATAATGCTTAAATCTTTCTTTTCTTCCACCTATGCAAGTTTTGAGCTTGTACCTAATTTCTTATTCTCTGTACATGAGCATATTTGATAGACACATACATCAACATAGGTGTCCTACTCTGACATAAGTGTCTAGTGCCCTAAGGTCATCCAATTTTAAAATGAAACATATCCTAATGGTTGGCCTAAGTGTTTTAATGTGAGTTACTTCTCCAAAGGGATTGATATAAATACAAGATCAACCTTCATTCATTCCTCACCTATAAACTTCTTACCTATTCACCAGGTAACTTACAAAAGACATTCAATCAAGCACTCAAGTGAGCAAATCTTCCCTAGATTCTCCTATTTTCATATCACCCATAGGGAAATCACATACACAGGTCTAAATTAATAAAAGAGCATTCCAAAAGCTATATTTTTAAAGTTACAAGTCAAGTCGCTATTGTACTTGCTTTCCACATATTGCATGATTCACACATAAGGCAACACATAGGGGAGAACTACATCAGTCTGAGGCCCTTTTCAGACTATTAGCTATATAGGTAGCTCTCATAGATAGAGGGGTCTTTGGGGTTAGATCGGCACCATGTACCCATTAACCCATTTTCTCCAAGGTCACTATGAAAATGAAGAACCAGGGTCTTGTAATTTTATAAGGAGAGATAGTTTATGACCCATATTTGAATACATCAGAGCAAAGGAGTAGACAAACTTAGAAGCATCCCAGTGGTCACATCCTCTTTTAACATGTATTATGTACACAACACCTATGTTAAGTTTAGACAATAGTGTCATTAGAACCATCTAAGGCTAATGTTAGTGTCTGCAGCTCTAGACACACTCAATCCATAATTTGTAATTGTTTTAGAATCTTATTCCAATCTGCTTCTTACCTATTCTAGATCCATAACTGTGTCAGCATCAGAATTAGCTAAGTACATTACTTCTTTATCATTTCCATATCTAAGGTAGTTGTACTTACTTTTTTTAGCCTATCTTAATTTATTGAATTCAACAAATGTTATATCTGAGTTTTGCATATAATTGGTCTGTAATAGAGATAATTTATCACCCTTGTACCATAGGCTATCTCTATTCCCTTTAACCCTATATAACCCCAATCTAGATTTTTAGGGTTAAACAATTATAAGGACAAACATTCATTTAAAATACAAGGCATACATAGAGAAAATATACATCTAGTTGATTGATATTTTACTTTGGCATATATTTAAAGTTTTCTATAGGAATAAATATGATTATACACATCAATTGCAAGATTGTATTAAAATAAGAGCTAGGCAAAATTACATTTATACTTTCATTCACACAATTTGGCACACAAGCACACACAAGTGGGAAAACTACATGTTACTTGAGCCCTATTCAGAATATTGGAACATAAGCATTGCTTAGCTACTCAGTGGGGAGTAGTTGCGGTCAATTTAATCAAAAGAGCTAATCTATTTTTCAAGTCATCTTGGAGTCAAAAATGCGATAGGGTTTTAAAGGAAAGAGAAAGGAAATAAAGATTTATGCACAGGACCCATGAGGCATCTACATGCACAAACATAATGGTATGAGGTGTCATAGACCTGCATAGTCAATAGGGACATTGTTGATAGAGCCTGGTTAGTACCGGTCATTGCAGGTGTCTTAGTTTCATCAGTAACGTCCATGTAGGGTTTGAGTTCTTGTTTCTTGATCTGAGTGGTTACAGAGTAGACACAAAGTATTTTTAAAAGTAGTGATGAACATAGTGAGCAACATAATATCAAAATAAGTTAAGTACATCCCTCCCTATAATGTTTTATCAAATTTTAAACTTTTAAGTACAATATCAATTTACCCTTTTGCATTCATATTTGTGTGATTATTACCATATTTTACATAGTTTAAATATTTCCAAATTTACTCTATTTAAATCAAATTAATTTAAAATAAGTAAAACGAAAGTGTCTTCCTATAGAAAGACAAATTTGATAGGTGTAAGTGAATGAAAATATGAGTTGTGAAGATGGCATATGGATGGGAGAGGTGACACTTAACAATCATATAAAATCATATTTAAATCTCCTCTGATTATTGGCTAATTCTTATTTAGGTGTTCATGATATGATGCAATACAATTGTAATATAAAATTACAGATGATGTTATATATCCCATTTCTAATTCATAATTATACTTAGTTGTCATTGTTCATTTAAAAAAAAATATATTCTCACAATAAATATTATAGATTTCTTTATAAAATAGAAATGTCATAAATAGATTTCTTTATTAAATTATAAAGATCTATCTTATATAGTCCACCACAAAAAATACATGAGTGAATCCATAAATGGTTTTCAAGACTTTGTGTCCATCTCAAATTCACCTTGCCTATAAATCATGTCAATGTTAGTTTCCAATGGTTTCTCCTCCTCATCCATGAATTTCCAATGAGTACAAATGAAAAAAGAAAATCTCAGTGGATATTATTAACATGGAAATTTTGGTTTATATGTAGGGTAACAAGTTGAATTTAGGGCTCAAGGCTACTATATATATTAACATGGTGAACCAATGATTATTTGAGGAATATATGACATTTTAATATTGAATATCGTTAGTTCAATATATATTAAATTATAATAATTCATCAAAAAATTACATAAAAAAATAGGACAAAAAAACAATTTAAAGATAATCCATCTAATCATATAAAACATTAATTCAAATAATTAATAACAGTGTTCAATTATTAGAAAAAAACTTGACCACTTCAAAATCTAATAATTAATATTACTTAAAAGAGAAACAAAATCAATTATAAAATTGAGAGAAAACGTTGAAAATCGTTAATAAACATACTCTAACTATAAATATATATATAGTATCAATATTTTCCTTATTATATTGTGTGATAGAGATGCACCCTAAAATAAACAAGCAATATACGTGACTAGGCTCCAAGTCAAAGATAGATTTTCTGAATAGCTTGCTTTTTATATTTTCTTCTAAAAATGACTATAATACACGTCAAAGTATTTTTTAAGCGAAAATATACCATACAATCTAAATAGTTGATTGTAGTATTCTTTAATTTAGTTACTTTTGTTCCATTGTATCTTATTGTGGTTAACTTTGTTTTATAGTATAATATAATATAATATAATATAAATTATGAATTATGAATTTGTTAAAAAGGATAGCGACCATGGAATTTAACACACTATCCCAAGCAGCCTTAGTGGATAGCGCATGATAGGGATGGGATGGTTGGAATCTTGTGCCTCTCCAAAGGGGTAAAGTTTTGGTTTTTCTTCCCATCGAATAATAAATATTAAAACATTGGAAAATGACATTTTCGAAAACAAAAGGTGCCGTATTCTCTTAACACATATTCTATAAAGTGTGAAACGACGACAACTAATATTAATATGGATGAGTGGATTTCAACTAAATTGCAGCATACGTATCCAATTACGTTTAAGTGAGTTAAATAATATGTATAAAGTACTTGCCAAATTTAATTAATTAAATTTTAAAATTTGATTTGATTTTGTGATATGGTAATAATTGTTACAAATTGATAGTAGAAATGTATGTTATTTAAAAGTTAATTTAGACAAATGATTGATGATTAAAGAAGTTTGTTTGGCTTATGGATAGTTTGAATCGCATATTGTTGTTTTGGACAAAAGTATAAATAACTTGAAACAATTTGATGACTATGTTTACTTAATTATGATCTTCATAATCTTTATATAATTTCTTACTATCGTACTCTGATTACAAAGTTCTTTTTCTTACTTTAATTGACAATAATATTGAAAAATTAAAAAAAAATAAAATAAATAGTCAAGTTACCTTAATATTTTTTAGACCCATAAATAATCAAAATATTGAAAACAAAAAATCTCAATAGTTACATAAGCTCCAATAACGTACAAAATAGTGTCTTTTAGTGTATATCTAAACATTAACTTGTGAGCCTCAATGAATACTTTAATGAGTACTTGATATTCTCTAAAATACCGCAAGTGCTCAAAAAATTATTTTGAATGATAAACAAATATTTTTTACCTAAATATATTAAAATAATAGATGGGCCCATGGATGTGTTGAACAACCTCAAGACTTCACCCATAGTGTATGCACACTAGTATAAAATTAAAGTAAAGAATAGATAAAATAAATGTCATATTTCCATTAATGCACAGAGGTGAACGAGGACTAATGACCCTCTTCACAAGAATATTACAATGATAATACAACTATGAAAATTAACATTCATCCATACCCTTCACTTTTTTATATAGATAAGTAACGTGTTTATGATATGAAGACATATGTATATTTTAGGGAATACTATCAAATTAGACAAATCCTAATTACAAAATAACCACTAAAGAGATATTCTTATTTATAATTAACTTATAACTAGAAAATAAATAATGATGTGCACATAAATGTATGTTTATCCAAAAATAATACTATAACAAGTGTATCTTAGATTATTCAAAACTGTATGTCCTAATATACAAGTTCATCTTGGGAAGGGGAGGGGGTGCGAAGGGAGAAAGGGGAAGGTGTGGTCAAGGGGCAACTTGACCATCTCCCCCCTTTTGTAATTTTTTACCATCTCCCCCCTTTTGTAATTTTTTATATTTTTTCAAAATAAAATCAAAATATTTTTAGTGTTTATAAGCAGGGCATGTTACATGTGTTCACCAAGTTGACCCAGTCTCCAAAATTACTCTGAGATTCAACCAATATGGCATTTTTTTGGCTTGGACACTGACTTCAACCCCATTGGGCCCTTACCTAAACTTATCGTGTCAAATTTCTCAACCAATTTTTTTGTGCAACTCACTTCTCCCAGGACGTCGTCTTGTCACCAAGTTCATCATGCACTCTCTATTGAATCCTTACACATTTTGGCTTGCAAATGCATTTTTTGAGTTACATGAGCAATCTCTAACTCCCATGTGCATTCCGTAGTTAATTATGCCATTTGGTGACCCTTTATAGCCTCTAGCTACCTTGTGTAGTCTTTGGACTATATGCACTCTTCAATAACAATGTTTACCCTGTGACACATGTGTGCAGGCTCCAATCCCTTTCACTCTTTGGTGCCTACATGCACACTCTAGTACCCATTGTGTGCTTTGGTGCCTAACTAATATGAGCCTCTTATTCTTGAATAAATTTAGTTGATAAGTTGTCGTATACTAGCCCATGTTGCAAAAGCTTTTCTTGAAACTTTTTTTAATCTCACCTCTAAAAGGTGATTGCATGATAAGCTCATATTCACCGGACCTTGTGCACAACATGTTTTCCCATATAACCCTAGGGTCCACACCGACCTTTCATAGTTTGATCATCTGAACACCCAAATTGAGTTGGTGATGTCATTTTGTTAGTATTTATTCCATGTAATGATATTTTATAATTTTTGGAGATCAAATGATAAGTTATGGCCATTGAGCTTGACCCTTCACTAGTACACACAAACTTTTTCCACCTATATCTTAGACATATGGGGGTATTTTTGAGTAATTTTTTTCACTGTACCTATCATTCTAAGAGATTAGTAATGATATATCTATTTTTGGATATTTGGATTACTATTCCCGTTATTCATAGTTTTATAGATGCCATATGGATAATTCAGGGTTCAAATTGTAATAAATTTTGTGTACGAAATAATTTCTTGATGATTTTTATCAAAAACTATGTATTTTCATGAGAAAAACATAGTAATGTAATCAAATTATTGATTTGATGTCAGCTAAGATAGATTTGACCATCTTGTACTTTAGGCCTATGAAGGGTAACTATGGTCTAATTTTCACTATTTTACTTTCTTTCTATGATTTGTAAGGATTTTTTGATAATTTTTTATACATCACCTATAAATGTATACCCATCACTAAAAATAATGATTATGGCCTAGTCGTCAGGACTCATATTGAGGATAATTTGCTCTTGAGCCACATGTGCTTCTTAATAACTTGGATAATAATGCATGACACCTTTTGTAGTGGATTCAATCCTCCCATTCCTTGATTTTGTGAGATATATTGTTTAATTCTTAAATCCATCCCATGATATGTATTTTTGACACCCTTGATAATGACACCTTCTTGTGTGTTTAACCATTAGCTTCCCAACATGATTAGGTTTATAGTGTTTGAGAGGTGGGATAGGCCCATCTATGTAGTTATCAATATGAGGGAGACTTTTGACATACTAAAAATTAATTATATATTTGAATCCTATAGTTTTAAAAATACACTAGTATTCAACAACATATCCTTCTTTATTTGGTGGTTATAATTAATCAACCCCTATATATCCCAAAAAGATGGAATGGTGTCTATAAGGACCTTTTTACTACTTGACATTCTTTCACATATAGTTAACGGGACTTTTTTATGACTAGTTTGGATACACTTACACATCAATTTAGTTTTTTGTGAGGTAAATTATCATTTTTTGAAGAAGCTTTAGCATTATCTTCAACACAGTCAACTTCCTATATTAAGAGCTATGCTTCCTCTTGGATAAAATCTTTTGATCATTTTCTTGGATGGCTTAGACTTCTATTCGGTCATGTTTGGTGTTTTATTAAACTAGGATTTCTTTCTCATGAGATATGTCCATTCATGGCTCTCTTAACACCAAAATATGCTTGCAATGCCTTATAAATATTTAGTATGGATGGATCATCTAATTTAGTTTATGTGCCATAATATAAAGTAGTGTTAAAAGTTGGTCTTCACTCTTGGTTTTCTTTTTAAACTTTTATGATGCATCTAATTTGCATGGTCACCATTTGATTTAGAGTTGTTATTTGAGTGACACACACATATTATTTTATCTTACCCATTTCAAACATTATGTGGGAATGTATGTGATTATAATACTTCTTGGTGGTGAGGTTGTTGTGTAGTTATGCATTGTTTCTAGTCACTATTTCATGTAATTATGTTATGTATACTTGTTATATATGGGTACCTAATTTTTCCTAGTTATTAGGACCCATATCTATGGTTTTACCTCACTAAGTCAGTTTCTCTAAGGTGCACACCTCATATTTTTTATTTTAAGCTTAGGCTAATGTAACTAACTTCTTCTTCTCCTTTATTGAGTCCATCTTAAGGGGGATGTTAGTATATATTAGGACATATATTTTTGTATAGATTAAGATGCATTAGTAATGGTATTATTTATGGCTAAGCACACATTTATGTGCATGTTATTATCCATAAATTATTAATATGTTAATTATAAATAAGAATATCTCTTTAGTAGTTATACTCCAATTAGGGGTTGTTTAACTCTAGAATATTCTTTAAATTTTTTAAATGCCTTAGTATCCTAAACCCCCTTAATTATTTATATAATAATAATGAATATATGGATGATGGTTAATTCTTAAAGTTGCATTATCATTTTAATATTTGTGTGAGAAGGCCCATTATCCCTCCTTCACATCTATGCATTAAATTTAGATACTAAATTATGACTATATATGATAAACTAGTCTTGTACACTTGAAAAATATCATTCATAGATTAACCTTTTAGTTAATGACTTTCTCGCTACCAAAAGGCTCACATTTGTCATCTCACTATGCCCAAATATTAATTTTATAGTTTTCCCTTGATATTATGATAACCCAAATCCCCTATAGCCCATAGTATGCATAAAACCTGATTTATATCCTACTCTAATAGTTACAAATATTTATAAACTTTCTATCCTCCTAGACAATACCACTCAGAAGAGGACACTAGCATTGATGTTAGCATCTTAGATCTGATGCTAGTGTCCGAGCCTTAAAAATGGTCAAATTTACAAATATTTAGACATGTATGGATAGGAATATTTATCTTAATTAACCATCCAATGATATTATTTTAAAAAGGTGTGATATAAATATAAATCAAATGTCATTCACTATCAATCAATCAACATCTAACAATTACCAAGAAAACACCTATCAAGTTCACACTTAATAATTTGCATAACTTATTTACACTACCCTATTCTTTTATATTTCATAACCAGTCATAGGAACAGTCTTATTATAAGTCTAAAAAAATCAAAGAGCATCCCATGAGCAATATTTGTAAAGTTCATGTTAAATCACTACATGCACTCACATATAGCATATTGCACAATTATTCACACACAAACCCACATAAGGGGGATAACTACATCAGTTTGAGGCCCTATTTAGAGTATATGGTTATGTAGGCAAGACTA
This sequence comes from Torreya grandis, assembly GCA_037957365.1. NCBI lineage: Eukaryota > Viridiplantae > Streptophyta > Pinopsida > Cupressales > Taxaceae > Torreya > Torreya grandis. The sequence goes on along the minus strand of JARHVA010001462.1, from coordinate 793,742 downwards.
ATTGATAGAGGTGCATTTGAGGTCAACTCAACTTCACTTGATCCCACTAACCCCTGTTTTGCAAGGTGACATGCCCAAGTTGGATAACCTAGAGTTTTTAGAAAAATACTAATATCTAGAACCTATGTGCATGATCTGACTTGACAATATGCAAGGCCAAAGTGAGCTATAACAAGTGCAATTGGTCATTCTAAAAGTACATGAATTATGTACTAGACAAAAGTGTCAGATTCAAGACAAAAACATCAATGATAGTGTCCAAATCCCTATGGTAGTGTCTAGACTGATAAAGAACAAATATTTAGAATATGACAAATCACTATAGAACATCATCTTATCTCTTCATGTAGATTTATTTTCTAGATCCACCAGTGCATCAGTAAATGAACCAAGTTTTATTTATTATTTGTGTTGCTAGATTTAAACTACTATTTGGCATTGTGCCTTCTACATTTATCATATTTTCATATTTCAACACTATATTAAAATAGTGTGAATTTGAATTATTTAATTGGCCTATTTTTAGAAAAGTTTATCTATTTTTGATTAGGTTGTTATCCCCCTAATCGTAAACCTCCAAAAAGGGTTAAAAATTAATGTAAATCTAGTATTAATTCTACCTTAAAACATATCCATGTTCTTTTTTAAAGTTTATAAAGGTATGTATACACTATGAGTGACATCTTTAGGTTGTTCAACACATCCACATGCACATTAAATATTTTAAAAAATAAACTAAAATTATTGTGTATTTATAGAAAAATTAAATTCAAATAAGGACCCTATTGATATGCAAGCTGACATCACATGGTCACAAGGCAAAAATGGTATAAATAAGGAAAGTGCACCTTTTCCACAAGGGACCACTCAAATTTCCCATGATCATACATTATGATTCTAAATTATCTGAAATATTAGTGTACATAATATAATGGGTTCATGAAGGTGGGAAATCTATGAAGAAATAATATGGAAACTGAAAGGGGTTGGGAGAAGCGTTAAAAATAAATAAAAAATTTTACAAAACATGCGAATGATGCCTAATTTATACTACTAATAAACAAATACAAAAACATACTAAAACTATGTAATTTAACTACTAATAAACACTTATGAACCAATTTAATGTGTCTACATTTTGATGTGTATGTGTGTGTGTGTGTGTGTTCATGTGCACACACTTATGCATGCGTATTGGTGTGTGAATATGTACATGTGTGAATTCATGCATACATATTAAAGTAAAGGAAGACACATGGATATCCAAATTAGTATGCTTGGTGATCCTAAACATAATCCAATATACTTGGGAACTTACAAAACATTCTTTAATTTTAAACACACACATTGGTAGGTGCCATATAATAATATATTGATATTTGTTAAATTAAAAATGATATACTTGATCATGGAAGGAAACAATATGGAGATATACAATCTATCATATTTGTGCCTCCATGCCTATCTAAAGTCTTGGATATAATTCTATGTACAATTCTTAGTGCTGAAATTCACAATCAAATTAAATAATATATTGACTACATCCATTTATGGGAGTACCTAAATCAATATGAGTACCTCCTCTATAATTTATCAAAATGTCGATGTAATGTTTTACATGTATGCACATGAATATGATGAGTGGGATATATGATTCATTTTGAGATTTGGGATGAACCTATGAATCTCACATCTCAAAATAAAGAAGTTAAACACATCATACACAAGATAAAATATGAAATAATTAGTGTATAAATAATAAAAATAGAGTTTTAATATCATGTATGTTATGAATAAGTTATCCCATATGGGCCTATGACATAAACAACATAAGAGCATGAGTAAATGCCCCGCATGGGATCAAGATACAAGTAGTGTAGGATAAAAAAGAGTATGTCCCATATGGGCTCAAGGTATAAATAAATAATATACCCTATTTAGGCTTAATATATAATAAATATATGATCAAAATCATAAGATATAAAAAATTAAGTTATAAGCATAAGATTTTACCCCTAATGTGTGCATGATATGGATCATGACAACCTAGGAAAGTGTAAAATCAATAAGCATGATGTATATCATGGCATCATAAACACACACAAAAAACCTAAGTAAGAAACCATAACAAAATACATTTCAAATGTATGATAAGGTGTATACAACCAAATTTAGCACAAAATCCTTATTCCTTATGTTTTATTCCTAATTTAACTTATTTATAAAAAAATTACATTTAAACCTATTTAATCTTATCCATATACCTTAAAATCATGTCAAAACTTAATTATGTTTATATATCTAGACTACATCTTGCCTATTAGCCAACCTTGCCTAAAAAATAGAGATTATCTCTTGGAAAAACTCATGGTTGTATAGTCCTATCTTGGACAAACCATTATCCATATGAGTTTGTATCCTTTAGATTTATGGGTATATCTCTTTATTATCATTGGTCATAAGCATTAAACCTTCCCATTTATATTATATAAAGTTGGCTAATAGACATTAGTCATCCTAGATCATCTTATACATATATGGCCTTTCCAAGCCATTTGAGTGACTATATTGGAGGAAAAATATTAAAACAGAGAGAAGGAGAACATGAAACACCCCACTACACCAAGGGTCAATCCTAGAGCCAATATTATACATTCAAAATATGTTTCATTGAATCAATTCCATCTTGTGACACTTATCCATCTTGGTCTCTCTACGAATTCTTTTGTGCCAAATGAGGATAACTATAATTTAGTAGTTGCATTAATAATTTTTAGGGAAAAAGGAGATTGAAACCCTTACTATAGTTATTCATTTCACACACCAAAATAACTACTCAAAAGTCTAATTCTGACCAAGCATGATACAAAATTTACAATGTCACTTTGGTAGTTACATGGCTTTATTACCTTTTTTTTGGAGTGTGCATGATAAGTCAAAGTGAAGATTAAACCCTAAAACATAATATTCCATAAACATATAAACTGAAGGTATAATAATAATTATGAATAAATAACACATCAACAATAGAAAACCTAGACTATGAAACCTTATAGAGACACACCTGGTTACACAGGGACAAAATTGAAGTGGCCAAGTTTGTTTAGGCTAGGATTGTATAAGAAAATCCCATATAGGTATAGGTTTATCTCAAAGTAGTGCCTAGGTCTAGAAATTTAGGAGTAGGTCAAGTACACTCAACCTAATAAAAACACAAACTTTGATTTAAAAAAAAGTCAAGGTGTGATTGTTTCTTAATCTCTTTATAACTTAATTTATTTTATTTATCTTAAATTTGTGACACTTACAGTTGTTTCCATTATTTATCCTCTTAGATATATATAAATTATATATTTTAATTTTATATACTTATATTTTATTAATGTAGCTTATTTATACCCATCTTATGTAAAAAATGTAATCAGGGTAAATGTAAATGGTGAAGCTCTACTCTTTCCAACACTAACCTAGGGTTTAATTCAACTATTTTATTTCAAACTTTCTTGGTTGGTTTCATATCTAATTTTTTTCCATGTTTGATTCATCCCAAACCCTAATTATTGTTTAGGTACTTGAACCTTGTAAATTTTCACCTATGGTTTTATTTCTTGCTTGCATTCAACTTAGGGTTTTACAAACTCTCATCCTCTTAAGGTTTCATAATTTATTTCAGAATTATATTTTAATAATTGATAAAATGTATCCACTCATTAACCATGGAAACCTCCCATGATGAACCTTTCATATAGGACGTAGATCCAAAAAATCTAAATGATGATGAAGTTTTTGAGAATCTTGATCATCAATTTGAAATTTATCCCCATAGTAAATTTACCACATAAATATTCAATGTGTAAATTACAAAAACTCTAGAATACATAAATCAGTTATTATAACACTTAAAATACAAACAAAAAACTCTTAAAAATAATATCATATACCCAAATAACCTTGATTAGATGCAAATGCCCCTTATACATTAGATGGTGAGGTTAATCCTCCACCTAATGGTAACAACCAAAATACCAGTACACTACCAATAAATTCATAGATAAAATATCTTGGTCTTTGAAATACTAATGTTAATATTAATGTGAATCCTACATATAGTAGTGCATATAGTGATTTGATAATAACACAACAACTCAATGACATGAATGCAATATTTCAAACTTATCTAAATCATCCAACAAGCATAATAATTTGATATAATCTATGGAAATATTACATTATCCTTTGGATTTTGAGATACTTATGTACCATTTACCTCCATAGTTTCATATGCCCAAGTTTACAAAATTTAAAGGAAAATGAGATCCATATTTACACATGAGAGTTCAATGCATCTTGTCTAGATTATCAACATGATGAGATTATCATAGCCTAAATGTTTCCTAAAATACTAATGGACTATTCATTAAATTGGTTTTATTATTTAACTAAGCATTCAATAAATATATTTCATGATTATCTATACATTCTCTTAGTTTATTTTTCAATAAACATTAGATAAAGTGTGACTTTCACATAGATATCTCAAATAAAGTAATGTCTTCGTGAATGCATTACAAATATTGTCCTTAAATTCAAAACCTTGATTACTAATATGTCTCATCCACTTATTGATAGTGAATTAAAAATAATATTCTCAAATAGCTTACTTAGTCCTCTTAAGGATAAGATAATGTTCACCAACTATGATTGATTTTATGACCTTTATCATGTTTTATGAAACAAAAAGACTAAGCTTATATATGAAAATATGCTCAATTATACACTAATTACTTCAACATCCAATGCTCCCAAATATCTAGGATAAATGAAATTTAAACCAAGGGATAATGATATATCTTGTTCTCAAGCTAAGAACAAGGCCAAAACTATTAACATAGTATCACAAGCTCAAGATAAAAGTACATTTGCAACCACTAGGCCAAGGGGAGAGTTCAAAAGGTCACCTGATCCTCCTAAACAAGTTCTAAACAATATTTTGGAATGTAATTCCATTTATTTACTTTAACCAATTTAAAGAGATGCAAATATATAACCACCAAAAAATATAATCCCAATGTATTTGTGATTATCATCAGGGATCGAGACAATCAACCAATAATATTTATAAGTTGCATCATAAAATTCAAGATTTAAATGATGGTAGAATTATCATAATAGATGGGTCTACCTATATTATGAATGAGTTGATGGTGGGACCTAATAATCAATTGAAGATGTTTAACAACCTATTTCTAAATCATGATACTCAAAAGAAAGACATTGTGCATATGGTATAAACTATGGAATCTGAGCATGAGCTTGGTAATATTTTTGACATGGTATCAAGTTCTCAGATATAATCACTTTCCATAACATTCCATGATGATGAGATACCTAGTGATGGGTCAAAAAATGATCCTTTATACATACATAGGATCATTGGAAGTAACCCTTCAATCACACATGGTACTATGATTAATAACAGTTCCATAAATAAACTTATTTTAATGTCATTCTTATCCACTAAAGGATTGACTTATAGAGACTTATGATTTGTAGCTATTGTCACTTAGGTTTTCATCCCTTGAGGATATGTATCAGATTTCCTCATCCAAGTTGCACAATGGAGACATCTCACTTGTTGTGGGTAAATAATTTGGTGAGATGAATCTCTAGAAAGGCTAGTTCCCTTGATGCACTCTTTAAAATACTTTCTTATCTATCAACTTTGCATGAAAAGGGTTAAGAAGAAAAACTAAGAAAACTAAAAGGTGATGAACCGATATTAAATTTCCTCCTATTGACTTAAATTATAATACTTAGAGTAAAACAAAGCTTTCTTCACATAAAACTCAAAACATAAGACATTGTTACATCAATGTCTCATATGCTAGGTTCAAGAGGTATTTTTATGCTTAGGAGGGTAATTATGATTCCTTGGGATAATATATTCATGGAACACTTCTAAAAAACTTATATGCTAAAATAGAACACCAAAAAAGACCTGTAACAATTACTCTTTTACACACTTAGTGAATAATCAAGGATAACATACTAGAAAAGATCATCTTCTACTAGACAAGACTAACAAGATTGCAACAAAACTCAATTATAAAATGTGTAATTATGAAAATTAACTTTTTTAATTCTTAAAGAGTCATTAAAATACAAAATTGGCTAGGGTTTCACCATTAACCAACAAAGGCTACTCAAAAGAGCCAAAAAGGTCAATATTTATAGCATTTGGAAGAGGGGTGAGACAAGAGAAGTCCAAAGGTCACATGGACACTTTTGAAGCTGATAAAATAGGTTATATATGCATTATAAAGATGTGTGAAATAAACCATGCAATTTAAAGAGGCCCAAGTGTCCATACAAGTCATGAAACTTATGAAAAGTGGCATGAAATGCCTTGTCTTGGCTCAGAAAATTGCCTTCATGATTTAGATCTATTTGAACATCCCAAAAATAAAAAGGGATAGTTAATATGATTGTAATGATTTCATACATGCCTCTCCATGCATTGGTTATAGTCCTACTCATCTTAAATCTTTTGGAAGTAAGCCATCACTACCTGTAGTCTAAAAAACTCCTCTTTCAGTCACCCCTCTTACTTGGCCTCAAAATTGGCTTCAGTTTTCCATGAAAATATGTGTGATGGAGTGGATGACGCTTTTAAAGACTCTCCATGTCCTTATACTTCTCAATTACACCTTAAAAAGGCTCACACTTGAAGTTTTCACCCTTATCACCATTGTGTTCACTATGCCAGTTTTGACTAGCTGAGATGAGATATATTGTTTAAACATTTATAAGTTTTTTCAAATAATAATATTACCATATGGAGTTATATTAAGTCCATATATTCTTCCTAAACTTGATTTCATCTTTAGACCTCTTCTAGAACCTACAAAACACAAAAATGGTCAAAAGTACCCTATTTTGCACCCTGTCAGTGTAATTCCATATAACTCAAAATATGGGAGGGAGATTGAGTGAGTCTTTAAAAATTTCCAATAAATTTCATGGTAAAACTATGCCATTTTTATATATCTCCAATCTTATTTTATCCATCGGTTCTTGACTGAGGGTTTTCAAGGGTTTTAGGTAGTTTTCCTTCTTAACTTTTGTTCATAAAGCTTTGATGTTATAACTACCAATAAATTCCAAAAACATCATTTTAGGAGACAATAATAACCCCTCAAAATTACTTTGGTATCCATTCATATTTTTAGAGGAGATATGAGCACTTGAAATCACCCTATCAAGCTTGTTTCCACATTTCCTACATGTTTAGACTGTCTCTAAGCTAAAAGTAGTTTTCATATAAGTTTATTTACATAAAAAATATAATAAATGTATAAATACATCCCATAAATATTCTCCAATCAACTAGATATATCACAAAGAACTATAAGTGAGGGTGGACCCCTAATTGGCTCTAGGTCTCCTTAAGGCCTAATGGGCTTAGCATGCACCTTGCTAGTTTGGGATATTTGGACTAATATCTCATGGTTGGGCTGGTGTCTCATGATTTTTAATTATTTATTTGTGCCTAAAAAACAATCACATAACCTCCCAAGCACTCCTTTTCATTTCTTCCTCTCAATTACCAACTAGGCCTAATAGGAACTTGTCTAGTTGGACTATGTGTAAGGGTTTTTTGATCATTTTAAGAATTTATATCCTAAATTATTTTTTCATAGAATATATTTACCCTCCATAAACCTAAAAATATTTTTCCTAAGGTTCCCAAAGCTTCCTATCAATCCCTTTTCCCATTTTGACCTCATTAGCTTGTTTTGCCAAACCTTGACTTTCCTTGATTGGATGACATCTGAGACAAAATAGTGAGGTATAAACCTATTCACCAAGGAAAATTGAAGATTTTATGAGTTTTATAAGGTCCTAATGATAATTTTTACCAAATTTTTTATCTATATTCACTCATTTATGTACCTAACTAGCTCAAAATGCCTAAAAAAGGACTGTTTCCTACGTTTTTCCCTTCCACCTAAGAATGACTCTTTAAGGATAACTCCAATGATATTAAGATTTACCAACATTTTAATCATCTCCAATTTATGATAATTAATATTTTAATTCTCCCATAAACACTCTTCCTCTTTTGATTCTTCATTCTCACTTATTGAGTAAATAGTCCTAATGTAATTGTATGGACTATTACCTTTGGTTAGGAGGAAAAGTAATGATCATCTTGAAGGATTCATATATATTTTATAAAAAAATTATAGGTAAATCATGAAACATTTTTAGTTTCTTATAACCCTCTTCAACCTTTTAGTCATACTCACCTCTTACCTTCAACAAGACTCCACCCTGTTGTAGGTGTATACAGGGTTTCAAGAGGTCTGTGTAGGCTTCTTTTAAATTGATTTTAGCTTATGAAGTTGATCATGATCTTCATATAGGTGATAATAGGCTTTTATTAACATTTTAACCTCCATTTAACCTCTTTAAAATCACCTTGAGATCAAAATTGAGTTTCCTCTGTGATGACTATGAACCCTACCTTCTTCAATTCCTATAGGTGTACATGAGATGCAATTTAGATTAGACATGGTATGGAGAGACTCTCCTTACAGCCTTGGGGTCGTGAATAATATAATAATTCATAAATTTACCTTGGATGAACTAAAAAAAATTTAAGACATCAAGTTTGGGTCATTGCTTTCATACCTAGTTGTAGGTGTACATTTCTTGTAGAGGGACACCTGTAGGTGTGCATGGACCCTAAAACACCATACTCTAACATCATACTAATGATTCTCATACCTATATGTACAATATCCAGCCAATGGAACCATTTTAGTCATGATTTAGTGCCTTATTTTCTCTTGAGGTTTCAATTTTCATTCAAACTTCCAAACCTGTAGAGATTAACATAAGAATTCAATATTTTTAGAGGCATCTTTGAGGCCTACAACTTCTATCCTCTACTCAAATTATAACCTCCATACTTAGAAATAATCCTCTCCATACTATGAGCTATAAAATTTACCAATTTATATTATTTGAGACCCTTTGCAAACATGTTGTAATAGATCCACAAAAACCCCTTGGACCTCTATTTTCACTTTTTGGGGGAACTTTCCTAGAATTCAATCTCTCCCTACTAGAAGGTGATTTTTCACTTTTACAAGGCATATAGAACTTTAAACTTTGCATGTTATTATCCTTTAAATATTTTAGGTGTTTATTATTAATTTTACCACTTATCTATCATTTCAAAATGGCTCTTTAACCCCTGCTAAACCACTTGTAGGTGTGGATTTTCAGTGTATACAAGCAGTGGGTAGAACATGGGAAATATGCATTGATTTAGATCTATTATGAGTTTTATATCTATCTAAAAACATTAATTTCATTCTTCATTCTTAAAAATTCTTGAAACCATCACTAAGATCTTTACCCCAGTATGACATCATCAAGATACATTGTATGTACACTTTGAATGTTATGGAGGTAGTATGTGAAATGTATGAGCAATGGTATCATGACCTTGAATTTATAACCAACTCCATGATATTAAAAATATATCAAATGATTAATAATGATATCAAAGGCTTGAGGCAAGCTTTACACCTTATTTCAATGTTGAAAAACTTTTGTGAGAGCACTTTTAGGTGTACACTCTAATGGCAAACTATGTGTATGTTGTATTTAACTATCGCAGTTCCATTTTACACTCCTTTCAAGATTAAATTTGTTTAATCCTACTTATAAACACATATAAACCTCTTGAGACTTCCAATACAGTTCTATGAACACACTAAATATGTTATACACACATGATCAACATGGATGCAAGTGGGATTGGGTAAAGGGTTGGTTGTGAGGTGTTTATGACTATATATTTGATCAAAACATGTTTTTATGAGACTAAAAATAGAGAGAGATGATAATATGGCCTTAATACCTATGGGAAACCATATTCCAACTACATGAGAACTCTACAAGAAACCAACATGTGATAAACAAGAAGAACTTTGACTAAGACTACAAATGGTGGCACCTTCCTAAAATATGAGATAGTTTGCTCATCTAAACACCATGAAACATGAAATTAAACAAGGAGATCATCTAATAAGATATCTCACATCCTTTGGAGTCAACATAGCTAATTTGTTTGTATGAACTTTCCAAAAATGGAACAAAACCTATAGGGTGCATGAAATAGCAAGCATAAAATCATAGTCAAGTTAATGAGGATGGTTCATAAATCATATGCCACAATTATTCAAAATTATGTTATATACATTAAGGTATTTGAGGTAATACCACCTCCCAAAATCATTTTACTTGAAACCTCTTCAGCTATCTATACCAAGCACAAAGCTGATGGTCACTTATGTATGTTTAGAAATGCAAAGAAGGAGAAGAATGGTTTTGGCTTAAAAATGGCACTTCCAAAGCATGTAAAGCATTAAAATTATTTATAGGAAGATTAAGATATGTTCCATCACCTTATCCCATGTGTCACCTTCTCCCATGGGTTGTACAAGTGCCAAATGTTCCCTTTTTCAGTTGGTTTCTTGAGTTTTAGTTAAAAAAACCACAAGATTATGATGTAATTGACATCCTTGATAGGTAATTTGATCTCCTTGACATTTTAAAGGAAAAAAAGGAGACACCTTGGGTACAATGACACTTACATTTATAACCCCTAAAATCCCACTAAATGACCCAAAATGACAAATAAACTTATGAAACCATGAATAAGGCTAAAAATACACCAGATAACATCAATTAACCATAATATATCCTATGAAAATGTATTATACCCATAAACATCTAAAAAAACCAAGATTTTTACCTACAGGGGTTCAAATTTGACCTAAAATTCAAATTTGGTCAATAAAATTATGACTCATAGGGGTTGTATGCCTGTTATACCAAAGACCAGTAGCCTTATCAATCCATGGGCTAGGGATTCAATGAAATATTGAGGAAAACTATACAAGAATTGCCTAAAACACACACAACACACCAAGTAAACACAAATAAATCAAAACACCAATAAGACTCACACATGTGTATGAGCACTTAGGGAGAATAAAAGCTATGTATAAGGAGAGAGGAGAAACTTGGTAGAAATGTTTGAGATACGTCCCATTCATTGGGATATGAGTTTCCTCTCCATCTAACTTTGAGATTTAAAAATCATTATGTTTCTTGCATTGGGTGATAACATAAGGGCCACTCCACAAAACATCAAAATTTATGTGATTTCCAAGCTTAGCCCTATCTTCATCCCACTTTAGAATAATGTCCCCCTCTTAGAAGCTTTTTGGCATGGTTTTCTTGTCAAATTATCTCTTTTTTTAATCTTGGTGATCTCTCATAGTTTGCATAACCTGATCTCTTATTTCTTCAAGCTCCATCAACTCACACAACCTGACCTCCATGATTTCATTTTCCATCAACTCTAACTGGTAAGTGAGATCCAAGGCTTGCAACTCAAGTGAAATAGGTAGTCTATCTTCTCTCCCATAAACAAGTGTATATGGTAAGTTTATAATGGCTCTTTTAGGGGTGATTCTATCAGCCCAAAGAGCTATATTCAACTTGGAATGCCAAGTTCTTTGGTTTTCCTCCATTGTCCTCTTTATGATCAGGATTATATTCTTGTTAGTAGACTAAGCTAGTCCATTCCCATGTGGATAATAGTTGGAAGAATTACTAAGTTAAATTCCATGCTTCAAAGCCCACTCACTTGTCCTCATTCTAAGTAAAGCCAATGCATTGTCTAAAATTATTGTGAAGGAGCCCCAAACCTTGTCACTTTCCTTCATAAAAGCCTATAACTAAACTTTCATTTTATTCCTTGAGAGCTATAACCTCCAACCATCTTGTAAAGTAATATGTAGTAGATAATACCCACTTGTGGCCAGCACTAGTAGGTGTGTTGAATAGGCCTATAAAATCTAGATCCCATTGCATAAAAGTTTGGACTACTTGTATCAGATGAAGAGGAAAAGATGTAAGATTTTGTTTACCATCAAATATATCACATTTTTTACATTTTCTTACCCAATAATGGGTGTCTTTAAATAAACTAGGCCAAAAATATCCAACTTTCATAATCTTAATAGTTGTGGTTCTTGGAGTAAAGTGACCACTAGCTAGTCCATCATGAAACTTAAGCAATATTTTTTCAACATGATCTGATTTAACACATATCAATATCACACCTAATAATTCCTTCATAAACAACACTCCATCAATAAGTACATAAGGAATAGATTGTAATCTGAAGTACCTTTTTTAAGCTCTATCTAGGTCTTGTAGACACTCTAGTTTGAATAAAATGGATTATTTATTGTGTCCAAATACTCATTGATGAAGATGCAATTTTAATAAGGTCATCATGAAGGGATAAAACAAATTATTTATGTTCCTTCAAATCTGAATCAAGGTGCTCACATAATCCCTTCCCTTTCACTATCTTGGTTGTCTTGATTTCTACATCATACTCCATCACTTTTATGATCCAAATAGCCCTTTTTTCATTCAAATATCTAATCAAAACGAATTATTTAACAATAATATGAGGTACCAATATGTGAATCTTGTTATTATATAACATGTTCCTAAAATTATTTAGACTTCTAATAACTGAAATTACTTGCTTCTCTACATAGGTGTATCTTACCTCATAACCTTCCAAACCTTGACTAAAGAAGGCAATAAGCTGCTCCAAGTTTTCTTCATTTGATTGAGTGATCATGGAAGAGATTAATTCTTCATTTATAAAGGTATATAAGTTGAAATCCTTTGATAAATTAGGACTTTCAAGAGTTGGAGCTTGAGTAATAGCTTGTTTAATCTCTTTAAAACTCTCCTTCCTTCTTTTTTTCCAAGTAAACACTTCATCTTTCCTTCACATAGTGGTTAGATGCTTGAATAAATTAGAAAAGTCAGGAATAAACCTCCTTATGAAATTAATTTCTCCAAATAAACTTTTTAAACCTTTCTTGTGTTTGGGCAAAGTCAATGCCAAGATTGCGCTCACCCTTTTAGGATCTATAGATAGGCCTTTCTTTGAGACAATATGTCCTAAAAGTTTTCCTTCATGGATATAAAACACACTTATTTAGGTTGAGAGAGATTCAAAACTCTCTACATCTCTCAAAAATCTACCTAAGGTGATTCGAGTTATCCTTTGCATCTTTGGAGAAGACCATGATATCATCAAGATACACCAATACTATATCATTTATTAGACCACGAAAAGCCATATGCATACATTTAAATGTTGCTATGGAATTAGACAAACCAAAATGAATTTTATTATAAGTGTATGTACCCCATCTAGTAGTAAAGGTTGTATTAAATTGGTCACTTTCCTTTCCAAGATCTGATTATACCCTGAGTTTCCATTAAGGAGTGAGAACCTTTCACTACTTGCCACAACTTGTAAAATCTTATCCATGGAAGGAAGAGGATAATGATCCTTAAAAGAAAATATATTCAAGTATATAAAATCAACAAATTGTTTCTATATGATTTTCACTTTCACATTCAAAGAGAGAATAAGAAACTAAAAGAAATGGTCTAAGGCTTGTATGTACCTGGATGAAGTCTTGTGCACCGTAATCCAGACGTTGTGAGAACTCCTCTTTGGTTGTGGAGGATGACATCTAAAAAAGAAAGAGACTAAAACATGAAAAGGCATTAGATGAGGAGATGGTGGGCTGCCAAGCGAAAGCTTGATCCCAGAAGTACAATGACTTCCTTAAGGGATGTCAACCCACTAATTGATAAAAATAATGTCTGATAAAAAGTAGAATGATAAAAGACTGAAATGATTAAAGACTAAAAAGGAAATGGAAGCAAATGCTTACCTGAATGTTGTTGTTAGCCTGGTCATAGTCACCGGCGTCGGTGGTCCTACCAGCATCGGTTGTTCAAGGTATGCCGACGTCGGTTAGTATGCCGACGTCGGTTAGTATGCCGACATCGGTGGGGGTAGTGGTCTCTATAGCCGGCTTCGGTCAGGGCAATAGTCTTTGGATGAGGTCTGGTTGAGTTTTTGGTCTGTGGACGGGTTTGAGATAGAGTTTGGGCCTTGTTAAGGGTCTGAGAGTTTGTGTAGAGGTTTGGGATAATGGACATAATGTCAAAAAGGAACAAAGGGGTAGAGGAGGCCTTTCAGCCTCTCCGAGAAGAGCAGGTCTAGAAGGGGTCTGGGCAGGAGAGGTTGAAAATGGGTAGTAGGCTGAATGATAGATGAATTAAAAGAAAATACTAAAATGAAAATAGTAGAGATACTTACCTCATACCTGCTGGAGAATGGAATGAAAAAGACCTGTTGCTGCTGATGTCCCTGTTGTTGATGCTTGGTAGTGTAGAATACCTATTGCTAGTGGATCTTGATGTGTGCCTGAGAGAGAGAGTGAGAGCTCTGATGGAAAGATTAGCCGATTGATTGATCAGATTGTAAGATTCAAGAGTCAGATGAAGAATAGGGGCGAAGGGTGGATAACAGACACAAAAAATTGTTATGAAGGAAACTGACACCGACAATACCACTGATGTCAGTCGACAGCTGATCGACGTCGGCGGTTGGAAGGCAGGAAAAAGGCTAAAAATAGCCTTTCGTCCATTTTCCCAACTGCCGGGTTTAAGTGGCGGGGTAAGAAACAGTCGAGAGGGGTTAAATGGGTGCGAGGATAAGGAATAGGTCATAAATGGGTCATGGGGGGATGAAGGGAATCCAAAGAAGGGCATCCTAAGGTGGTGAGGTGGCAAGGGAGAGAGAATTATTAAGTTAAAATAAGATAATTATTTCAAATTAATAAGACATAGGTTAGGAGTGGTTAAGAGGACCAAGGGGGAGAGAAGGGGAGGACGACCAAGGGAGTAGACATGATTTCGGTGTCTACATTTGCCCCTTTTTGTCTTGTTGGTTGTTCTTAACGAAATACAAGACAAAAATAGGAGTTGATTGCCCCAGGTGTGGGATGAGGTTGATTTCATCTTGTTGGTGGTTCAAGTGAACTGCAAGACAAAAACAAGAGGGTTGGTTGCCCCGATTATGGATGAGGTATTCCCCCTCAAAATAGGAGTCGAGGGAAGGGACCCTGAAATTGGGTGCTGATTTGATAGAAAGTGGATGAAAAGGGTGAAGATGGAGTGAGAATGCTGCAATAGTCATGATTGCATGTATACCACTGCACAAGATGGTCAGGTCAAATTGTCACAGGTCAAGGGTCGAGGAGTGCCAAAATTGAATTAACCAGGACCTAGCATTAGTCGTAGCTGATCGGGTTATTCAATCTAAGCTGTAGCTCCAATGGTCATCGTGTTCCAGGTATCCTGGGCTCAGGAAGTGCTCCTAGAAAACACAAAAATGTCACAAGTAGTGGGGATCAACCGGCTTGCAATCTAATACTTGTGAGGGTCAAAAATAGTCTGTGCATAATTTTGCTAACCAGTCGTGGGGTAGCATACATGCAAAAACAACCAAGGCAAAGTCGTCTTGGAAGTGGTCAGGGTTGGAGGAGATAGGCATGATCCCCAAAGTGGTTGGTCGAGGTGGGTCGAGATAGATAGCTGGTCAAATGAATGGATGGACGAAAGAATGTGGCTAAGCTAACCTCAGAAGACTAAGCGCTGCCTACATAGCCCCTATCGTTAGGGCCTCAGGCCAATGTAGTTCTCCTGAAAAGGGAGGAAGAGGGTCAAAGGTATGGATTGGTCTTGGTCGAGGTTAAGGTCATGGTCAAAGGTCAAAGGATTGGTCAAAGGAAATAATGGTTTGTTCATCAAAGAGACGAACAAATGAGGGTGGTCGAGCTAACCCCAGAGGACATCGTGTCAACTGAGTGCTGCCTACATAGCCCCGGTCTTAGGGCCTTAGACTAATGTAGTTCAGATAAAAAGTCAAAATGGTTGATGATTGGTGTGGTCATGGTGAATGATGAGGGTAAGATGATGTTACAGCCTTTTCCATATTGTGTGATGGTGTATTATGCAACATTGGTCGAGTGGTCTTTCATCCCTAGCAATTTTCCATATTCATGATGGATGTATGCTAAAAATGAATTAAGGTCTATTTATGCTTCAGCAAGTAATGGTTTATGTTTAACATAAATTGAGTGGTCGATAGTTTCCATGTGTATTTTTATCCACAAAAACTATGTGAAATAGACTAGGTCATGTCGGTGGTCTGAAAATGTTTTGGTTTTGATTTGGGTTTGGTTGGATAGATAATGATTGGGCTGAATGCGTGACCAAAGTGTGACAAAAGGTGAAAAGCAAATTTCTCTTTCATTGACAAGGACCAGAATGATGGCATGGATAAGGGTTGTTAGAAACAAGAGCCCCGTTCATGCATTACGTCGTTGACCAGTGGTTGTGTTTAGAGAAGCAATCGAATCACTTGATGTTAAGTGAGCTCAAAATCCCTTGAGTATGCAGGGGTGATAGGTTTTATTATGTGAGATGGATGGAAGGGGGAACCCTTTCTGGCAAGAACAACTTTGCCCCTTTTATAGGTGACCCTGAGAATGACTATAGACAAGTCCATGACTTTAAAGTTGTCAGTCAGTATTTTTTTTTAAAGCAGACTGATCGATGTGGGAAGCCTATGAGGGGATGTTGTCTTGCTTTGTGGTCATGTTGTGAATCTGATCAATGCGGGAAGCTTCTAAGATAATGCTGTGTATGTAGCAAAATTTAGGAATAGCCATCCTTCGAGGGAGTGGTCTATATTCTGCTTTTTATGTTTTTGATATGACTTTGGCCTAGCTGTCCTTCAAGGGAGCAGTCTAGTAAATACAACAATGATGATGTAGCTGTCCTTCGAGGGAGCAATCTACATTTATAGTTTTATGACCTTGGAATATGCATCCCATTTTTATATTTTTGATTGATTTTTTTTTGACTGGACTTTTGGTCATGGACTTGACTATAGAGGTTTAGAGGGTTTCCCTTTTATTAGGGCAAAACAGTCATGCTTGACAAAAGGGGTGACTGATGTTTGCAAGGTTGAGGGTTGAAAGGAATAAGAATGACAATGACGGGGATTGCTCAAGGGATTGAGCTCAAGTTAAATGTCAAATGAATAATTACTTGACTAACAGTGGACTGGTCAAAGATGCAAGGCATAAAGGGGTTCAGGTTCTGACAAAGTCCTGACCCATGTTTGTGTTATGATGCAAGGTCCGAGTCAATTGGGAGAAAACTTGCCCCATTTGCTTTGTTCCAAATTAGTCACATGTTGATTGATGTTGAAGGAGTTGGTTGATGTTTGGTTGAGGTCAGGTCAATGCTTGGTCAATGTTGGGTTGGATGATGTGATTAAAAGGTTGGTTGATGTTTGGTCATTATTTGGTCGATGTCTGGGGTCGATGTTGAAGAAGTTGGTTGATATTCGGTCAAGGTTTGGTTGAAGCTTGGTCGAGACTTGGTTGATATGATTAAAAGGTTGGTTGATGTTTGGTCATTGTTTGGTCGATGTCTGGGGTCGATGTTTGGTTAAGGTTTGGTTGATGGTCTGGTTGAGGTCTGGTTGAATGTTTGGTCAAAGATAGGTTGAATGTTTGGTCGAGGTCAGGTCGATGGACTAGTTGAGGTCGGGTTGAATGTTTGGTCAAAGATAGGTTGAATGTTTAGTCGATGGTCAGGTTGAATGTTTGGTCAAAGTCAGGTTGATGCTTGTTTGGTCGAGGCATGGTCGAGGCTTGGTTGAGGCCTAGTCAAGGTTTAGGATTAAAAGAGTGATTGATATTTGGTCGAGACTGGGTTGAAAGGTTGGTCGAGGCTTGGATGAAGGTTGAATTCCCCCAACAGCTAGGGAGAATGTTTGATAGATTGGTCAAGGTCGGTTGAGGCTTGGTGGTCAGATTGACTATGTTGATGTCGAATAAGGGGGTTAAAGGTGGCAAAGGGACTGTAATTTGGCATGGAGATCCTGATTTGGGTGACAAGGTTTGAGAAGCATGGGTCGATGTTGATGATTTGTTGAAGGGGTGGTCAAGAGGATCCTTGATAAGAAGGGTATCCTTTCTCCGTTGTTGACGAATGACAGCTTTAAGAGCAAAACAACGCTCAGTGTCATGTCCCGGAGTGTGATGATAGTGGCAAAATTTAGAGTTGTCAAACCAAGATGGTCTTGACCTGAGAGTTGACGAGTGGGGTGGTGTCGAAGGTTTGTTGATAGTATGGTCGAGAAGAAAGGTGTCTTTCTCCAAGCATTGGTGAATGACAACCTTGAGGGCACAACAATGCTCAGTGTCGTGCCCAAGCATGCAATGATATGCACAAATTTGAGTGTCGTCGAACCAGGGCAGTTTTAGTTTGAGGGATTGATATGGTTTAAGAGGTGGGAGCTTGATGCGAGAAGACTGCAACAATTTCTGTAACAGCAGGGAATAAGAACCTGTTAATGGGTCTAGATGTTTTATTGTAGTGGGGGTTGATGACTTTGGTTTGAGAGGCGTAAGAGGCATTGGTCATACCATCATTTTTGTGGGTGGTGTAACCACACGTGGAGATGGCACTTTGGTGGTGATAGGTGTTGGATATTTTGGAGGAAATATATGTCTGATGGGTTGAGAGAGTAATAGAGGCGACTTGCCTCTGTGAGGTATGGGAGTAGGAAGCACCCCTATTAAAGTGGACGGATGTGAGCCCAAAATTGAAGGTAATGATGAGGGTGGAGGAGGAATCCTCTGGTGTGGTTTAGTGGCCTTCTTTGGTTTGGGTTGAGGGCCACCATTATGTGAGGCGAGGTTAGATATAGGTTTGGATTCGAATGTGGACGGAGGTGAGTGAGATGTAACAATCTTAGGCAAAGGGCAAGAGGAAACCGTGACTGGGTCTTCTTCGGTCGAAATGGGCAAAGAGACTGGTTCTTCTCTTGATGGAGAAGAAATAGGAGAGTGCGGCTCCGTAGTTGGATAGAGCGTAGGAATGGTCATGGTCTTGATATGTGGTCTAGGCGTGGGGAATGTATGATCCCCCATTGATGACAAGAATGATGAGGGTGAGGCAGCTGGTGTGGGTGCCATCAAAGCATCCTCCAATATGAGAGAGGTTGATGGAGGACTAATAGGAGAAGAAAGTTCTTCATCCTATGGAGGAGGAATAGGGGAAGAAGGGTCTTCCACCTGTGAAGGAGGTTGGTCAGGGACAAGAGGCAAGACCGTGGTGACCGTGTGTATGTCGTGCTCTTGGGAGCCACTGGTCATGGTCCGGACATTGTTTTGAGTAGGAGGATGGTTAGGAAAAGGTTGTTTGAAGATGTTGAGGTGTTGGTTGGGTGGGGCATTCAGGTTGTCTAAGATGAGATCACCCCTGTCTATCATGTCTTGAATGATGTTTTTGAAGGTTTGACAGTTGTCAATGTCATGGCCTTGGATGCGATGATAATGACAGAAGTTGGCCTCCCTATACCATGTAGGGAGGGCTTTTGAAGGGTCGAATTGAGGTGGTCAGATTGGAGGGAGATTGAGGACCCCCTATTTGACAAGTTTTTCCAAAATGGAAGCGTATGATTCTCCAAGTGGAGTGTATGAATGTTGGATCTACCATTGTTGGAATTGTTTGGTGATGCTTGGAGAGGTAGAAGGTTGAGATTGGTCAGTTGTTGTCGAAGATGGTGATCTAATGACCACAGTGTTGGCCACTCCTTTGGATTTGGAGTGGGAAGAAGAAGGTCTAGAAAAAGAAGGGTCATTGGTTCTTACGTTAGTATTACACAATTTGACCTTATCTTCTTCAATGGCGTGGAGTTCAAGCTTTCGGGCCATGGTGAAAGCTTCGTCAAAAGTGTGGAATGTCTGAATCCACAAGGTAGAAGAGATGTGCCTGGCACATGATCGAGAAAAGAGCTCTATGAGCTCGGGTTGAGGCAAGGAGAAGGAGAGCTAGTTAATCAAGCCTCTCCAACGGGTGACAAAATTGATTATTGATTCGTCGTCAAATTGCCTGATGGAGTAGAGGTCTGTGATTGAGACTTGTTTGGTGATGTTGATAGAAAAATGCTCAAAAAATAATTGGGTGAGTTGAGTGAATGAAAAGATAGAATGTCTGGTAAGAGAGCTATACCAGTCAAGGGCGGGGCCAGAAAGAGACATGGGGAACGTGCGTAGAAGTAACACATCGTCATGGGCTATGAGATAACAAGCGTGTCTAAACACTTGAAGATGTTGTTGTGGGTCCTCCTTACTCTAAAAGCAAGTAAATTTAGGGAGTTCCCACTGGTTGGGATAAGGTCGGATGGGCACAGAAGGATGAATGGGTTCATTACAAATTTGCTCATATGAGAGGGCATTACGTGAACCAGAAATAGAGGTCTTGAGACTGGACATTTTGTCCATCAGCATCTTGATTATGTCAGCTAATGGATTGGCAGGTGGGGCACCCCCTAGGTTGTAAGGTACCTAAAAGGTGGTCAAAGAGGCGTATGACGTACTTGGTTATGCTTGTGTAGGCACAACATATGGGTAGTGCATCATAGGGATAGATGTCATGGTCAAAGGGGCTTGTGCCATGAAGTTGGAGGACACAAGTTGACTAGATACCACCATAGGTGGTTGAGTGGTGGTACTAGTAAAAGGATAGGTTGTCACTCCCATGTGTATAGGTGTAAGAGTGGGTGAGGTCGAGACAATCAAGTTCTAGTATGGTGTAGAACTTGGTTGAATTGTGTGTGGTTGAGGGGGTAATGACACCCCAATGGAGGTAGGTTCGAAAATAGATGAGGAGGCCAAACTTTGCGTATTGGCCATGGTCGAGTGACTAGTCGAGACAATAGGCTGAGTCATGATGGGTTGGGTAGCGAATGACATCGATGTCATTGCCATTGCAAGTGAAAGGTCCCACATTTGGTTTCTTGTGAGATAGTTTTGGAGGGCTTTGACATTGAGGTCCAAGAATCTTTTGAAATCTTGGTCCCCTTCAAGGACAATGGGGGTTTGAGTCAGGGTCGGTCAAGTTGGAGTTCTTTTGGTCTCCAAGTGGAACTCCATTATGGGACTAGTTATGGACGGGGAAGGCGGAAGCGGTTGATGACTCGCTTGGTCAAGAAGAGCCTTGGTTTGACTGCGTGTCAAAACCATTCAAGGCAAGAAGGGTCAGGTTTCAAAAACTGTGTTTTTTTTTAGTATTAAAAACTCAGAATGTGGTTTCGGCAGAAAAAGGGTTGAGTTTTAGGCTACTATTTTTAAAAAAAGGTCTATGACAGTGACCAATGTCAGTTGAAAAACTGATGTCGGTGATATAAGATGGCCAACTTCGGTCAGATACCCGATGCCGGTGAGGAAGGTTGCCGACGTCGGTGGTAAAATTGATGTTAGTGACTGTGTTTTCCAGAAACCCAAAAGATTTGAGAGTTTTTGGAAAAAAGGAAGAAGAACGTCCTCACTAGCTCAAACAAGCAGATAAGAATAGAAAAATAGAGATGGAGACAGGCAGACCCTAAGTGTTAAATCCCAAGAATCAACTTTTAGAATCTTGTGGCTTATGACTTAAAGTGATGTTTGGGAAGGTTGGCTTGAAGAATGGGTCTTAGAAGAGGTAGTCTATGGATGGTTTCAGGTTTGTTTAGGTGCTCAAAAATCTGGGTTAGGTTTTGTACATGGCCTGGTGCTAAGGAACAAGCTCCCCTCACTTCACGAGTCTAGTGATAAGCTGGTCTCGCTTAGCCAAAATATACTTTCCCTAGAGATTATCCTCCACCAGAGAACGGAGTGGGCTTTCCCCTTGGTGGTGAAATCCAAGTGAGATTGCCAGGGAGGGGTAAGGTATCCGTTGGGTGATGAAACCCCAGTCGGGCCTTGTCTCAGGTAAGTTTTGATGTTTGATTTGTGCAAGTGATTCGGTTGTGTAACATAAGTGTGATTAATTCATGATGCGGTCTAA
This sequence comes from Torreya grandis, assembly GCA_037957365.1. Lineage (NCBI taxonomy): Eukaryota > Viridiplantae > Streptophyta > Pinopsida > Cupressales > Taxaceae > Torreya > Torreya grandis. The sequence goes on along the minus strand of JARHVA010001462.1, from coordinate 771,854 downwards.
TTACTAAATGTGGACTAAGTATGCAATCAAAAAGAAATGAAATGCAATGTGTTTTAAGCCCAAGTCGAAATGTTAATTCGTATGAAGACAAATGGAGAAAGGGTTGAAGAGCATGATTTTTGACTTGTCTAAGATGCAAGAAAAGAAAGAAGAGTTCATTTTAATCCTGCTAATGATGTCTTTTGGAAGATAGAAGAAAGAGATGAAAAGGAGAATCCTAATGCACCCTATATGAACAGAAAGAAAAGAACCCAAGGAAGACCCTAGGGTCCCACCGGGCATGCCAAAATGTTTCTATATGATTTTTGCTTTCACATTCAAAGAGAGAATAAGAAACTAAAAGAAATGGTCTAAGGTTTATATGTACCTGGATGAAGTCTTGCGCACTGTAATCCATATGTTGTGAGAACTCCTCTTTGGTTGTGGAGGATGACACCTGAAAAAGAAAGAGACTACAACACGAAAAGGCGTTAGATGAGGAGATGGTGGGCTACCAAGCGAAAGCTTGATCCCAGAAGTATAATGACTTCCTTAAGGGATGTCAACCCACTGATTGATAAAAATAATGTCTGATAAAAAGTAGAATGATAAAAGACTGAAATGATTAAAGACTAAAAAGGAAATGGAAGCAAATGCTTACCTGAATGCTGCTGTCAGCTTGGTCACAGTCGCCAGCATCGGTGGTCCTACCGGCATCAGTTGTTCAAGGTATGACGACATTAGTTAGTATGCTGATGTCGGTGGGGGTAGTGGTCTTTGCGGCTAGCGTCGGTTGGGGCAGTAGTCTTTGGATGAGGTCTGGTCAAGTTTTTGGTCTATGGACGGGTCTGTGGATGGGTCTGAGATGGAGTTTGGGCCTTGTTAAGGGTCTAAGAGTTTGTGCAGAGGTCTGGGATAATGGATAGAATGTCAAAAAGGAATAAAGGGGTAGAGGAGGCCTTTCAGCCTCTCTAGGAAGAGCAGGTCTGGAAGGGGTCTGGGCAAGAGAGGTTGAAAATGGGCAGTAGGCTGAATGATAGATGAATTAAAAGAAAATACTAAAATGAAAATAGCAGAGATACTTACCTCATACATGCTAGAGAATGGAATGAAAAAGACCTGTTGCTACTGATGTCCCTGTTGTTGATGCTTGGTAGTGCAGAAGACCTGTTGTTCGTGGAGCTTGCTGTGTGCCTGAGAGAGAGAGTGAGATGTCTGATAGAAAGATTGGCTGATTGATTGATCAGATTGTAAGATTCAAGAGTCGGATGAAGAATAGGGGTGAAGGGCAGATAACAGACGCAGAAAACCATTATGAAGGAAACTGACGCCGGTAATACCACCGATGTCGGTCGACAGTTGACCGACGTCGGCGGCTAGAAGGTAGGAAAAAGGCTAAAAATAGCCTTTCGTCCATTTTCCCAACTGCCAGGTTTAAGTGGCGGGGTAAGAAACGGTCGAGAGGGGTTAAATGGGTGTGAGGATCAGGAATAGGTCATAAATGGGTCATGGGGGGATGAAGGGAATCCAAAGAAGTGCATCCTAGAGTGGTGAGGTGGCAAGGGAGAGAGAATTATTAACTTAAAATAAGATAATTATTTCAAATTAATAAGACATAGGTTAGGAGTGGTTAAGAGGACCAAGGGGGAGAGAAGGGGAGGACGACCAAGGGAGTAGACACGATTTTGGTGTCTACACACATAACCTAATTTACCCATTATTATTCCTTATTGAGACTAAGTTTTCCAACCAAGATGAATGTTTAATAGGAAAAATGATCTTAGACTCAATCCACTTTGTAAGCTCCTTTATCATGAGAGGCTCAATCTTAGGATTGATTGGACTTTGTATTTTATTGAGATTCTTAGAATTATCATATATCTCTATGGTATGTTGAGCTAAATTTGGATTAAATCCCTTTAAATCATTATATTCCCATGCAAAGACATTATAAAATTCTTTGCATAACTCAATGAAAGCACATATTTCTTCTCTAGTACATACCTTCCCAAGATCAAGAAACTTATCTTTGAATATTTATACTCTCTCATAGTTTTATTTACTAGTATACATGCTTGCCTTTTCCTTATTTAATTGATCATCATCATTGAATATACTCTCAAGTGTGACTAAGCCTTTAGGGAGCTTGTTTGTCTTCAATTGTACAATTTGCCCTCCATATTATTATTGTCGTTTGGACTAATTCCTTGAGGAAAACTTATCCTTCTCTTGTAGTAAAAGATATATTTGTTGGTCACTATCAAAAACTTTCCAATTAGTGACATTATCAGATATAGAGGGCCTTACAATCACCTTGAGATGTGGTTGGTTATTATCTTCTCTTATCCCCTTTGGAACATCAAACTGAGTTAAAATTGTTGCCAACCTATCACCATGTTTGTTGTAATCTCTTGGGATAGATTAGATGTTGAATGCCTGTAAATATTCCACAATATCCCACATTATATGCTTATAGGACTTAATAAAAGAGTTCTTAGTCGTATTTTGGCCTCTTACTTGGTTCATAACTCACTCACTATCACCATACACTTGCAATTATTTCACACCTCTTTTCCTAGCCCACTCAAGGCCATGAATGAGGGCCTCATATCTACCACATTTAAAATACAAGTGAAATGAAATATAAAAGTAGAGTAGTACCCTTCCTTGGATGGAGAAATTAACATTGCTCCACCACCTACTCCAACCTTGTTTCTAGATCCATCAAAGAATAGCTGCCATAAAACATCCATGTTTTCACTTGGATTAATCCTCATGATTTCAATACACTCCAAGAATAGATTACTCGATGAATTTCTAAGGATCATGCTCATAGTGCTTAGCTCCCCATTCATCTAGATACAAATCATAAACTCCTTCAAGAGAAGAGGTTGGAGATTGATCCATGTGAATCTCTTCCTCATCAAGAATAACATAATTGACATTTACAACCTTAGGCATGTAGGGCTCTAAACTATTGTGATGAATAGGATATAATTAAATCTTTACCTTGGTACCATACTTTGTCCTAAAATCCATATAGAACCAATTAGCTCCCAAGTATCCATCTATCTTGGTTGTAAACTCTCTTGACAAACAAAGAGCCACGTATGGAGGTAAATATTCCATAACCACATCATGAGGAATGGAAAAAGTAGGACAAGTATGTAAAGTCAAATTCAGATCCTTGACTACTCCCAAGGTATTTGTTGGTGACCCATCCTATTGTAGAACTCCTTTAGTTATTGGTTCATACTTGAGGCCTAATTTATTTGCTATTGATTTGGGCATAAATAAAGTACTAGACCCACTATCTATGATGAAATTATGAACTAAACAATCTCCAATGATCAAGGAAAAATAAAGAAGAGGAATATTATCATTTTTATTCACTTGTCCATCAATGGGTCGAGTTTCATTCACCAAGACAACATTTTTAGTCCTAGCTAATCCAACTTGATTACCTAGTCCTTGCAATTCCTTTTGAAGAATGTTATTTTATCCTGGTATTTTTAATGAATACCATAAGAAAATATTCATATGTAACTTATTCATATGATCCACAACATTGATATAAGGACTGCTCATCTTACAAGGCTCTTTGGAAGCACTAGTACCTTGTGGTGTAGCATGTGCAAATGGATATGTATAAGATGGCCTTGCATTCTGAAACCTATGATTTTATTGCATCTTAGGGGCTGAGTTAGACCCACATAATATTGGAGGTGATTTAGGAGTCAAAACATGTCCTTGAGTTGCCCCTTGTGTCTCTTAAATATCCCTCTTTTTAGATATAGTGTTAGAGGACACACTATCATTCACATTACTTGAATTTCCCAAATGATTGATGGCACAAAAATCTCCATTAAAATGATTAGTAAGAGTATAATCATATTTTGTTTGTCAATTTTCAATTCCATTTTTCATTGGCACCTCAAAATTAGAAAATTGAGATGCTTGATTACTTTGCATTGTCATGGCTTGATTATGCATTTCATTGGCATATGCAACTTGGTATTGATTTTGGTCATAGGAAGGATAGCATGGTTTTTATTAAACAATTTTTTTCTTGAGTGGGAATAATAGATTTATAATATGATGGGCCTTTAGGATTTTAACTTTGTTAAGGCCTATCTTGAGTGATTTGACCTTGTCCTTGAGCATTACCTTGAAAAGGAGGCCTATTTGCTTGTTCAAACTGATTGCAAGATTGGTAAGGCATATAACTTTGAGATTGTTGCCTTTTAATAGAAACCAATTCATTAGTAACACTTTGAATCAAATTATTTACTTCATGAATCTCATTGGTAGGGGCATGGGCAAAATTTTCTTGACTATAGGTAAAGGAGCGAAGCTATGTAATGCAATTTGACTAGGAGGCTGCAAATTAGGAAATAATGGCATTAGTAGTATAGGAGTAATTATCCCTACTTGAACAAGATAATTCTCAACATTAATAACTATCTCATTGGTAGTAGGTAGTGTATTCCCACCCATGTATTGGATCATCATGGCTATATCACTATTTAATGCTTTTAGGTAATACAAGAAGGCAAAATTTGGAGTAGGTATCATAAGGGCTGGGATCCTATCCCATGTTTTTTGAAATATAGAGTTAAAATCTTACATAAAATATTAAGGATCCCTCTTTATAGTGGTCAATTATTCAGCTAGTGATAGGTAGTCACTCTTCTCTTCAAACCTCTTAGACAATAGATTTCCTAGTTCATCCTATGAAGCAATGGAATTTTTAGGTAGAGTCCCATACCAATCTAAATCTTTCCCTTTGAAAGACAATGCCAATAAATTGATGGATACATTCTCTTTAGTGATGTTATGTATATTATATAATTTTTCTATGTTTTTAATGTACTCAATGGGAGTAGTAGGACCATCTCCACTAAAAGATGGAATACTCTTAAGGGCTACTCAAGGAATTTGGTCATATTGGGCAAGATTCAAATGAGATGATCCAGTAAAGGCTACAAAAATTTGTCTCCTATCCATATTGGAATGTAGACTAGGGGTATTAGGGGTTAAAATCAGTAGGAACTTGGACTTATTAAACACCAACTCCCTTGAATAAGTATGAGTGTTCACAAATATATATCTTTTGATATAATACAAAGGCAATAGCACAAACTCAAAGGGTATACCTTTATCAACAGATCTAGTGGTCACATTTAACATGGAATTTAAGGATTTATCAGCAACGAAAGATTTGAAAACTTAGTAGAGTCAGTGGGTACTGAATGTAGATGTTCTTGTAGCTATAAATATGCTAAGACCAACACCAATCTTGGAAAATTTTATAGGACTTAGAGTCCCACTGGATGTGCCAAAAACTATTATCACTTGGATTTTCACCCCTTGAGGAGATGCATCAGATATCCTCATCTAAGTGTCACAATTGATACATCTCACTTGTTGTGGGAAAACAATTTGGTGAAATGAATCTCTAGAATAACTAGTTCCCTTGATGCACTCTTTGAAGTACTTTCTTATCTATCAACTTTGCATGAAAAGTGTTAAGAGGAAAAATTAATAAAACTAAAAGGTGATTAACCAATATTTAATTTCCTCCTATTAATTTAAATTTTACTACTTAGATAAAAATAAAGCTTTCTTCACACAAAACTCACAACACAAGACATATTGCTACATTAATGTTTCATATGCTAGGTTTAAGAGGTATTTTGATGCTTAAAAGGGTAATGAATGATTCCTTAGGATAATACAGTCATGGGACACTTATAAAAAACTTATACACTAAAATATAATACTAACAAAGACATATAATATTTACTCTTCTGCACACTTGGTGAATAATCAAGGATAACATGATAGAAAAGATCATCTTCTACTAGACAAGACCAATAAGATTATAAAAATAAATAAATTTTATAGCATGTAATTAGGAAAATTAATCTTTTTATTAATTAAATATTCATTAAAATAAAAAATTATCTAGGGTTTCACCATTAACCAATGGAGGCTACTCAAAAGAGCCAAAAAGGTTAATATTTATAGCATTTGGAAGAAGGGTGAGACAAGGGAAGTACAAAGGTCACTTGGACACTTTTAAATATGAGAAAATAGGTTAAATATGCATTAAAAATATGTTTTAAATGAACCATGTAATGTTAGGATGCCCAAGTGTCCATACAAGTCATGAAACTTATGAAAAGTGGCATGAAACTCCTTGCCTTGGCTCAGAAAACTACCTTCATGATTTGGATCTATTTGAACATCCAAAAAATAACTATGGATAGTTATTATGATTAGAATTATATATAAGGATTTCATACATTCCTCTCCATGCATTGGCTACAATCTTATTCATCTAGAATCTCTTGAAAGTAAGCCATCACTGCCTATAGTCTAAACAACTCCTCTTTCAGTCACCCCTCACACATGGCCTCAAAATTGGATTTATTTTTAAATTAAAATCCATGTTATGGAGTGTGTTACACTTATAAATTCTCTTCATGGCCTTATACTACTCAATTACACCTTAAAAAGGCTCACACTTGAAGTTTTCACCCTTCTCACCATTGTGTTTAGTATGCCAGTTTTGACTAGTTGGGATGATAGCTATTGTTTGAAAAATTATAAGTTTTTAAAAATAATTATATTATAATTTGTAGTTATATTAACTCCATATCTTCCTCCCAAACTTTATTTCATCTTTAGACCTCTTTTAGAACCTATAAAACACACAAAATGGTCAAAAGTACCCTATTTTGTACCTTGTCCGTACAAGTCTGTAAAAATAAAAAGTATGGGAGGTATCCTAAGTGAGTCATTAAAAATTTAAAATCACTTTAATCATAAAAATACGTCATTTGGATATCTCTCCAAGATTATTTTCTTCATCGGGTCTTGACTGAGGGTTTTCAAGGGTTTTAGGTAGTTTTCCTTCTTAAGCTTTGCTCATAAATATTTTATGTTATAACTAACAATAAATTTTAAAAAAATAATTTTAGGAGACCCTAATAAACCCTCAAAATTACTTTTTTATCCATGCATATTTTTAGACAAGATATGAGCACTTGAAATCACCCTATCGAGCTTGTTTCCACCTTTCTTGCATGTTTGGACTATCTCTGAGCTAAAAGTAGCTTTCCTGTAAGTTTATTTTCATAAAAAAATCTCCTACATGTCTAAATAAATCCCATAAATATTCTATAATAAACTATATATCTCACCAAGAACTAGAAGTGAGGTTCGACCCCCAATTGGCTTCAGGTCTCCTTAAGGCCTAATGGGCTTAGCATGCACCCTGCTAGTTTGGTCTATTTGGATAGATATATCATGGTTGGGATAGTGTCTCATGATTTTTAATGATTAATTAAGTATTTAAAAATAGTTACATAACCTCCCAATCACTCATTTTCATTTCTTCCTCTCAATCACCAACTAGGCCTAATAGGAGCTTGTCTAGTTGGACTGTGTACAAGGGTGTTTTGATCATTTTGAGAAATCTGAGCCTATATTAGTGTTTAATAGAATATATTTACCCTCCATACACATTAAAATATGTTTATTAAGGTTCCAAAATATTTTTATCAATACTTTTTCTCATTTTGACCTCATTAGCTTGTTTTGCCAAACCCTGATTTTCTTTGACTAGCTGACCTCTGAGACAAAATAGTGAGGTATATCCATATTCCCCAAGGAAAAGTTAAGATTTTATTATTTTTATAAGTTAATAATGATAATTTTTACCAAATTATATATATATATATATATATATATATATATATATATATATATATATATATATATATATATATATATATATATATATATATATATATATATATATATATATAAACTCATTTAGGTACTTAACTAGCTCAAAATGCCTAAAAAAGGCCTCCAAAAAGGATTGTTTCCTGCATTTTCCCCTTCCACCTAAGAATGACTCCTCAAGGATAAATCAAATGGTCTTAGGATTTAAAATTTTTTTACTCATATCCAATTAATTTTAATTCTCCAAAAAATAGTCTCCCTATTTGGATTCTTCATTCTCACCTATTGAGCAAAGATTCTTAGTGCAACTGTATGGACAATTACCTTTGGTTATGAGGAAAAGTAAATGATCATATTTAAGGAATCCTAGAGATTTTATAATTTTTTTTTGGATAAATCATGAACCATTATGAGTTTATTTTAACCCCATTCCACCTCTTAATCATACTCACGTCTTACCTTCACCAAGACTGTACCCTGTTGTAGGTGTATATAAGGTTTCAAGAGGTTTGCATAGGCTTATTTTACATTATTTGTAGCTTATGAAGTTGATAATGATATTCATATAGGTGATCATAAGATTGTATCAACATTTTAAACTCCATTTAACCTATTTTTAAGCACCTTGAGATTAAAACTGAGATTCCTCTATGATGATTATGAACCCTACCTTCTTCAATTCATGTAGGTGTACATGAGATGCAATTTAGCTTGAACATGGTATGGAGATAATCTCCTTAAATCATTTGGGTCATGAATCATATAATAATTCCTAAATATACCTTAAATGATCTAAAACAATTCCAAGATATCAATTTCGGGTCAATGCTTTCATACCCAGTTGTAGGTGCACATTTCTTATAGAGGGACACCTGTAGGTGTCTATGGACCCTAAAACACCATACTCCAGCAACATACTAATGATTATCATTCATATATGCACAATATTCATATAATGAAACCATTTTAGCCATGATGGAATGTCTTATTTTCTCCTAAGATTCCAATTATCATTCAAACTTCCAAACATGTAGAGATTAATGCAAGAATTTAGTATTTTTAGAGGCATCTTTGAGACCTACAACTTTATCCTCTACGCACCTTATAAACTCCAACTTATCACATATCCTCTCCATTATATAAAATATCATATTTACCCATTTATATGTTTTAATACCCTTTTAAAAAATGTTGTAAGAGATCCACAAAAACCCCTTGGACCTCTGTTTTCACTTTTTGGGGAAACCTTCCCAAAATTCAGTCTCTCCCTACTAGAAGGTGATTTTTGACTTTTCCAAGGCAACTAGAACTTTAAAATTTGTATATTAGGATCCTTTCAACATTTTTAGTGTTCATGATTATTTTTATCACTTGTCTAGCATTTCAAAATGGCTCCTTAACCCTTGCTAAACCACCTATAGGTGTGGATTTTTAGTGTCTACAAGTAATGGGAAAAACATGGGAAATATGCATTGCTTTAGACCTCTTATGAGTTTTATATCTATGTAAAAAAAATAAATTAATTATACATGCTTAAAAAGGATTGAAACCATCACTAATCTCTTCACCTTAGTATGACATCATCAAGATAGGCTATATGTGCACTTTGAATGGTACAGAGGTAGTATGTGAAATGTATGAGCAATGGTATCATTACCTTGAATTTATAACCAAATCCATGATCTTAAAAAGAGATAAAATGATGAATAATTATATCAAAGGCTTGAGGTAAGCTTTACCCCTTGTTTCAATGTTGGGAAACTTCTATGACAGCACTTGTAGGTGTACACTCCAATGGCAAACTATGTGTATGTTGTATTTCACTGTCACAGTTCCCTTTTACACTCCTTAGAGGATCCAACCTATTTAATCCTACTTATAAAAACATATTAACCTATTTATACTTATAATATAGTTCCATTAACACACTAAACATGTTATACACATGTGATCAACATATATGCAAGTGGGATTGGGTAAAGGGTTGGCTGTGAGGTGTTCATGACTATATATTTGATAAAAACATGGAGTTATGAGACCAAAAATGGAGAGAGATGATAATATCACATTAATACCTATGGGACACCATATTCAAACTACATGAGACCTCTATAGGAAACCAACATTCTTTAAATAAGAAGAACTTTGATTGAGACTGCACATGGTGGCACATTCCTGCAACATGAGATAATTTTCTCATCCAAACACCATGAAACATGAAATTAAAAATTTATATCATATAATAATATATACCACATCCTATAGAGTGAATATCACTAACTAGTTTGTGTGGACATGCCCAAAATGGAGCAAAACCTATAGGGTGTATGAAACATCAAGCAAAAAAGCATAGTCAACTTTATGAGGATGGTTCATAAAGAAAAATCCACCATTATTCAAATATTATTATTTAAATTAATTTATTTTAGTTTAATACCACCTCCCCAAATCATTTTACTTGAAACCTCTTTAGCTGTTCGTACCAAGCACAAACCTGATGGTCACTTTTGTATGTCTAAAAATGTAAAGAAGGAGTAGAATGGTTTTGGATTAAAAATGAAAATTAAAGAGAATTTAAATAATTTATATTAGTTTTAAGAATATTAAGAGATGTTACATCACCTTCTCCCATGTGTCACCTTCCCCCACGGGCCGTACAAGTGCCAAATGCTCCCTTTTTCAGTTGGTTTCTTGAGTTTCAATTAAACAACCTAAAATAATCTAATGTAAAAAACATCCCTAATAGGTAATATGACCTACTTGATGTTTAAAATAAAAAATTACACCTAGACACCTTTATAACCATGCCACTTGCAGTTATGACCCCTAAAAGCCCACTAAATGACCCAAAATGACAAATAAACTTATGAAACCTTGACTAAGGATAAAAAAACATTATATAACATTAATTAAACCATAATATAGCCTATTAAAAAGTATTATACCCATAAACATCTAAAAAAACCAATATATTTACCTATAGGGGTCCAAATTTGACCTAAAAGTCAAATTTGGTCAATAGTAACCACAACATTACATAATTATTATGGAAGTGAGCACACACCCTTGGGTGTTATAACACTTCTTCTCATAATTACCCTATGACATGTTTAGTTTGGTTTTATGTTATACCTAAATTAGGATTATAAAATATATTCATTTGACATCATTGGATAAAAGAACTCAAAGAAATCCTTTCAATCATACACAATTATCTTAAATTTGGGCATAAAAACAAAATTCACACTCTTCATGGATCATATTGTTAAATACCTATTCATTGATCAAATATTACACTTCAAAATTTAAATATCATTTATCCTAAGAAACCACTTATATTTTCTCTACAAAAAAAATCTTTTATGTGTATGAATAGGCTAGAATTACCTAAAACTATCTTCTTACTCTCAATAGACTACGAATATAATAAGGTCAATCAAATAAAACCTAAAATACTTGGATAATATGGTAAGGACCAAATAAATTATATAGATATATTAGATGGTAACCTATAATTCCAATGCCAATAAGAAATCCAAAGTCTATGACACTAATATGTATCTCTTGCTAGACCTCAACAAAGATATATTATAGTTGTACAGTAAATGATTGTAATAAACTAAACTAAGGATGTGTTATAATGATAAAGGGGCAAGGTTCCAAGGTCAACCAAATGGGGGTCTAGGAAATTTAAAGTGATTTATGGCAAGTCTAAGAAATCCTATAGCCATACCAACATAGTCAAGTGGAGAACACCTAAACAAGGATACACACATATAATCAAAAAGCAACATACAACATGTAATCTACTAAGTAAATAAATGAAAGAGCATAGGGATATAATTTAATTACCTTTGGGTGGACCCATCAATGCTTCAATATCCCTCTTTGATTAAGTGGATGTTTTCAAGTGATGTTGTAGGATGAATACCCAAAATGGTTAGATGAAGACATAATATATCCTTAATTAAGAACTCCCAATGACTCCTCCTATTGAGATTCAATGACACCATAAGGTAGGACCCCTCAAGATAAGGTTCAAGTCACCAAATCTCATAAATTTACTTAGGGTAAAAGTGAGAGTGAAAATATAATGAATAAATGGTATATGATATGATAGGAATGAAATATGACCTCTATTTATAGTGTTATAATACCCAAAATAAACCTTAAAATCTAAGTTAATGGTATCAGCTTGACCAATACAGTCAGAAGGTGTTCACTGACAAAGAACAATATTTGGTAGGTTGATATAATATAGATGTCATAATATATGCTCAAAGTTGTATCAGTATGGGTGATACAATGCATGAAGGGTGAAGGCACAAAATAGATGGTATCAACTAGGCTGATATCGTAGGATATAAGGAAACTATGAAATTTGGATAAAAGGTAAATATGAGAGATAAATGGATAGACACTTAGAGGAGGTAAAATTAATGATAAAAATGGTGTAATCAAGATAGAATATCAACATATCTCATAAATAACCACAAGCCTTTCCCACCCCATTCCTAGAACACCTTTTAAAGTATACACTCAATGAGATTAATGTGTCAACAAGACCTATAATATAAAACATTAGTAATTGATAAAGTGAAAAATATTATGTATATACATATGCCCCACCCAAAGCTCATCATGTGTAATAATAACATGATGTCGGATGATGCTTTGGGAAATAAATATAGAAACACACAAAGCAACATAATTGAAAAGAAATGTTGAAATGAAATGGAAATACATACTTTGACTTACCTTGTTGATCGTAGGTAATGTTGCATATGTCAAAAGTGATGGAAGGCTCCCAATGAGGTGAATGAGAGGTAGACATGAAAAATAAGATAAATTCTATTTTTTGTAATATTTTTTGTTAGAACCTAAAAATTCTCTATCTCAACAAGCTTATTTTGATTTATGAAAAGGAAATATGGAAATAAACATAGGGGTGAAAAATAGAATATTGTGGTAACTAATTGAAATCTTCTCAATTTCAAATTTTGAAGATGTGATGTAATGTAATGTACATCTTATTTTATAGAAAATATGAGTAGATGCATGGTTAACAAAAAGACAAGATGATGAAAATGAATGTAAAAGACACTGAATCCTATGAGAAATAATGTAAAACATTTCAAATAGAAAGAAAATATTAAATGTAAGAAAATGGAAAAGATAATAAAACAAGGATATGCCTAAAAAATGATGTCACTGCATGTAAGACAAATAAAATCAACTTAGATAAAACATGAAGTAAAACACAAATGATTGTAAACATAATATCCCATGTCATAAAAGTGAAGTCTACAAAATCAAATAATAACATGATTGAAAAATAAGAAAAAGAATCCAATGAGTGAAAACTTGAAATCAATGCTAATTCTAAAACATGATGTAAGAAAACAAAAACACCTAATGACATGGCTATGATGACTAAGATGGCATCAATAAATATGATATGAGTTTGTAAGGAAGACATGTTTAGATTCTCCAAATGTTATAATGCAACTCACAAACTAAAAATCTAAGTGGCATCATCAATGATGAAGGTAAATAAACTCTAAATCCTTAGTGAATACTAGACATTATGGATAAGTTGGCAAGGCTAAAAGCTTTCAAAATTAAGGACCTAGGAAACTCCACCTAAGAAGAAAAAAATTGGTCTAATAAGTGAAGTGCATAGATCATCTTATAAAGGTTATATGCATGAACACTAAATGATCTTACTTTCCCACAACATATTACCCACTCTTAAAGACCCCTTACAAAGTTATCAACCTATGTGAAGATGAGGTACTTGCATGAGAATATAGGTGGCACTAAAAATTTAATAAGATATAATGATATACTAGTATAAAACCTCCTACCCTGGTCTATTGGCATACCACACCCCAATGGAACTTATCTCTACCATTAAGCTAACTATAGAGTTTGAGCTTCAACTAGAATAAAAAATGTGATAAACAAAGATCACATATTTTGGTGTGATCTAAATTTTAAGATTGTATTTTTTCCTTTTCTTACAATATAGATTTTAAATCTTTTGTATTTTTCTATTCTTCCTTCGTATATATTTATAAAAACCAAACATAGGCGATATACATGACTAATACAATAGAGATTACACTCGAGAGAAAATAACCTAAAGGCCAAGGTGCCTAAATACTCTTAGACTTGCCCATGTGAAAGTGTACAATATCAAAATTGATATTAGTGAGCCTCAAGTGAAAGGAAAAAGAGGATAGATAGGTATTGTGGAAGATTTGGCCATGTAATAAGGTGATACAATGATGGATAGGCTTATAACTAATTACAAGAAGACAAAACTTTACTTCAAAAATGATGAGGCTATGATATGAAAGGTGATAGTCATGTCACAAAAGAAGCCATGCTTCCCTGTATGAGATCTAGCATAAGCACTTATTTATAAAGTCATCCCAAAATAAGGTAAAGGTATAAATGGGGCCAAATAATCACAAGGACACTAAGGAAAATTGAAAAATGGTAAAGCTGTGGTAAAAATAAACCTAAGGTGATTCCTAAGATCCATAATGGAAACAAAGACTAACTATAAATTGGTACAAAACTTAAAGGTGTTAGCTAAGATCCACTAGGCAAATAAAGGGTGATTGTAAAAATACCAAAGAATCAAAAAAGAAGAAATGGTGTAATAAAATTGATTCCAAGGAAATAAAATGCATAAAATTAAAGAAATATGAGATAAAATAACAAGAAAAATCTTTGTTAACAATGATATCAAAGAAGAGCATGTGAAATGCAAGTGTATTTGTCTTATAAAGTTTATTTAAGCTAAATTTGTTTATTTTTAATATGAAAAATGTTCTTGATTTATACCTCATGGTAAGGATGAGAGACCAAGAAGGAAAGAGAATGGTGATGGCCATTGTAATATGCCCCAAAATCTTGCATAAGGTGAAGGAGAAACATTGCAAGATGTGCCAAAGGTTGAATTATGGGCATCTCAAGGTGCCCCAATATATTTACTAAGAAAAGGATGAACATCATAAGATGCTCTGACTTGTGTGATAATAAGAGGATATGCATCAAAATATGCTCCAACCTATGGGATATAGGTGAATTGGAGTTAACTTCAATATTTCCAAACCTAGTAATAATATAAAAATATGAGTAAATTGGTGTTACAACAAGGAATGTGGCATATAAGGCAATGCCAATTTACTTTAGAGGTGATATAAAATTATGATGTAGGGTATCGATTAGGCTAATAAATTATAGATAATTAGGATTAAAATGAATTATATCTACTATGTCTATGCAATCTAATATAATATGACTAAAAGGCATTGTATCAACAAGTTCGATATAGTCTACTGATATAATAGGAGTGAAATGGATTATATCGACCAGGTTGATATAGTCTAATAAAACAAGACTAAAAGGGATTATATTGGATAGGTTGGCAAAATATAATGAAACAATACTTAAATAAATTTTATTGGATAGGTAATTATAGTTTGGTGAGATAAATTGAACTATATCAACACATTCTAGTCATGGCCAGTGTAATTGACTGTAGATAAAAGAATTATATCAACACATTTTGAGTCATGGCCAATGAAGTTGATTTTAGATGGTTGTAACTAAATAATGTAAAGTTTTCCAATACTATTGAAAATAAGTAGTTTGAGTAGTGATTTGGGTGGATTGGAAGAGGTTGAAGTATGATAGTCATGAATGTTCATATAGGCTCGAAGATCAAGATCACCTATAATGTGAAATGTAATAAGCATTTGAATTAGGTGTTCTTCATAAGATGATAAGTTGACAAAAGTTAGTTTAATGTGAGTAGAGGTTTGATGAATTATCCTTCTAAGTCCTTTCAAGGTTGGGGTAGAGGGTTGGTAGACATCAAGGATACCATGCTCATCATTGATTGATTTGTGGTTAGGATTAATAAATATGGGATGGGGCATGATGTCCATCATGACACCTAAATAAGAAGGGGAAATGCATGAGGTCCCTCATGAAATCTAAAAATGGAATGTGCAACAAGTAAGAAACAAGTGTCATGTCCATGATGCATATAATAAAGTATACATACAACACACATGAGGCACACAAACTAATCCGAGGGGCCACAATACAAGGGAAATGGGCACATGCCACTAAATTGGAGAAATCAAGACATATAGGGACATGTTCAAATATCCACATATGAAAACATCAAGCGAGTTGTCTTAGAGCCACATGGAAGGACATGTTCAAATGTCTGCATACACAATAAAGAAGGCACACACAATGACATGGACAAATTTTCAAAGCATAAATACAATGAAAATAAGTGGTGTAGAGCCATAGATTAATGGAATATTTAAATTCCCTCAAATATAAGAAGCATAGAGGCATAATCAAGTCTAAACTAGGGAAGCTAGAAATGAAATTATGATGAATATGTGGTACAAATCTATGTAATAGATAAGATTTACATAGGCTAAGTCTAAATTAGTATTAGTCAACAAAAAATCTGAGTAGGTGTAGGATGATCAATATCAAGATATAACAATGCTAAATCTATGATGTAGAATTTATAAAGATGCAACGTGGTAATCAAAATTGTGTAAAGGATTCCCCTAAATGGATGAATGTGTCAAATTAAGAACTTGTGTATCTACGTATATAACCCCAATGGGTGGATAGTAGCAAATATAGATAAGTGTAGTGGACTTAAGTCCTATAGTAATTAAAAATCACTCGATAAGAACAAGTGAAGCATGCATGTATGATAAAAACTATCTATACTAAGATAGTTAGCATATGTAGTATCTATAAAATATAATAAGTGCAAACATGGTAATGCATACAATCTAAAATTTATGTTTTCTAAGTAAATATTTGAATTTTTTTATGTTTTGACAAATTATACTATTTTTTTATTTTTTGGATATAATCTATGTATAAGTAACATGAAAATGAAACTTTATACAAGGAACAAGAAATAAAGAAACTATGTACAAGAAGGGAGGAACAATACTAGCTGATGATTCTCATGGGAGACTCATTATTATTTTGGCCTATGTCCAATAAAGGAATAATGGTCATGTGTGCTATATGAAAAGGTAAACGAGGTCCCATAACCTTCTTTACTAAGTGATATATAGATGGAACTACATTTGAAGTGGTGTAAGGAAACCTTGATACTGATTGGGGTGTCCTATGAAATGTAGGGGGTCTTAAGGACCCATTTAGTATAAGATGTTGTATTTGGAATAGGTGCTTTGTGATGAGAAATTTGAGAACCCAATAATACTTATCTTAGAATAAAAGGAGTAGAGGGAGGTCCTATTGAATATGAAACATATCTCTAATGCATGGGTCTCTCTAATAAGTTTCTCTATGAGAGAGTATGCATACATGGTAACACTATAGGAGTAGACCTCACTTGCACTAGTGATTCCACTAAAGTTTGTGGTGTACTAATAGGAAATATGCTTGAAACTATAATTGGTTACTATGATGTGACTTCCCATGTGATAGGTAGGGACTACTCATATGAAATACATTCAATTGTGATCACTTGATTAACAAGTATATATTTGAGGCACCTATGCATGTTAGATGGGAGGAATCATAGTTACTGTAGCCATGGACTAAACAATAACATGTCAAATGTGCTTTCACTAGGTGCTACTAAGAATCTAGTGGCCACATGTGCTGGTCCAACATATAATGGAAGTAAAATATCCTCAATAGAGTTATAAACATGGCCACTAAAACTATGAATAACTATGTTGGTAGGAGAAATATCCTACTCTAAATACCCTAAATGTTGTATAAATTTGATGGTACACATGTTAATACTTGACCCATTATCTACCATAACACTCTGAATAGGATGATCATCAATGTAGGATCACACAAAGAGTGCAAATAAATTTGAATCATCATCAATAATCTTCTACTCTAATAAAGTGATGAGTAGTCTAGATGGTACTATAGTATGATACACACCAATTATATTGTGTAGGGGGTGTGCATCCTCTATAGTAGTGTGATATGATACCAGTGGTGGATGTGCCTATCATGTATTGTAAACACTTAAAGTGCCCCTTATCTCATTAGTTGTATGATTTTGAAATAGATTTGAGAATATTTTCAATGCCTTAGCTTCCATTTGTTAAACTTTGGGTACCTTTATGGGTATGACCATAGTAATTATGTTGGCCTCTATCAAATCTTGTATCGTATATTTCAAGTTGATGCATTAGTTTGTAGTATGTCCTAATGCTTTTTGATATTCATATAATGCATTAGAGTCATAAATTTTTGGAAGATACCATTTTGTGTCATCTTATTTGTTGGGAGGGATAGATATGACATTGCATTCCAAGAGTTGTTTTAAAATACATGATAGTGATTTGTAATTTTGGTGAAAAATATCTATGAAAGATATTATAGAACTAGGTGAGGATATGGCTTTGAAGCTACATTAACTATGACCTTTGGATCACTCTTATTTTTAGTGGACTTTATTTTATATGGAGGCTTACTATAACTCTTAGTAGTTGAATCTGATCCACTTGTATATTTTAATTTGCCCATAAAGAGAAACTTGACTTCCCTTTCTTTCACTATGTGGCATAAATCTATGAAGGTTGGAAACTTATTAAACAAGATATATTCATGAAATGTTGGTAATAAAATCTATTTGAATATGTCTTAGAGCTCTCTATCTGCCATGGGGCTAGTCATCTTTGCCCATATAATTTTATATTTTAAGACATATTCTATAATAGGCTCATTGGATTTTTGCTTCAATTGTGATACTTGAGCGTATGAGATCTTATCACTTATGTTAATTTAGAAGTGCATTAAAAACATATATTTCAGTGGATTGAATGTGTGATAGACTGATTCAGAAGATCATAGAACCATTATAAGTCATAGTCCTTTAAATTTCATGGGAACAACTTAGTGAGGAGACAATAATTAGACATGTATTACAAATATGTTGCATGTAAAGCTCGTAGATGGTGCTCTAGGTTACCCTTAACATCATATAATGTAAGCTTAAATGCCACAAATTTAGATGGTAAAGGAGTTAATGCATGCGATGTGCCAAAGGTGCATGTAAAAGAACATAAGAATCCAAGGCATGTGATGGCCTAATAGCTCCCTACTCAAGATGTAACATCATAGCAGGTAGATAATGAATTTCATGTATGATGGATCATACATCTTAAGAGGAGGAACTAGCCATAGGAGGTGTAGCTAACACTAAAGGTTATCAAGTTAAAAAAAGTTGTTGTCAAAGCTGAGTTGGCTCCAAAGTAGGTGTAACAATGTTGTTATTTGGGGGAGTACAAGATTAACCATTATTTGATTTATTCTTTATTTCCATTATGGCTTCTATAATATGTGCATGATCATGGGGATGTTACCAAAGTCTATCTATGAAACTCTATATAATCTCATCCTTATTGACTATAATATTTTCATTGTTAAGTGGGGGGGAGTGTTATGATTCCCATCTTGTATATCATATTGATCTTGATTTTATTGCTCATATTCAGATGCATTTTCATTAAAGTCCACATAATCAAGGTGTCAAAGATCAATTATGAGAGTTATAACTAGTCCTTTGTCCATGGTATAAGCTTGAATGAAAGGAATATGTGTATGCTCAATAGGATCTCTACTAAGATTAGAAATTCTTATTAAGGGAAGAGAGATAACATTTTTATATCACATATAGTAAATAAAGTGAAAGAGGGTTGATAAAACATAATGTATGAAATCCTAAAAGCTTAACATAGCCAATGAAAATAGGAAAAAGAAGGATTCAAATCCTAGTAGCATCTAGGGTTATGGTTTTAGAAGTATTTGAAGTAAGTTGGGTTTACCAAATATTTTAACTATTTAGGAATTAGTGAATGTAAATCCTAAGTTATTAAGGGCATTGAGTATAGTAAATCAAGGTAGAAATAAGAAATAAATACAACCACTAATTTTTAATAAAATTAACTTAATTTGACCTTTATAAAATATAAATAAATAATGTAAACAAGTTCTTAGTTGGAAAATGATTGAAATGGGAGATTTGGAGGCTGCAAACTGAGATAGAGGTTGATCTAAGTGTAGTGTAAAGGATCCAAGTGTTAAAAACCTTTGTATATAGTAGAAACCTAATTATAAAGTATCACCATGTGGTGTTAGTGTCCTTATTTTGGTGGTAGTTTCCTCTATGTATAATTATTCTAAGCTTCTAGTTGCACAAATGTTTGGGTTTGCCAAGCTTATCCACCTATTTTGACTAATTTTATATGCAAACCCTAATCCTCAATGTCTTTACAGAATCTAGTTGCCACAAGTAGTAAAGTGTGTTTTTAGTGGGATAGGTTGGACATCCTCAACACCCCACTATGATGAGAATTGTCCACATACCAATACTCTAAAGAAGGATCAAGCCTGAAGTAGTTTTCCCCACTTAACTATTGGTACAAGTGTAAGTGTAGCTAGTATGAATGCTAGATCGAGTGATTTGAATGTGTTTACAATTGGAAACCTAATTAATTTGAGTTTAGGAATGATATATATGGTTTTATGCAAAAGTAGGGAAAAATAGGGATTGATAACCTTGATTATGCACAACTTGTTTTGAGTTTGTATATGTAATTTGCATTTGATTTCCATCTAGTGGTTAGATGGTTAAAAGTCATGTATATACAATGTTATGGTGCTTTTTTAGTTCTTAAAAGAGGTCTAGGATGACCCTATGTGGTCATAGATTTGAAAAGATATTCATTGGTATAAAAAGGAGGGAAAAGGAAAACAATGCCAAAATTGGGAAATTAATGCCATGTGTCGCTATTGTCCCTATTAGGGAATTAGTGTTCAAGTGGAATAAACTAAGGAACTAAGGGATAAGATGTCAAGATGAGGGTCTGAGAATAATTTAATGATTCTTAGGGATGCATGTGGCCCACACAAAATCTAGATAAGTTTGAAAATAGGCCCTAAGATAGGTTTAGGACTAAGCTAGGGATGGGTGGTCTCAAGTAGCACTCAAGTGTCATTTTTAGGTGATTACATCCATGTGTCACATAATTAATTATTATCCCAAAGAGATGATTTTTCACATATGATGTTATTATATAAGAAAGTCTGAAACTTGAAATTTTTTAGAATATAACACTTTTCTTATTATTCACATGTGTCCAATGTGAATCAATGGGGGTTAACTTTCATGGATAATCTCTAAGCATTGAATGAATTTATAATGTTTAATCATATTAATTATATTATAATTAATTAATTTCTAATAAAGTCATTGTTGATGCAAGTTTTATACACACCATAGATGGTGGGAACCTCTCTTATTTTAGGATTATAGAAGGTAACCAAATACGTGGATTTCATTATTGGGCTCTCTTATATAGTCTGCTTGAGATAGTTCTTTCAAAAAATGTGAATTTTACCAAACTTAGAGAAATATTTCTTACAATTAACTCCACTTAAAATTCTATCAATCATAAACTAATAAATCTATTCACAATGTTACATTTAAAATGACTGGAATTTTTATTTAAAAGAAACATATTAATAAGAGGGAAGAGTAGGGCATAAAAGAAGATTTTCTAGACTTCACTGAGATGTATTTCACCAAGAATGATTAATTTTTGAATTCACTTATAATTTAACCTATGTTTACCTTGTTTAACATGCACTAAAAATAAAATAAACATGTCAGAGAGTCTAAAGTATAATTATTTTCAAATGAAATTTCCATAATAGTACTTATGTAAAATAGATTATCACAAGGAATTGATACATAATAACACATTCATCCTAAAACAAAGCTAACTATGAAAAATAGTTAAATTGGGTAATCACTCAACTTTATTCACATGGGAAATTAAAATTCATATAATGATCACAAAAATATTGAAACATCTACCATGAAAATACTAAAACTTGAGAAAGCAGAAACACCATATAAATCATAAACATCCCAATAGATTTAAATGTTGTTAATGCCCCAATTAAAAATTTCCTCAAATATTTTACCACAAAACTATATATAGAAGATGGGCATCACCTCATAACAAAATAAAATTTTTGCAGTGATCAATAAAATACCCTATAATTTAATTAATGCCACTACCAAAGTAAGCACTGAGATATTAGAAAAAAGATGCTTCTACTATTATATGACACATGTTTGAAATAATCATCCACTTCTTCTAAGTCATCATTAATTATCACCAACTAACAATTTTTGGCCTTCTTGTTCCTCTAAATAATGAACAATCAATATGGCATCATGATAAATTTTGGAGATATTAATGGGTGGAGTGTGAAACAATCCTTCTCCACATGTCAATAATTATACATGATTGTCTAATGGAGTCTTTAAGTTGGTATTAACAACCCTAACCTTATACATGCTCAATATGACATGTTTTACCAAGTTGATGACTGCTAAGCTTATTTTCAGTTTGTCTTGGACCCTTTTCTCTTGAATGCCATTTTAAAACTATTTTTATATATCCCAAACTTCTTAATATTGATAATTTTATTATCTTGAGTGAATAATGTGGATATATTTTTTATTTGAAGTAAGTAAGAATATTCCTTTTGAAATATTCTATAAATTTTATTATTTCCTTTATATCTCTCAGCCAATCTTCTAGAGAGGTCCTCATGTGCATGATTATTTTTGGTTACATTTGATGTCAAATAGAGTCATAAATTTTAACCAAGGAAACAAACCCTTTTTACTATTTCTAAACATGTTATTCATATTAATTAACATCTCCAAAAAACACTTGAGAATTTTGTTGCATTATATCACCCTTAGACCAAGCTTCAGTGATCTCTATAAATTATTAAAAAAAGAGAACAAATCAGTCTCTAACTTGCCAACCAATTCTTGAGGGAATAGAGCCTTAACCTGAGATTCAAGTCTTATTAATTTTCTCTTCATATCTTCCATTAAAATTTCTATAATTTCATTAAATCTCTCAAACTGACATAAGGTCCTTTATAATTTATTCTTCACTAGTCCTCTTTCTTATTTTAGTTATGGAAAATAATTATTATTTTGATTGCCATAAAATTGGGTTACCCTCTCAATTAAAATTGACACTCATTGCCCTTTTCAATTTGCCAATATTTTTCTAAAAATTTAATTGCCCTTTACATATGGAGAAGAAGTTGAGGGAGAAATTTCTTCTTGTGGATTATGTGCAAACCCTGTATAGAAGATTTCAGAATTTGAGGCAAAAAGATCATAGTATACAAGAGTATATAGATGAGTTTTATAAGCTTTATATATGAGTGGAGCATTATAAAATAGAAGAGAAGAAGGCTACAAGGTATGTAAATGGTTTTAAATTTATTATTCACTATCAATTAAGTATGCATAGAATACTTTGCATGGAGGAGGCTTATCAATTAGCTTTGAAGGCAAAAGAAAAACAAAATAGATAGAATTTCAGAAGAATTTCCCTTGGTCCAAGAAGAGGCAAATCCCCTCCAATAAGGGGATGAGGTGGGTTTAATACCAATAAAGGTGAATCATCATGTGGTGTAGAAAGGCAAAATGAGAATAGGCAAGGTTTCAATACCAAAAAAGATGAAGAGGGTCTAAGAGAGGATGAGGTTAAGATGGTATTAGAGGATGGTTTCGAAATCAACGTATATCTTATATTTTTTTATAGATGTGGATAAGAAGGGCATAAAGAATTTGAGTGTTTGAACTATCAAGATTAATAAATGAGGAAAGAGGATCTCCCAAGAGTGAATATAGTTGAGGCTAAGATAGAAGAGCAAAAAACTAAAATTTCACTAGTAGATGTTAGAGAGAATCTCATGATGAGAAGAACAATGATTGCTCCAAGGAAGGAACAAGTGTAGAATAAAGAAGGTGGTGATGCATGAATATGATCAAATATTTTTCAAACAAGATTTACTTCAGGTGGAAAGGCATGCAAAGCAATTATAGATGGTGGTAGTTGTAAAACTATGGTTTCTAAAGAAATTATAGAGAAACTAAATTTAAAATGTGAAAAGCATCCTAATCCTTATCATATTTCATGGTTTAAGAAAGGGAATGAGGTTACAGTAGATAAAAGTGTTTAATCAAGTTCTCTATAGGAAAAACTTATAATGATGAAATATGGTGTGATGTTATTCTGATGGATGCATGCCATTTGTTATTGAGGAGGCCATGGCAATTTGACAGGAAAGTAATTCATGATGGAGCAAAGAAAACATACACTTTTGGGAAAGATGGTACAAAGGTAGTTTTGTTACCTCTTAAAGAAGAAGAGAAAATGGAAAGCATGCTCTCTACTAAAGAATTTATCCAAGATATGAAGGTAGCAAGTTGTTATTATGTATTAGTAGCAAAGAATGAAGATACAAAAATGGTAAAAATATAAATAGAAGCAACAAGAGTGTTGAAAGAATATGCATATGTTATGCTTAATGAGTTACTAGATGGTTTACCACCAAAGAGAGATATTCAACATCACATTGATTTGATTCTAGGATCAGCTCTACCCAATCAAGTAGCTTATAGGATGAGTCTAACAGAACATGTAGAATTAAATCAATAGGTTAATGAATTATTAAGATAGAAGATGATAAGGGAGAGTATGAATCCATGTGCAACACTAGTGTTTTTAACTCCAAAAAAAGATGGAGGATGGAGAATGTGTATTTAATGGTTGTTTATTTTGATGATATTTTGATATTTAGTATGACTAAATAATAACACTTAAAACATTTAAGAATGGTACTAGATTTGTTAAGAAAGGAGAAGTTGTATGAAAATTTGAAGAAGTACAGGTTTATGCAGAACAATTTGGTATTTTTATTATTTGTAGTTTCAATAGATGGTGTGAGAATGGATGAAAAAAAGATAAAGCCAATTGTTGAATGGCCTATTCCAAAAATTATTATAGAGGTAAGAAGTTTCCATGGTTTAGCAAATTTTTATATATTTTTTTTATAAAAAAATTATTAGTATTATGGCACCAATAACAAACTGCATGAGAGGGAAGGAATTTTCATGGACTAGAGTAGTCACAAAAAGCTTTGAATTTTTGAAGAACAAGAATATAGAAAGACTAATTTTAGCATTACTAGATTTCAACAAAGTATTTGAGGTTGATTGTGATGCTTCATTTATGGGAATTGGTGTTGTGTTGAGTCAAGAAGAAAAGCCAATAACATATTTTAGTGAGAAATTGAATGAGGTAAGAACAAAGTATTCTTCTTATGACATTAAACTTTATGTAATTTTACAAGCATTAAGACATTGAAGGCATTACCTAGTGCCTAAGGAGTTTATCCTATTTACAGATCATGAGGATTTGAAGAATGTGAATACACAAAAGATGTTGAATAGTATGCATGTAAAGTGGGTATCTTTATTACAGGGGTATACTTTTATTTTGAAACATAAATCAGGAAAACAAAATCATATAGCTAATGCATTGAGTAGGATAGCAACATTATTAACAACCATGGTGAGTGAATTAGTTAGATTTGAAGTTATCAAAGAATTATATGGTACTAATCCATATTTTGGTAAGGTAGTTTAGTAGTGTAGGAATCCATTAATAGGTGGAACAAATATTATTCATGGTGAGTATCTTATGAAAGAAGTTTACCTCTTCAAATGGAAACAATTATGCATTCCAGTTGGGTCTCTATGAGATAATATAATATGAAAATTACACAGTGAAGGTTTGGTGGACATTTTGGTAAGACAAAGACAATAAATTTGGTGGAGAAAAAGTATTTTTGGCCAAATATGAAGAGAGATGTGACAAATTATGTTTCTAGGTGCAGGATATGTCAAGTGGCTAAAGGACATGCAAAAAATACAAGACTATGCATGCCATTACTAGTTCCAAGAGGACCATGGACAGATTTGAGTATGGATTTTGTGTTAGGATTACCAAACACATAGAGAGGTAATGATTCAATTTTTGTTGTTATAGATAGATTTTTATAAAATGGTTCATTTCATTTCATGTAAGAAAACCAATGATGACACTAGAGTTGTCAAATTATTTTTAAAGATATTGTGAGGTTACATGGTGTTTCAAAAATTATTACTTCATATAGGGACACAAAATTTCTAAGTCATTTTTGGAGGAATTTATGGAAGAATATGGGTACTAAGCTTTAATTCAGTAGTGCATATCACCCAAAAATAGATGGATGGACAAAATTTGTGAATAGGAGCTTGGGAA
The DNA here is from genome assembly GCA_037957365.1 of Torreya grandis. Lineage (NCBI taxonomy): Eukaryota > Viridiplantae > Streptophyta > Pinopsida > Cupressales > Taxaceae > Torreya > Torreya grandis. Next base: position 745,872 of record JARHVA010001462.1, on the reverse strand, counting down.
ATTTGTTGAGATGCATAGTGGGAGAGAAGCCCAATTAATGGGACTTGGCTTTACCACATTTGAGTTTGCATCTAATAGTTTAGTGAATAGATTAGTAGGAAAATCACCATTTAAAATTATTTATGGTATAAATCCTATGGGTATTTTATATCTGGTATAATTACCAATTATAGATTGAATTAGTGATGATGTAGAAGTATTTTCAGAGCATATGCAGCAGTTGCAAGGAGTAAGAAGAAAGTTATAGGAAAGTAATAAGAAATATAAAGTATCAACAAATGTCAAAAGAAGATCCAAGGTATTTAAAGGAGAGTTGGTAATGGTTTATTTGAGGAAAAAAATATTTCCAAAAGTCACGTATAAGAATTTGAAGTACAAGAAAATTGGTCCATGCATAATTGTGAAGAAAATCAATGATAATGCTTATGAGGTGAGTCTACCATAGAATTTTGATATATCTACAGTATTTTATATTTTAGATTTATATGAATTCCATGGAGAAGATGGTGAAGGTGATGAAGATGAAGAAGTAAATTGGCAGTAGTAGGTTCTAAAGAAGAAGGAAAAGATAGTGCAGGTTTTGGATATGAAGACAGTGAGCTTAAGGCAAGGGAATTATAACAAGTATTTGGTCCAGTGGAAAGGATTGTAGCAATAACATAACACTTGGATTAAATAATGGGAGATAAATAAGATTAAAAAAAAAATTTGTAGTATTATAATCAGGGCAACTTGTAGGAGCTAAGTTGTTTTCAACTAGAGGAGAATGATGCAGAAAAATAGGCTAGCTTCTGGAGGCCATAAATTTTGATCCGTAGCTTTATTTGAGCTCTTCCAAATGCCAAAATGACTATCTCAAAAAATTTGTTACTTCCCTAAGCCACTCTTTTTCTTAGAGGCATTTTTCAAGAACACTTTAAGGCCAAACGAGACCATCTAAGGGTCCAAAATTGTAGTTTATTGATTTTTTTGTGATTTTTCTATTTTTAGAAATTGTATGTTTTTATGACCAGACGTGAACTTTAATTGAAATTCATAAAATAGGATAATTTTAGTGTTTATATTATTTCAAGATATTTTTAGAGCTGCATGCATTTGCATGTGAAACTTACTAAAAATAGTAACTACTAAAAATAGAAGTTTTTTAAGATTTAAGATTTTTTAAAATTTTGCATGTAAACTCTATTTTTGAGTTGAGGCTTATTTAAGCATGGTTTGGGTTGTAATTAGTGAAAGGTAATCAATACAAATCAATTCTAATTTATTGTTTCAGGTCTTGCCCTTATTGTACCTTTAGTCTTGATTTTATTTTGGTTCATTACATAGGTAGTGTAGTATCACCAATAGTAGATACAAGATTATTTAGTGTATAAAACATACTAGAAATGGAACATTATCCAGAGGCTTTGTAGGAGAAACAATATTAGATGTTTAACCAATTATTTGGGAAATTGTGTTCTTAATTTGAACACTTTGTATGGTTAGTGTCACAATAACATGCTGAGTATAAACATGTGTAAAACCTAATGCTATGAAAGGATCAATTGAATTCAGAATGGATGTCAATAGAGTAGTGGTTGTGGGTGAATCCTGAGAGTATATTGACAAAGGGTACTTACACTGAAGATAAACTAGATGGTGGTATAACCAGAGTGGAAAATTTATTAGAAAAAGGGGATGTGCACAATGATTCCCTTACCTCAGTAGTGTTCATGGATTTGAAAGAAGATGAAGGGGGTATTAAAGGCAATCCTTGCAGCATTATGTTATTTAGCCTATTTTATATCCTCCATGTTTTCCAATGGAAAATGGAAATCATGGATTCCTTCCATCACCTATTATGCTTGTTCTTCTTGACTTTGAGGTTTGTTATAAAGAAGAAACTTTCAATTTGGTATTTGATTCATCATCATGGGTCTCAAGGATGTATATCACATTGAGTTTTGACCTTAAATCTTACATATGTCTCTTAACATTTCCCTTGGAATCCCATTGTCCATCATCATGGAGCCAAAGAATAGTATAAGACTATCTATGAGATGCCAATGCTTGGATTATAGGAATATTCTTAAACTCTTTATTATTAATCCTGAGAGGTAACTTGGGATAGGTTATCTATTTTCTTCTTTATTCAGATATCCATATTATATACCCTCATTTATTCAGATAACCTAGGAATTTTATTTTCATTGATGGCCAAATATAGAGGTGGATAGAAATACATATAAATTTCCTTGATATGAACCCTATTGTGATGAACATACAAATTTGAGTATACTAAATGAATTAGAGGGTTAAAAGGAGTCCACCTAGGGAAATATGAATTTTGGAAAGGTAACCTAACATAAGATGCATAAACTATATATGTCATCATGTAAAATATACCTCCTTGTATCACCTTTAGTACTTAATGTGTTTTGTTATGCAAAATGACCCCTCATAAAGCAAGGGTTTATTTTTAAAAAATGATCATGGATGACAAGGGTACCCAAAATTTTATTACATGCATAATTTCATGATCCCCATAAAATTTATTTAACAACATTATCTCGACTCATAATCCTTATCTAAACAACTTAATAGGATATAGATCACCATTACAATGTAAACTCACCTATTTATATCTTCTCCCCAATCTTCTAGAACTTCCATGAAATTAAGTGTATCTAACCACTTTTGGAGAATCTCTTTGTTATATGTGATGGTAGGGTTTGGTAGATGATAATAATTTTTTAAATCAATATTGTTGTTTCTTAAAGAATAAGCTCTAATTTTTCCATGAATCAGGGAACCTCTTCTTTGCTTTTGTAGCCGCTCCTACTTGTGCTCATGACTCATTGGTCTTAGAGCTCTTAAGTTGAATTGATGATTTATATAATTTTGTGTGAAAAAGCAAGTCCCAAAACCATCACCATTGGAAATATCACGATTGTGTGAGAAAAAAACATATATAACACTTAGCATGAAAGTGGTTTCTTGACCTCCCAATTTGTATTTGAATCCTAGCTCTCTTAGTCTACTCTAGGATATCACCTCAATTTTCATGCCATTATGGGATCTAAACCCTATCCCATTGTGATGAATAAGTATGAGTGGTAATGTTTCATAGAAAGCACTTGAACCCGAAATGGAGTCTAGTTATACTTATGATCATTTGGTTGTCTTGCCTGCTAGCTCTCTCAGCTCCCTACAGTTACTTTGGGGGATCATTTTGATTATCATGCCATTCCAACCCCTAAAAATAGTCTCATCCTATCAACCTCATTCACTCAAATTTTTTTTTATTTTTCACTTTGTCACAAAATGATTTATTGGCCCATTTATCCAACTTGCAAGATCTTGGCAATGTCATTTTGTGGTTTGCTTTGGTCTTTCACTCTACTCCAAGGGATCATTTTAGTTTCCATACCATTTCATCTCCTAAAATTATTCCCATCCTATCTACCTCACTTGTGTGAACAAGTTTTGTATTAATCACTTTGCTTGGAAATTGCCCCCGACCCTACTTATTGCACTTGTACTTGTCATCTTGAGGTGAAAAGTTATCTTTTTCTCCAATTAGATCTATCTGGGACCAATTCACTTCCTATTGTGATTTTTCTATATTCTTACCCACTCTATTCTTAAAGGTATTAATCATCCTTGTTTAGGGGGGAGGTGTTCATTGTCTTATCCTTGTTGTAGTTGGAATTCCTTTCTCCACTAAGCTTCAATTTGTTGCTTTAAATGTTGTCTTTGCTCTCCAAATCTTTTATGACTATTTTGGTCTAAATTACATAAAAATAATAAATACTAATTTTTTTAAATTATATTTTATTAATTATAATTTATTTTGATTAGGTTATTTTGTTTAATTTTAATAAGTTTAATTATGATTAATTAAATTGATTAAAACTAATCATTGAATTAATCGAATTAAAATCTAGTATTATTTTCAAAATATAGTTAGTTATTATATATTATTTGTTTTTTTTGGAAAATTAATTTTTTAGTTGGGCTTTCTTGGGTCACTTTGATTAGTTGAGAGATTTCCTTCGTTGGTCGGTCTTGTGTTTGAGCGGTGAACAAAATAATGTAAGTTGGGGTTTGAACCCTGAGTGGGTCCCATAGTGCCAATGGTTATGCAGAATTAATTTCTTAGTTACAATGTGGAACCCATGGGCCATTTTAAATACAATTGATAGCACAAAGTTTTTCCCAAATAATATGTAGGCTAGGCACTTTAAGTCTCCTCGATGTGGTCTTGACCATGTGATGTAGGTAGTGGGGGCCCCAACCTTGTTTATTACTGATAAGTTTTTTTAATTATAATTTAAAGAATTTTGTTTATTTTAAATAATCTAGTTATTCAATTTAATTGATTAAATTGTTTAAAATTAATATTTACTTCATTCATTTAAAATCCATTAAATTCTTTTAAAATGTAATTAATTAATTAATTAATTATTATTATTTTTAAATTAATATGTTAACGTTGTAACTTGTGTAGTGTGTTGGTGATAAATTAGAACACTAAAACATATAATTTAATGACCCTTTTTCCCTTTTCAAAGTCTTGATGGACCCAGTTTCTCTTCCAAGACGTCCATAGATCCAATCTGGGGTTGATAACTTGATTCACGCTAGGGTTTTATAAAATTTCAAAAATCACTTTGTTGACAAAAAATTAGAATCCGTGAATTGATTTTTACCTGTAGACCTGCTTAGACCACTTGTCACTCTGGGGGCATGACTTTTGCCATGGAAGTCAGTTTTTTGAACCGACTACACCACCAAAAATATTGTTTCAACCCAGTCACATCAATAACCCCAATTTAATCTAATTTGGCTCGAGTCAAAATCTACTCGCACCTAATTTTTGTGCTTTCTTGAACCTAAATAGGTCCACTAAGTGCCCTTTTTGACCTCCTAATAGTTTTTTGATCGTAATTTGGTCTATGTTAAGCTTTTTATAGAACCATCATAGTTGTTGGAAAGCTGAATCTAATATAGACATTTTGGTGCCTCCAGTTTCTCAAGATTCATCTCATGGAGTGAGATTTTAAAGTTTTTGGTTCATACTTTTCTCGATGAAATTTTAATTGTGAAAATTAACTTTTTTTGTCTTTTTTCAAGCTAAAATGGAACAAAAAATAAAATTGACAAGATTGGAAAAGTGAATGAGTGTTTGGGTGGTAAATGGATTGCTAAAAAGTCTATAAATAGAACCATAGTCATTGTAAGGGTTGTTTTTTTTTTTGCTTCAAAACATTCAAAGTTGATCATTATTTTGCTTCCATAGTGTATTATCCTATCCCTCTTTTGTAACCCTAATATTATGCTAGCATATTTTTGGTATATTAATCATTGTGGATTCTCCTCTCAATTATCAACACAAATATTATGATTGATAAAACACAATGAAATTTCATTTGTAACCTATGCATTCAAATGGTGGTTGTTGTTATAACCAAATTTTGCACCCTAGGAGAAGGTTGTTCAAACCTCTCCAATTTTGGTTAAACATGGGATTACCCTTAGACCTATGGGTTGTCTATAATAGGGGTAAATCTTTAAATTGAAGGGCTAGCTCCCTTTGATGAATCACTTAGGCTCACACACTACTTGTTTGCTTAGAAAAGATAAGAAAAATTTGAAATAAACCTAACTACAGTGGTGATGCACCAAAATTTGTTGACCACTACCACACATTGCATAATACACTAAGACCTACAAGACAACATGACTATACACACATTTTAGAATGAACCTATTACATCAATGCTTTGTAGAAGGGTAAGGCATTCTAAGGCTAAGAAGAAAGAATAATTCCACTTCAAAACCTACAAGAGACCCTTGATGACACCAACTACAACCTGTAATAAAGAAACAACTGCATGAGGCAAGATAAATAGGACACAAACAAGGTGATATACATCTACACTTGATAAGATCAACCATTTAGAGCTTCATCACTACATGTAGTCATAGAATGAGGAAAAACATTAGATGTTTTATTAATCAGAGGTAGAAAAAATGAGTAGGGATTTTCCATACCTAGGTGGAGGATGCATTTAAAATCCAAAGTGGCTCAATATATAGCATAAGTGTGAGAAAAGAGAAGAAGAGTATAAGAGAGAGAGAGTAAACAAGTGTTAAGTGAGTTAAAAATAAGAATGGAATTAGGGAACTACCTCAATAGGTCATAGATGACATGGGTTGCTCCTCTTCAGCTGTTCCAGCTCTCCAAGTGGAGTGGGAGTTGAAATGGATGCTTGACACCTTGATTAGCCCTTTGAAACTCTTCTTCTTCTTGGCATGTTGAAGGACAAGTGGCCTTCTTGGTGATCAAATCAATTTCTCCTACATGTTTTCTCTACTCTTGACACCTATAAGTTAAGCCCAATAGGTTCTCTTTGACACATCACCTTTTTCTCTTGCAAGGTGTTTAGAAGACTCTTCATCTCCTTAGGCCTATTTTTCACACAAGTGTCAAAACTTGGTTTAAGTTACTATATCTCATCCAAACTTCATGGGTGGTATATTGGACTCATATTAGACCTAAAAAAATCCATTTTTAGGTCTCAAACTAGCCCCAACAAGTCATCTACCAAAAGATTCAATTAGGCCTAATTCCTTGTATCCTTTTTTTGTGAAAGACTTTTTGTGTAGAGAAAAGTACAAAGGATCTTGAGAATCTAAGGGCATATCATAATACATGATATGGCCTTATAGCTCTAGGTTTAATTTCATGAGTTGAGAGTGAGTGGAGATGTCATTTTTTTCCCTTTATCTCTCCTAATTATGCCTCCCTATGAAGAGAGTGAAAAATGATTCTACATCCTCCTTGACCTCCATGTAAAATTTGAAATTCTGACACACTATATAGACCTATAAAATATCAAAAATTAGTGGTTTTAGGCCTACTATGTATAGTTTCATAAAATCAAATTTCATGGGGAGATGCTCATGTGAGTATTAAACATGTTCTAGGTGGTTTGGAAGTCCATCTCATCCATCTAGAGGCATGAAAGTTGATTTCTCTCTCACTTGGTCTTTATGGCTCTCCTTGGTAGCCTAAAAGTGGTTTAGATTCTTAAGGAAGATTCATAAAGTTGGATGTATGAATCCTACAAAAAATTCCATAAAATTTAATTAAATTATGGTGGATAACTTCACCTAGGAGCACAAGGTCCCAAGCAAATTATCTTGACTGTACCCAACAAAATAAACTAGTCTCTCGGGTGGAAACAAGGCATTTTGGGGGGTCCGAGCAAGTTTTTAGTTTGTAGGCAATTTTATTGAGTCTAGTTTGAGCTTCAATGACCTCAATATGTCTATGATTTCCTCCTTTAGTTATTCCAATATGTTTACAACCATTTTTATCCCATTATCTCTCCAAACAACCCACCTACTTAGGCTTAGGGTTCTTGAATCAAGCTAATAGTCATATCCTAATGCTTGTATATGCCCTATTTATCTTACTATTAGGGTTATAAATTTTAATGGAATATTTTTCATGTTATCAAAATCCTCTTAAGGGAATTCAAGTTCATCTCATCTCTAATTCACCTGATTGGCCATCTTTCAAAGACTAATTGCCTATATGGGCCTATGTTTGACATTGGAGTATAGGCGAAATAGGAAAGTTTTACTTAATTTATTTAATATTATAACCTCATATAATATATGTTAAGAACCTTCAATATAATATTAGGGTCTCCACAATATTATTAACTCCAACTGACTCCACTATCTATAACTATCTTGTACATGTCTAAGTATATGATTAGACATGCGTTTGACTGTATAGGGTCTGTCTAAGTTTGTTTTTCTTCAAACTGGGTCAAGGAGTTGTGTGAGGTAATTTTATCACCATGTTTTAATCTTTAAACTCCATATAAAACTTTATCTCTTTCAATCAAGCACCAATTCCTCAAAATACATACCTCAAGTAGAGACTGTGTGATTATATATAGGGGCATTAGGCCTATGCCCCCTATCTCTTTGTTCCCCTATTTATAGATATCTTAGCTTGATGAATTATTTAAATCCATAATTTATTTATTCAAACATAAATCCTAATTATAACTCTATCACTATCTTGAGAGACTTGAATTGATTGAATAGATATATAGGTGACTGCCTGCTTGTCTAATGCATTTTGAATTAGATTGCCTACTTGATGTTCTATGAACCCTATTCCACATTGAACTATTCAAAACCTTGTTTTTTCATTGATATAGTTTAGTACCTAAAAAATTCCTTGATTTTTTGAAACCTTGTGTTCTCAACACTATCATCCACTATTTCAAAGCCCACTTCAACCATGAATGGATATAAGTGGCAACTTGAATGGTTGACTGTGCATTAAGTCTTCCAAACCAATTTTCAAACTTCTCCTTAATTCTTACATTATGTTGTTGACATGATGTAACAAAATAATTTTAACATTTTGAATACTCCAAACATCACAAACACCTCTTGTTTCAAGGTCAAATCAATAACTGGCCTGCTGTAAGTGCACATTTAGTCACTTTGACTATGTTTAGAGATTTTTAGGTTCTCAAACCTATTTAAAATGGATTTTTAATGTTATGGTGATATATTAAGACCATTCACTATCTTAAATACTCTAAAATGTCAAGACATCTCTATTCAAGGCTTGTTTTAATGTAGGTTATAGGTGATTGCTAGGGCAGTTTTGGGTGTGTATGTAGTAAGAATGTATGTAAGAGTTTCATAATATTCTCAAGAAATATCCAAAATTGTTAAATAAACTCTTGTTTCATGTTGTAATTTCCATCTAAAAACTATTATAAATGTCTTTAAGATCCAAAAACATCATCAACTTTACTGTTCAAGGCCCATTTCTTAACTAGTTGATTGTAGGCATTGGTTTAAATAGTTGACTAAGTTTAAGCCCTTTTAGGTCTTTAAACCAATATTAAAAACATTTAAATGACTTTACCATATTAATATTGAAGTCTTAAACACTTATAAATATCTTGAAGGACTCATAAACCCTATTAGCCTCTTTATTAAGGGCAAGTTCTCGTTGTTTGACTGTAGATAGTTATCATGAAAGCCTGACTATATGGTGATCTTGAATTAGGCCTCTTTATCACTTTTTAAGCCTAAAAATGTTATATCATGTTTGGATAACCTTAAAGACATATTTAAAACCTTTTATTTCTCTGAGTGATAGACCTACAGGTCTGTAAGTGGCCATTTGCAATCTTATATGTCTTAGAGCTTTGAAGGTGCAACAAGGACTATTTAGTAATCCTTGGAAGTAAAGAAACTTTAGAGAGTGAAACATGATCACTATGATTGTAAGAGAATTAGAATCATTTTAATAACCTATTAAGATGAATAAAAAACTCTAAAATCATTTAAAAACATATTCAAACACTTCCAACTCAGTCTATTATGTAAGCATAGAAAACAATCCCAAGAGTGAATGAAGAAGTGATCATTATTGGGACTTTTAAAAAATTTAAATTGATTAAAGTCTATTAATTTATTTATAAGATATTAGAGGAAAATTAAATACCATTCAAATAAATTTGACCACCTGAAAAACTTAGGAACACAAAAAAATGATAGTCATTTATAGACAATGTACAAAAACCATTTTTCATGCCAAAAGGACATCCAAACATGCCAAAATTATGAATTAAGGTATGTGAGGCATCTAAAAAAATCTAATAAAACACTCCAATTTATTTCAATAAGCCATGAATTCACATTTTTTTCTAGAGTTACTATAAACTCAACCTGTGGGCTTTTGAGTTCTCAAAAATTAGTCTGGGCTCTTACCAATTATTCATAAATCTAAGATAAAAAATAAAAATAAAAATTCAAAAAATTATAATTACATATGGGTCCCAAATTATTTCCAAAATCTTATCCCCCAACTCTACTTGTATGGCCTATACCATCTGCTTGAAGTTGGCCTTCACTAGCTTGTGAAGGGGATGATGAGAGAGATAAGAATATGTCTACAACTACTAAGTTATAAACTTCTTCCCAATCTTGTTTCTGACTTTTATAATATGAGAGGATGTTCTTTAACTATATTCACTTGTACATGACTTTAAAAATTACGTATAACTTCCTCTAACTCCTCAAACAAGTGTTAAAAATCAAGAATCTAACCTTTTCTGATTCCTTTGACAGGTGTGACAGTTAATTAACTAATCCAATAATTTTTTAACATTTATTTTATGGATTTTTAAGTTATTAAACTTTGAAAAACATCAATGTTAGCCAAAAACCACATTTTCACTCATTTTTAACACCTCAAAATTAGCAAATGATCTTCAAACTTCATGAAACATTTTAAAAATGTGTTTGACACATAAAATAGAATAAATAAACCCCTAATCACCTATTACACACCTTGAACACGTCTTATTTCCTCAATATAAGCCTAAACCACTATGTGACCCAAATATGACCTTAACTTAATCTTTCCAAACTTACCTTAATAAATTCTAATATGGTATTTTGGACTCAACTAAGACCTCCTATATCACCTAATATTCAAAAAATTTCCTATATGGATCTTATTTTGTCCTATGGGTCAAAACTGGATAACAAATTGGTGACTCATAGGGGTAGTATGCATGCTATGCTGACTAGACCAGTAGCCTTGTCCTTCCATTGGGCTATGGAGTCAATTTTCACTCTTAGACAACAAGATCATACCTTGACACTTGACCAAAAAGAAAAATTTATTACCTAAACAACACACAAAACAAAAACCAAGACATAAATCAAATAAAAGAAGACACATACATGTGCTAACAAGCACTTAGGGAACACAACAAGAACATAATCAAACTAGAATATATACAAAATAACCTAAAATAAAATTTTTTTTCCTGGATCAAAGGGGAAACTTGTACTATCATTTTCTCCATTAGATGAATGATTTCATGAAACAAGTTTCCTTTTAAGATTTGGTTTTAATGTCTTCAATTCCTTCATGCTTGCCAATCTCTTTGGCATAATCTCAAGTCAAGTAATGCCAACTGCAAACATGTCACCTATGAAGGTGAACTATTATTGCAATTAACAAACCCTCTCATGGTATTATTTAGCTACAACTTGACTCAATGATGCTTCATCAAAGCATGTTTATTTGACCTTCATGGTGTTTTGAATGAGATAAAACTTCTTACCATCTACAATCTTGTCAATCTCTTCAAAGAGATTTGCATATGCAGCCCCATCTTCATCATTATCTTCAATTTGAATAGTAAGAAGTGTAGGGTTTTTAAAGACCTCAAATTCTCCACATATCTCATTTAATATTTTCCATAAGTCATCTTCTTCCATGTAATTAGCAATAACTTCATCTTATATTACATTTTTATATTCAACCTCTTGATCATTCTCATGAATATCAACCAACTCAACTAATGTGATGTCCTTCTCAAGCACCTCCTCTCTCTTATCTTGATCAAGGTCCATGTGAACAATTGGGAACATGATCTATATATCTTCTTTCTTAACTCAATAAGGTTGACTTGTGTTGTCTTCACAAAGGGGAGTCTTTATAGTGAATTTTTCATCATAGACACTTGAATCATCTCATTGATTAGCTATAAATTTAGCTTGATCTTCTTTGTTTGTATCCCATAGGATGGGTTCTCTTTTTACAAGGGATGAGGTGGGAGGGTGGTGAAAAAATTCATGGGTTGGAGAGGGAGTATGAAGTGTGGTGGATGATTCATGAGTGGGGATGGGGATGCAAGGAGTACTCTTGAAATTCGGGGATTTGGAAATGGGAGATTATTGAAGGGAAAACATGTTCAATTGGGCTATAAACATTTCATTTTATTCAACAAAAAAATCACATTTCTCATAACCTTCTTAAGGCTCTTCAATAGATGCAACTTTATCTTTACCTTCTCAACTAAGGCCTCTTTTTTGTGTTGAAAATATTCTTGGATAGACCTCCAAGATGGACAAGCTATAAGTTTTTAAGGAGAAGGCAATGGGGCTTGAAAAAACATAAGGTTTTATTTCTTGAGATAAACTTCTTAGTCCTCACTCTCTTCATCTTTATTTCCCCAAGACTTCACTACTTGGTTCCAAGTTGGAACTTTGAAGCTATTAGGCTCTTTTGAAGATTCAATTGGCTCTATTGGAGGCTTCTATTTAGGGTAGTGAATGGGTTCATGAGGATAAGGGGTACAAGAGAACTGATATGAAATAAAAGAGGTTTATTATATAAGGGATGGAGAGACATGTATAGGTTCAAATTATTAAACAAGATTTTGCATATTATAATTAAGAATCATAGTCTACGAAGGCCTCCAAGATGATGAGATATTGATTTCTTGAGGAGGGATAGGTATAGCTTGAGGAAGACTACCTCCAAGAAGCTACCTCTTAAGAGCTTGGACTTCTTATTCAAGAGTCTTAATCATATATTATTATTCTTGATAGCATTCTTCATAGGCTTCTTCATAAGGTTTCTCAACAACATCATGATCATATGGAGAAATAATAGGCTGACCATAGGGTTGCCATGGCTCATAGAGATGATAAAAATCTTGATAGGGCTATTGAAGAACATAGTATGGGTCATGACAAGGATAATAGGTAGGTGTATAGTAGGAATTCTCATCATATCTAACCATACCAACTTCATTAGTCAAATGAAATACAAGATTTTTAGAAAATTCTTTTCACATTAAGTACGTAAGTTGTTTATAACTAGCTGATTGCATTCAGAGTCACCATTGGTGTTTGATTGAATGAATCCAAAAGCTAATATATAGAATAAAACCCCAAAATAATTCCAATATTTTGGACCTTAAGTCCTACTAGGTGTTCTAGAACTGTTATAGCCCAAATTTTTCACTCTAGGAGAAGGTGTTGTTCAGACCTCTCCAAATTTGGTTAAACATGGGATTGCCCCTTGACATATGGGTTATCTAGAATAGGTGTAAACATCTATATTGAAGGGATAAATACATTTTATGAATAAATTAGGATTACACACTACTTTATTGCTTTGAAAAAAGAAGAAAGAACTAAAATAAACCTAACTATAGTGATTATGCACCAAACTTTGTTGACCACTACCACACAGTGCATAATACACTAAGACCTACAAGACAACATGAACATACACACATACTAGAATGAACCTATTCCATTATAAGGCATTTTAAAGCTAAGAGGGAAGAATAAATCCACTAAAAAACCTACAAGAGACCCCTGATGACACTAGCTACAGCTTGCAATAGAGAAACAACCACATGATATAAGATAAATAAGACATAAACAAGGTGATACACATCTACAATTGATAAGATCAACCATTTATATCCTTATCAATACATGTAGTCATAGAAAAAGGTAAAAAATTAATTATTTTATTGATCAAAGGTATAAAAAATGAGAAATATTTTACCATACCCAAGTGGAGGATACATTTCAAAGTGGCTCAATATATAGCTCAAGTGTGAAAAAAAGAAGAAGAGTATAGGAGAGAGAGAGTAGACAAGTGTAAATTTAGTTAAAAATAATAGAGGAGTTTAGGAACTAACTCAATAGGTCTTAGATGACACGTGTTTCTATTTTTTAGATGCTTTATCTCTCCAAGTGGTGTGGGAGTTGAAATTGATGCTTGATACCTTGACTAGCCCTTTAAAACTCCTATTTTTCTTGGCATGTTGAAGTACAAGTGGACTTAATAGTGATAAAATATTTTTCTCTTAAATTTTTTCTCTACTCTTGACACCTCTTGGCTTACTCCAACATGTTATCTTTGACATATCACTTTTTTGTCTCGCAAGGTGTCTAGAAGGCTCTTCATCTCCTTAGGCCTATTTTGTACACAAGTGTCAAAACTTGGTTTCAATTACTCTAGATTATATAAAATTCATGTGTGGCTTATTGGAATCATATCAAACCTATAAAAATCCATTTTGAGGTCTCAAACTAGCCCCAATAAGTCATTGTATACCAAAAGCTAAAATTAGGCCTCATTCCTTGTAGCTTTTTTTGTGTAAACCTCATTATGTAGAGAAAAGTACAAAGTATATTCAAAATCTAAGGGAATAATCCAATACTCAGTATGGAATTACAATTCTAGGTTAATTTCATTAGTTAAGAGTGAGTGAAGATGCCCTTTTCTACCCTTTTTCTCTCTTAACTAGGCCTCAATTAGGCCTCCCTACCAAGAGAGTGAAAAATGATTATAAAACCTCCCTAAACGTGTTAAACACAAAAAAATTGTGTGATTTAGATATATAACATCCTCCTTGACCTCCAAGTCAAATTTGAAAATTTGACTCATTATACGGCCCCAAAAAATAGCAAAAATCAATGGTTTAAGGCCTATTCCATACAGTTTTGTATAATTTCATACAAACAAATTTTGTGGGGGGATGATAATGAGAGTATTGAAAATTTTATGGGTGGTTTTGAAGTCCATATAATCCATCTGGAGGCATGAAATTTGATTTCTCTCTCACTTGGTCTTTATGGCTCTTGTGGGCACCCTGAAAGTGGTTTGGGTTCTTAAGGATGATTCATAAATTTGGAAATATGAATCCTCCAAAAAATTACAAAAAAATGAATTATATTAGGGTGTATAACTTCTCCTAGAAACATAATGTCCCATGCAAATAATACTAACCATACCAAGCAAAATAAACTAGCCTCTTAAGTGGAAATAAGGCATTATAGGGATCTGAGCAAGTTTGATGTTTATAGGTAGTTTCCTTGAGTCTGGTTTAAGATTAAATGACATCAATAAGTCTATTATGTTATCCTTTAGTTATTACAATAATTTTCCAACCACTTTTATCCCATTAGGTCTCTAAATAGCCTGCTTGCTTAGGCTTAGGGTTCTTGAATCAAACAAACAGTCCCTAATGCTTGTATATGCCCTGTTTCTCTTACTATCATGGTTATAAACTTTCATGGAAGATTTGTTATGTTCTCAAAATAACCTTCAGGGCCTTCAAGTTCATCTCATCTCCAATTCACCTGATTGGCTATCTTTCAAAGACTAACTACCTATATGGGCCTATGTTTGACATTGGACTATAGGCACAATATAAAAGTTTTGCTTCATTTATTTAATATTATAACCTCATAGAATATATGATAAAACCCTTAAATATAATATTAGGGTATCCAAAATATTCTTAACTCTAATTGAATCCACTATCTCTAACTATCTTGTACATGTCTGAGTATATAACTAGACCTGTGTTTGACTATATAGGGTCTGTCTACGTTTGTTTTTCTTAAAATTGGGTCAAGGAGTTATGTGAGGTCATTTTATCACCATGATTCAATATTTAAAATCCATATAAACCTTTCTCTCTTTTAATCAATCACCAATTCCTCAAAATATAGACCTCAAGTAGAGACTGTATGTGATTATGTAAAGGGGCATTAGGCCTATGACCCCTATCTCTCTGTTCCCCTATTTATAACTCTCTTAGCTTGATGACTTATTTAACTCCAAAATTTCTTGATTCAAACATAAATCTTCATTATAAATCTATCACTATCTTGAGAGACTTGAATTGCTTAAATAGATATACAAGTGACTGTGTGTCTGTCTAATACATTTGGAATTGGCCTGCCTACTTAATGTTATAAGAACCCTATTCCACATTAAAATATTCAAACCCATGTTTTGCCATTGAGATAACTGAGTAATTGAGACCTTAATTTATTATTTGAAACCTTTTGTTCTCAACATTTTCATCCACTCTTTCAAATCCCATTTCAACCATGAATGGTTGTAGGTGGTAACTTGAATGATTAATTGTGTATTAGGCCTTCTACATCTTCCAAATTAGTTTTAATACTTATCCTTAATTCTACCCTTATGTTTTTTAAATGATGGCCTAAAATAATTTTAATGTCTTAAAGACTCCCAACATCACAAACACTTCTTGTTTCAAGGTTAAATCAATAATTGGGCTGCTGTAGGTGCACATTTAGGCACTTTGACTATGTTTTAGAGATTTTTAGGTTCTAAAACCTATTTACCAACCTCTAAAATAGGTTTTTCATGTTTTTGTGATATCTCAAGACCCTTAACTATATTCAAGAATATAAAACATCACAACATCTCTATTCAAGACTTGTTTCAATGTAGGTTGTAGGTGACTAATAGGAGACTTTTGGGTGTGTATGTAGTAAGATTGTATGTAAGAGTTTCATAATACTATCAAGAAATATCCAAAAATGTTTAATAAAATATTTTTTCATGTTTATATTTAAATCTCAAAACTATTATCAATGTCTTCAAGACCCTAAAACATCATCAACTTTACTATTCAAGGCCCATTTCATGACTGACTGACTGTAGGCATTGGTTTGAATAGTTGACTGAGTTTTAACCCTTTTAGGTCTTTAAACCAATATTTAAAATATGAAAATGAATATTTCATGTTACTATTTAATTATTCAACACTTATAAATATCTTGAAGGATTCAAAAACCCTATAAAACTCTCTATCAAGGTAAAGTTCTCTCTGTTTGACTGTAGATAGTTGTCTTCAAAGCCTGACTATATGGTGCACTTAAATTAGGCCTCTTTATCAATTTTTAAGCCTAGTAATGTTAATTAATGTTTGGATAACATTAAATACTTATTTAAAACCTTGGGTTTCTCTAAGTGATATAACTACAGGTTTATAAGTGTCCTTTTTCAATCTTGTATGTCTTGGAGCTTTGAAGGTGCAATAAGAATTGTTTAGCAATCTTTGGAAGTATTGAAGCTTTAGAGGGTAAAACATGATAAATATGAATAAAATATAATTATAATAATCATAAAAACATATTAATATTAATAAACAACTCTAAACTCCTTGAAAAACATATTCAAAGGCTTCTAATTCAGTCTACTATGCAAGCACAAGACACAATCCTAAGAATGAATGAATAAGTGACCATTATTGAAAATTATATGGAATGTTAAATTTATTATAGGATATAAATGGATTTATAATATTTTATAATAAAATTAAGAACCATCTTACCACTTGGAAAAATCAAGAACGCAGAAAAAAGATAGTCATTTGCAGACAATGAATAAGAACCATTTTTCATGCCAAAATGGCATCCAAACATGTCACCATGATGAATTAATATACATGGGGAGTTTATAGACATATTATAACACACTCAAACTTATTTCAAGAATCCATAAATTCATAATTTTTTTAGAGTTGCTCTAAACTTAGCCTATGGGGTTTTGAGTACTCAAAAAATAGTCTAGGTTCTTAGAAAATTTTCATAAAACTAAGATAACAAATCTAATGAAAAATTAAAAAAATTATAATCCCATATAGGTCCCAAAATTTGGCCAAAATATTATCCCTCAAATCTACTTGTACAGCCTATACCATCTTCTTGAAGTTGGCCTTCACTAGATTGTGAAGGGGATGATGAGAGAGAGAGAAGGATATGTATGCAATTACTGAGTTAAAAAATTCTTACCAAGATTGTTCTTAATATTTATAATATTAAATTATGATTTGAAACTATAATCACTTGCACATGACTTCCAAATCTTAAAACAAGTGTTGAAAATCAAGAATTTAACCTTTTCTGATTCCTATGATAGGTGTGAAAGTTAATTAACCAATCTAAGCCTTTTTTAATGTTTATTTTATGGATTTTGAAGTTAATTAGCTTTTAAAAACATCAATTTTATCCAAAAACCACATTTTCACTCATTTTTAACATATCAAAGTTAGCAAATGATATTCAAACTTGAAACATTATGAAAAGCTGTTTAACACATAAAATAGCATTAATAAACCCCTAATCACCTATGAAACACCTTGACCATGTCTTATTTCCTCATGACAAGCCTAAACCACTATGTGACCTTACCTTAATCTTTCCAAACTTACTTTAATAAATGCTAATATGGCATTTTGGACTCAACTAGGACCCTTATATCACCTAATATTTAAGAAATTTTGACCTAGGGGTTAAAATTGGATAATAGTTGTGACTTTGTTTTCATCATCTATTTCTCATTGAAGTTTGCATCAAATTATTTATGGTTGTGTTTTTGCTAATTAGACCAAAAACTGATATGTGTGTTCACATGGTCAAGAAATATAGATTTGTATTTATTACTATAGGACTTATTTCTTTCCCCTTCTATTTTACATTTCTTTATCAAATATGTTAAACTAGGGTTTGTTTGATATATATATATATATATATGTTTTTGCTTATCTCGATTTCTTGTTCTATTTCATTCTTGTACACTGCCACACTATTAAATAACTAAATGTATGACAATGAATAATTAAAGTTAGTATTTTAAACTATTTTCATCTAAAACCCTAACTTTTTATTTGGGAAAATGTATGAACATGATTCTTTGTTTTCAATATCTGATTAGAACCTAGTTAACTAAAACATATAACCACAATTACTATCTAGTTTGTTTAAGGATCTGAACACTATTAAATTTTAGTTTTAATTCTTACACCATTAGGCCCCTTTTTGGAACCATTACAATGCACCAATTAATGAATGTTAGTACATCATGACCTATTAGATATAAAACTTGTGGAGATCCACCTCACATGACTCCTTTTAGGAAGAGGCTTAAAGGGCATCACATCCCCTAAAGCTCAACATTGACATTACCATGCCAAATGACACACAAATAATTTTGGTGCTAGAAAGAGGGCCTGTGTTAAAATATTTTAAAATTATCATTAATTTTAAACTTGTCTCCGTCTCCTTTATGCTCTTCCTAGCTTGTTGCATGCTCAAAACACACGTCAATAGTTTTGGCACTAGGAAGGCCACCAATACCTAAAGCTAAATTTTTTAACAAAAATCTAAACTTAAACATTTAGGAACATTTTCCATTTTTAGGTATCTTGAAATTTAAAAAGTAAAATAGGAGAATACACACTAGGTCAAAGCCTATTAGGGCTGACTTTTATTTGTTAGAGCTTACTAAACATTGAAAACCAAGAGCAAACAAGGAAAACTACAAAACTAAACAAATTCACTCAGCCAGTAGCTTACTTATAGTTATAGTTCATTTTATCAACCCATTTTCTACCTCTCAAAACCCACCAATGGAAGCTAATCCTGCTTGTCTTGGTGGAGGTGGATGCACTATGAGTGTTCTAGGGCTTTCCCATAATTTACCAAAGAATATTGACAAGTTTTAGCCAAAATGCATACATAATGGGATTCAAATCACTAAAGATCACATTCAAGCATTCAAACATGCACTTATTTGAACTCAAGTTTAACATGAGGATTCCACTTTCCATTTGTTACCTTACTCCTTAGGAGTGGTAGCTTATACCTAGTACCTTAGATTTCCAAATAGATCTATCACATTTTGGGCTCATCTAGAAACAATGTTTATTAACCATTTTAGGTTGCCCATTGATCTAGCTGTATTATACCACCACTTTGTTAATGCCCATAGGGAACCAAATGAGCTAATGAGTGTCTTCAATGCACATTTACATAAATTATATCAAAGTTTGAAAGACCCCTACATGCAAATATAAGTGGTTTCCATCCAAACCTACCTAAGAGCTTTGGACTCCATGACTTCCATGTTTCTTAAGAGAACCCCAACAACACTTACATCCTTATCATTGACCTACAATGAATCTATTAATATTGAGAAATAGATGCTGCCATAAGGCTATGTATTTGGTCCTTTACATTTATTAGGCCAATTATAGGTCTATAATCAATCATAATGATCAATTAGGCTCTTCAACACCATGCTCCTTTGATGAACCCAATCCTAGGTGCTATGTACAGAATACCAAATACAATATACAACCTAATGCCCATAAATTGGATGACTAACAATCAAAATTATATGCCTCCAAATCATGTTGTGCCATAGATGAATAATCAACAACTTATTCATATAATTTAAAAAACACTATTACCATACCTAACACAAGTGGTTATGTTGCCTCTACTAGAAACCAATAGGTTGTCCCATCATTTATAAACAATCAAGAACCTATCAATAATGCTCATAACTAAACACATCCTATTGCCCTTACATTTCTAAATTCCATTTCATCTATGGCCAACCCATAACCTCAAAAGGGAAGTCAACCAAATGAGAGTGTGAACCCTGAAGTAGAAAATTTGTAACAAATGGTTTAAAGATTGACAAATGATATGATTAAATTGTATATGCAAGTGCCTCAAACACTCACAAAAGCATGAATAACCCTAAATAAAATAAAAACTCCAACTTTTAGAGAAATAATAAGCCATGGAACATGAGGCCCAATAATGGAGGAGTGCCTCTAACATAGTGAACTTGGATGATTTAGCATTTCCCACATGGTGTAGGTTGCACAAGATAGCTGATTATGCTAAAATCAATTATGCTTAGTTCACTCTAGCCTCAAACATCTTCAAAAAAGAGATGAATAACCTAGATATAGTGCCCACACCTGACATTAACAACTCTAATAAAGGTGAGGAAAACCTTGATACAACTTTGGTCTTGGAAACTTATGAGTTTCTATTTGAAAGAGATAATGAGCTTGAGGACAACACATATGAGTTCTATGTATTCAAATAATTCTAAAGGGGAAAAACTATCAGTTAAGGAGTAAGTACCAAGGCTTGTTAACTACATCTAATCCTCCAAATAATACTCAAGTTCCACCTGACAAGAACTCGAGCAACAACCTAGTTCCACCTAAGTGGCCACCTATGTCCTATCAACCCAATAAAAACTATTCACCCTCATAAACTGATAAGCAAGTATAACCAAGAAAAAATGGATATAATGTTATAGATGACCTAAAGAAAATTATGGCTAACATAACAATGTTTGACTTATTCCAAATGTATAACCAAAAACACTTGTTAATAAAAGAATTATCTAATATTAAAGGGAAAGATGCCATCAAGTTAACCAATGCTCACATTGTAATAAATATAGAAAAAATTAAAACTCCTCCTTTCCTCCTATCAATCTATATTTTTGGTAAGAACTTACATAATTATTTGATGGATTTAGGTACTTTAGACAACATGATGCCATATGTAGTTTCCCAGTATTTGGGTTTGACTCCTACAAATTCAAATATAAAATTTATTTACTTAGAAAAATATGAAGTTAATGTTAGTGATTTGAACCATATGCACATATAGTTGGCATATGATCCTAGAGTGTAATAAGTTATTGACATTCAAGTAGTGGATATACATGATGCTTATGGTATGATCCTAAATTGAGATTTGTTGAGAATATTGAATGGTTACATGGGAATTTACTTCTCTCACATGTGGTTCCCATGGTGAAGCATACCCAATCAGATCAAAATTGAGCATGAGCCTAAAATAAATCACATGATCAGAAAGTATAATAGAACAAATGAAGTATTGTTTAAAGAGTTTAAACTAGGGGTATATGCACTTGAGAAAGAGGCAACAACTTACAAGAATCTCTCCATCAATATGTTATTTATACAAAAAAATTTATAATTTGAAGAACTAGAAAAATTAGATGAGGATGATGTCCTCTTTGTGCATGAAATAACTTTAGTCCATAGTGTTTCCCTAGCATATGAAGATGTGAAACATGTTGATCCAAGTGAAAGCAAGGGGACTTGCAAGTATTTATATGAGAAAATAACCATTTTAGATAGCCATATACCTACTTTTTCCATTGAGGATATAACTAGAAGATTATTATCAATTGAGAAATCAAGCATGTGTTGATTATATGAAAGATCCCAAATGAGCTCTGCCCTAAATTATTAATTTTTAAAACTTGAATTCTGCCCTAATTTTTGCACTTCAATTTTTTGCTCATTCTTTAGCAACAACAACGACACGCTCTCGCTCATGATCTTGATTAAAATTCTTCTACCCTTCTCTTACTTTTCCAGCATGAAGAGGATTGTCCTTTTGGCCTTCTTATTTCTCCTAATCATCTAAATCAAGCTACCTTCCTGAGTCCCTTACCTGTCCATTACTAGCTTTAGATCCAATGCCTGTGCATTGTCTTCCAATATCCTTCTGGAAAAAAATAGGGGAATTCTGAGATGGTGACTGGAACCCACCATGCTTAGTTCCTCGTTCCTTTTGAACCACATCATCTTGGTCCTTTACTCCACTAATATGGGGACCGATTCTATTGCTATTAATAAGAAGAACTCTAGGATCATATGTTTGAGAAGTTAAGTAAGACAAGGGAGTCACGACATCACCAATAAGAGGATGAGTAGCAACTTGTTCCTAGAGACACATTACAGCAACAATAAGAGATAGAAACAAGCCACGCATATGATAACAACCTTGTAATAGAGGATCAGCCATTTTATGGAACTTCTTATGATCCTTGAACAGGGGTCGTGCCCAAGCCACAAGGTTGTGCTCTCCCACAGTCTTTGAATTATCAATGGCCTTTTTACCTGTAATCAACTCCAAGAAAACCACAACCAAACTAAAAACATCAGACTTGAGAGTTAGCTAACTTGTCATGGCATACTCTGGAGCACAATAACCATACGTTCCCATCACTCTTGTAGAAACATGTGTCTTATCTCCAACTGGGCCAAGTTTTGCAAGCCCAAAATCAGATAACTTTGGATGAAACTCATCATCAAGTAGAATGTTGGAGGATTTTAAATCCCAATAAATAAATAGAGGATTTGCTTTATCATGCAAATACTCTAGTCCTTTTACAGCTCCAACTACAATCTTCACCTTTGGTCTTAAATGAAATGCTTAAACTACTTATTGACAGTCCTTAGAATTTGTGCTCCCATCAATATAGACAAATTCAAGTCCTTTCTGACACACAACTTCTTGTATTCCATCAAGGACTCTTCTAAAGATTACCATCTTTTGAGTACTTGTGTCTTTATCCACAGCATCTATGTCTTCAAAATCAGCGAAGATAGGACAACTGAACAACTAATCTTTGAAGCTATGAAGCTTCGCTAAGCCAATCTCTTGATAAGAGAGGCTTCTCGCTGATTTATTTGTTTTTTTATTTTCTTGCAGATCATCTGAATTGACAAATTCAACCCCATCATCTTCAATATCTTCATCTTCACAGTGACAACAACCCTTATCAGTAAATCCAGACTTGCAAACATTCTCAAAATCTTTGTGCAAATCATTCGTTGGATCTTTACTTGCTAATTTAGTGAACTTCAAATCTGCTGATTGTTCCTCCTCAACATTATTGTAGGGATCAATGTATTCTACTTCTTTAATAGAGGTACATGAGAAATTAGTAGCATCATATCCATTTGGAACAATTTCAATCACATGAAATTCCTTTCCAACCTCTTCATTAGGTTTGGGCCACTTTGATTTCTCTTTTGGAGGAATGTTGGGTGGTGTAAGCCCAAACATTTTATAGTCTTCCCATTTTGAAACAATCGGCTAACAAAATAATTTCACTAGGAATCCCACAACACAAGACCACACAAGTTGGTAGGATGCACAACTCTGATACCACTGAAAGATCCCAAATGAGCTCTACCCTAAATTACTAATTTTTAAAAGTTGAATTCTGCCCTAATTTTTTCACTTCAATTTTCTACTCAAAACCCTAGGTTTTGATTTGACTTTTTTGCACCTTTGATTCCAATTTCTACCCTAGAATTTTGAATATCTATCTTTCTAAACCCTAGATCTGAAATTTGATTTTTTGTTCTGAATTTATAAATGATTTTGGCAGCAAATAAATGTATTTCAAATGCACAAATAAACATGCCGATTATATGCCCTTATGGAAATAACATCAATTCTAAATTGAAACACATAATATGACTATCTAACATAAACAAATGACATATAATTTTGTGTTTTGAATACAAATGACTGTTGCTATGAAAAAGATTATCCAGAATTGCAATTACATCAAGTTTATGGACTCAAACATACCCGAACATAGTCCAAATCCCTACTATTGCAAATCAGACCGACACATATGCAAATCCAACCCCATGGAAGTATTATCATGCCAACAAGACCTCAAATGATGGCACCTCAATCTACTCAAAGGGATGATAAGATTCTGCTCCAAAAAGATATTATAATTCTGCTCAAAATGTTGCTCCAAAACTAATATGCAATTTCTACTCCTAACTCACGATTCTCCAATGAAGTGCAATTGTGAACTCTGTATGAATTCACCTCTGAGATGCGATTGGGTTTTTGTCTAATCCACCTTCTTTCCTCAAGGTTTTTCATCCTTGGAAAAGTATTGCAAACAAGTTGCAGATCCACAATGGGAAAATAAAGAAACACGCTGACTGAATGAATTCCAAAAGACTTTCTCAACCTTCTTTTATGCTTTTTTCCCAAACTCTCCAGAAGTTTCCTTTTTAACTTCAAAAATGATCTTTTCATTAAAATAATGATATTTTGACACACAAGGTCCCTGTTTAATTCATTCATGAATTAAAGCATCTCAACCTAGTTCTAATGAGCTATAATACTAAGGGCCTTCTTAAATATTTTAATAAATTATTAGCAACTTTAGTAATTTAATTAAAATATAACCATTAATACACTCTTTTTTGCAGAATTGTCAGAAAGTATTAGAATCAAAATATGACTGCACTGGAGTGATACTGATGATGAATAATTAATATCAAACCCAACGGGGTGACTTGCTATAAATAGACGCTCTCTCCAAGATTCTTGGAGAATGCACCAAAAGTCGAAAATCACTTCATAAAGTGGCATAAGAGTCCTCTAGACCATCTGAGCTCTTCACCAACATCAAACATCCTCTCAGACAAAGCTAATGGTCACTGAGAAAGCTGAAGCCAACTACAATACTGAAGTGACCGAAAATGGGGACATTACACTATATGTTGAGAAAACTAATAGAGAGGTCAATATGGTAGCAACCCTTAATTATAAAAATCCTATATACACATCTAAAAATCACTTATAGATTGTAAAATTTGATGGATCTAAGTCCAAGAGTTAGTGTGGTGTTGATGTTTAGCTCACTAACCCATGAATGAAGTCATACTTAGTTTCATTTCACCTATAATTTTCTTGCACAATTAATGGAGCTAAATATGAGGCACTAGTTCACAATCTCTAATTTACTCTAAAGAAGAAGGTCAAGAACCTATTTTAACCTTTTAAGTCTTAGTGTTTGTCAATCTTATGTTTGTTAAAGAGATGAGTGTGTTATATCAAGGTAATAATATGTAATAAATACAACCACTAATTTTTTACATAATTAACTAGCTTTGACCTTTCTAAAAATAGTAATAAATATTGTAAGAGTTTAGATAGAAAATGACTAAGATGGATGATCTAAAGGCTAAAAACAAAGGCACAGGCTAGTCTGAGTGTCACAAATAGGATCCTAGTGTCACAAACCCTCTTGGATAGTATCACCCTAATTGGATAGTAATGACATTATTGGAAATGTGGTGGTAGTATCCTTGTTTTGGTGATAGTGTCTTTTATGCAAGACTGTCCTGAGCTTTTGGGTGCACTTGTGTCTAGATATTTGAGATTTTCTCCTACCTACATGAGCTTTGAAACCTTGTATATTACCTATTTTGATTTAATTTATGAGAAAACCCTAATCCTCCATGTGCTAGGGCATCTAGTTGATACAAGCTAAAAATTATGTGTGTTAGTGGGGTAGGTCGAACATCCTCAACACCCCACTATAAATGGTAGTATGCAAAAGTATGGAAGAATAGGGATTGATAAACTTGATTTTGCATAACTTATTTTGATTTTGAATGTATATTTTTCATCTGATTTCCATCTATCAATTATAGGGCTAAAATTCACACACACACACACACACACACACACACACACACACATATATATATATATATATATATATTGTTCAAGTGCTTGTACGAGTGACAAAAGAGGTATATGTTGACCCTATGAGGTTTTAGATTTGAAAAGATATGCATTCATGAAAAATAGAGGGAAAGGACATTAGTGCCATTATTGGGACACTAGTACCATGTGGTTCTATTTTCCTTATTATGGTACTAGTGTTCAGGTGGAAGAAAACTAAGCATGAAGGGCCAAAATACAAGAATGAAGGTCTAGTACTACTTTAGGGTTGACTAGGGACACCTATGGCCCACATGAAGGATAGATAAGTGTGATAAGAGTCTCTAGGATAGGTTTGGGGATAATATAGGGATAGGTAGTCCAAATTATCACTCTTAACACTCAAATACCACTTTTAGGTGATTACATTTTCCCCCCCTTCATTCTAGAAATATAGCAAAGTGAAATGACTAGGATAAAGGAAAAATAAGCATACCTAGACTTACCTAAAAGGTGAAGACCATGAATCTAGGTATGAGTATGTGAATCATGCTCTAATGCATTTCCCACAAGTGAAATATGCATAAATTGGTCTTCACTTAAGATGTATCAAAAATAAATACTAAACTGAGTAAAGAAGTAAAACTAAGTAAAATTGGTAGAGGGATAAGAAAGAAATTAATGAATACAAATCACTAGGTATATAAACCAATGCATAAACTTGGTGAAAACATATGTGTGTTCATGTATATAGTGATCAACTGATGAATATCTTGGACTGAGATGATGCCTTTCTCAATCCTCATGTGTGGGTGGCATAAGAACTCAATCCAATTTTGACTCCATCATTACCCACCCATGCTCAGTGGATCATGACCTATGAATAAATTGGATTGGAGTGATGGTGTGTCCAACCCTCTTATGTAGGTTGATCAATAACTCAAGTAGGCTATGACTCCATCATTACCCACCCATGTGTATTAGATGTATCTAAAACTAAAACTATATGATGTAACTAGAAATGTTTAATTGGGTATGTCATCTCTATGATTGATTAGGTATATTAGATGGTTCTAGGCCACTTGAGAATGCTAACCACTATAGATGGAGTAAGGCATGAAATTTATATATAAGTGAGCATATGTAAATAATGTGATGTGCACATACCCTCAAATCTGATATCTAAGCATATGAATTTTGGACTGAGTTGTAATGATTTGTATCTAGGTATTTAAACTATAAATGGGAATGGTCATGCTATGTATGATGCCCCCAATTTGAGTAAACTAGTATGAATCTAAGCTAAAATGATAAATTTATAAATAAATTTGTGTAAACATGTACTATACCTACTATACTTTTTTGGCCAATCTAGGTTTTTCTAAAATTAGGGCTACTAGATAGTAGTGCCATATCTTGGAAAATAATTTCATGTGACACTAGGGTCATAATTTGGGTGCTAATGTCCTTCTGATCTGATTTCTATCAACTATGATGATCTCTATGTCACTATTTTCCCACTATGTTTATCTAAGTCTATTTTCTGTAATCTAATCTAGTGTACTAAAAAATGTACTATGAATGCATTATAGGAGCTTGATCTCTATGACAAATGCATATTAATGCCCCCTATTTTGAGGGTAGCTATTGAAATTGTGCAATAATATCCTCAAAATAATTTTTTTTTGTAATATGTGTGTTACATAGAGCATATATAATATCTACATAATAATCCAATATAATGTGCATACATAACATCAAAATTTAAAATAATATGAGCACAAGTTTGTAACTTACAAATTATGTCATGTTTAGCATTCAGAAGGGTGTTAAGATAGATATAACAATGTATGTAATAAAAAATTTTAGTAGTAAATGAGTATCTACTTAGGGGGATGGGGTATGATGTCCATCACAACATCCAAGTAAGAAGGGGAGATGAATGAGGTCCCTAATGGAATGTAAAACTTGAATGTATAATAAGTAATAGACAAGTGTTGTATCTATGATGCATATAAGAAAGCATACATATAAAACACATGAGATACACAAAGTAGTCCAAGGGGACATGATACAAGTGACATGGGCATATATCACTAAATCTAAAAAAATGAGACATATAAGGACATATTCAAATGTCCACATACATAAGAAACAAGCAAGTTGACTTAGAGCCACATAGAATGCCATGTTCAAATGTCTATATACACAATAAATAAGGCACACACAAGGAAATGAGCACATTTCCAAAGCACACATACTATGAAAAGAAGTGGTGTAGATCTAAATAGCAATGACATATTTAAATTCCATAAAATATAAGAAGCATAGAGATACAATCAAGTCTAAACTAGGAAAGCTAAAAATGAAAGTATGCATAAACATGTGATACAAATTTGTGTAAGAGCTAAGATGTACATATGTTGAGTCTAAAGTAGTATTTGAAAAAAAATTAGAGTAAGTATAACATGATCAATATCAAGATGTAACAATGCTAAATATGTGATGTAGAGTAGAAAAAGATAAAACTTGGTAATCGAAACTGTGTATAGGGTACCCCAAGTGGGAAAATATGTCAAATGAAGAACTCATGTACCAATGTATATTCCCCTAGTGGGTAGATAATATAAAATCTAGATCACTATAGTAGACTTGATTATTGTAGAAATCTACAAACACTCAATAAGAATAAATGAAGCATGTATGTATGATAAAAGCAACTATACTAAGATAGCTAACATATGCACTATCTAGAAAATATAAGAAATGTAAACATAGTAATGAATACAATATATAATTTTATGTTTTTTAAGGAAATATTTGAATGTTTTTGTGTTTTTGAAACATTTTATTTTTTTAATATTTTATTGATATAATCTATATAAAAGTAACATAAAAATGAAACTATGTACAAGGAGCAAGAAATAAGGAAAGTATGTATAAGTCAGGAAGAAAAATACCAACTAATGAGTCTCATGGGAGACTCACTATCATTGTGTCCTATGTCAAAAATAGGAATGGTAATCTCTCATGCAATGTGATTACTATGCTGGAGTTGAATGGTGTTACAATATGAATCTGGGTATTATTCATCATCAAAATCATAATAATCATAATAACCTAGAATGATAAATGGAATTACCTCATCCTATGGATTTGACCTTTTTGAATTGTGCTTTGGAATATTGATTGTAATTTTGACCTTTGAAACTATGCTTATTGTAGACAAATGGTGTTGTGGATGCTCTCTTTCTAGAAAGCCTTTTTTGAGAATGCTTGTTGGCTTAGCATGATTTTGAATTTGTAACATAAGTTCTTACTATTTTTATAATGTTTCCTATGTATCTATACTTTTTCCCTTGATAAAATATATTTGTGAATGATTTCCATTAGAATGTTCAATAAATCCCAAACCTTGTTGACCAACACTATCAACTATTAGAATATGAGAAGTGATGCCTTGGGCCTACTTGCCCAAATCTTGACCATGATAATCAAAATTTTGTAGATATTTTTGACCAAAGTCATACTCATTTGAAGGTTGAACCTCATTTTAGAGAGGTATATTTACATCTCTTACTTGATTTACCTATGCTTATTGTATTGTTTCTTTCTTTGATTGTGCTTTGTGAACCTTTTACTATTCTAATTTATGCTTTGGTAACCACTTTTGTACTATTTATAAATTTGACCCTTTTTGAATTTGTAGATGTTCCATTATATGTTGTTTAGATGATGTGTCATTTTATGAGTAATATGTATCCATTATTTTTATATTTTCCTTTTCAATGCTAAACATGAATCGGTGTGGTGTCCATGTATTCTATGATATGAACAATAATATATGGATCTCCTCACTGGGTATATAGGGGTTAGGTTGATCAACTTATACTTAATCATTTCCCTTAGTATCTCACTTGAAATATTATTAGACCCTTTTAATCTTTTTTAATTACTCATAATATATGCATTGTGTTGTACTTTATGTTTTGGATATGAAAGAGTTCTAGGCACATGTTTGCTAGGTGTAGATGCCTATACATGGGTTACACTAGAATATTTTGAAGACTATGTACATGTAATGTTATTTTATAATAATTTGACCTTTTCAATTAATAATTAATTTTGATTATGTAATATTGATATTAGCTTACTCATATTGATAATTTTATCCCTTAAAGTCTCGAAAGTGCAAACCCTAGTTGCTTTTGATTGAACATGTAGGCATACATCCTATAGGGGAGAGGTGTAGATAGGCTAATTATGGGCATTAGTGATAATAGTATAGGTTTCTTCATCTTGTGGAGGAGTGATAACATGTACCTAGTTAGAGGTAAAGTATCTACCACCCTCATGGAGATGAGGAAGAGAAAGAGATTCTTTCTTTTGCATAAGATATGATATTGAAACTTGAAACATAGTGGTTAGCTTATGAAATAGATCCTCTATGTATGTATGGGTTTGTTTATTAATTTAATTGTGCATATGAGAACAATAACATGCTAGAGATAGAATGAAATATGGCATACATTACAATTGATATAAAACATCATTTATACATGTGTTTATGTCTTTTTTGAGTTCATTTTGAATTAGAGGAAATAAACATGTAAATGAAAGTATTGAAATTTGCAATAAAAAGTGATAGACTTTTTCTGTCATGATTATATCAAAGAAAAATTAGAAGATATATGGATCTAAAATCTGAGTGTGGGTTTATAAGGTTGTAAACATAAATCCTATAGTTATCTAGGGTTAGGGTTTGTGAAATAGTCAAAGGAAGTAGGGTTCACCAAATGTTTTAACCTTTTAGGACTTAGAATTTTTCAATCATATGTTTGTTAAAGAGCTGAGTATGATAAATTAGGGTAATAATATGTAATAAATATAACCACTAATTTTTTGTAAAATTGACTAACTTTGATCTTTCTAAAAATAGTAATAAATAGTGTAATTAAGAACTTAGCTGGAAAATGATTGAGATAGATGATATAAAAGATAGAAAATGAGGTAGATGATGGCTCGAGTGTTTTAAATAAGATGCCAATGTTAGAACCCCTTTTGTATAGTAATACCCTAATTAGATAGTATCACCATTATTAGAAATATGGTGGTAGTGTCTTTTTTTAGTGATAGTGTCCTATGTGCAGGATTATCCTAAGATTTTAGGTGCACCTATGTCTAGATATATGAGGTTTGATCCTACATACACAAGGTATAAAACCCTATATATTGCTTATTTTGATTTAATTAATGAGAAAAATCTAATCCTTCATGTTGTTATGGCATCTCGTTGATACAAGATGAAAAATGTGTTTGTTAGTGGGGTATGCTGGACATCTTCAACACCCCGCTATGAAGAGAGTTGCCTACATACCAATATACCAAGGAGGGATCAAACTTGATACTGTTCTCCCCACCTAAGTGCTAGTGCAATTTCAAGTGAAGCTAGTATGATAGTTGACCTGAGTGATTTGAATGCGTTTGAGATTGGAAAAATGGGTAATCTAAGCTTAGGAATGTTATAGATGATAATATGCATAAGTAGGGAAAATAGGGTTTGATAACCTTGATTGTGCACAACTTATTCTATGTCTTAATGTGTATTTTGCATATTCTTTCCATCTACTGGTTAGAGGGATAAAATTCATGTATATATACATTGTTCTAGTGCTTGTTCGGGTGCTAAAATAGGTCTAAGATAACCCTATGAGGTTTTATATTTGAAAATATACCCATTTGTGAAAAATAGAGGGAAAGTAAATTAGTGCAATTATTGGGACAATAACACCATGTGGTGGTACTTTCCTTATTATGGTGCTAGTGTCTAAGTGGTAGAACACTAGGCACAAAGGGCTAAGATGCAAGAATGAATGTTTATGACTACTTTAGGGATAACTAGGGATACCTAATGGCCTGCATGAAGGTTGGATAAGTGTTATAATAGTGTTTAGGATAGGTCTAGGGCTAAGTTATGGATATGTAGACTCAAGTAACACTCTTAACACTCAAATACTACTTTTAGGTGATTACATAACCTAAAAGTGCTTGGTGATTTAGAACTGGTGGTCAAACAAGTAAGAAACCATTATAATTTTAATGATAAATGTTTATATAGATACTATATCCAAGTATGGAACATGATATAAGAATTTTATGAATTTAATATTCAAACATTACCTTGTAGAAATTATTACATAATAGATATATTTGAAATAACTATGAGTAATTTTGAACCTATAGCTGAATCTAGGTTGAGAAGGTTCTTAGTGGAGTTGGTATCTAATTTTTTCATTCCCCATAATATTAATAACTTATAGGTATTTAATGATGATCAACATAACATCAAATTCATCACCAACATAGATGTGTTTGAATCACGTGTTATAGATGAGGATGATAGAGAAGAGTTTGTACTAGATGATGAAGGTGTGATAAATTTGAAAACCAATAGTATAACCAAGGTCATGGTATTAATTGAAAATTTATTTGACATGGATTATGAAGGAGAAAAGGACAACAAACCCCCACTAAAGGTATGTTGCACCAATATTAAAATCTAGGTAATGTAGAAAAATAAAAAATGTGATTTTAGGCTCAACATGTATAGAGAAGGAAAAAAAGTGTTGGTTCAATCCCTTAATGAATTCAAAGAGGTTATGGCATAGAGATATGAAGACTGAAAAGTGTTTAACACTTATATTCTCATGCATACTATCCCTCTCAATCCAAGAGTCAAACCATTTCATTAGAGGTAAAGGCCAGTGAATCCACTATTAGATCCATTGATATTCAAGGAAGTGCAAGAGTTGATCTTATCAAGAATCATATTTCCCATCAGACACTCAATTTGGGTATATAATCTAATGTTAGTTCAAAATAAAATTAGATAAATAAGTATTTGTGTGAACTTTCTTAATTTAAACAAAGTTGTAGAGAAAAATAATTACCTGCTACCTTCACTAGATGAAGTCTTATAGATAGTGAATGAATCTCAAATGATGCCATTTATTTATGGCTATTTAGGCTAAAATTAGGTAATGGTCAAATATTATGACTAAATCAAGATGAAATTCACAACAAAGTGGGGTATATTTTCATATAAAAGGATTCCATTTGGCCTAATCAATGCAAATGATATCTTCCAAAGTGCGATGGACATTGCATTTAAGGATCTTATCATAAAATGCATAGTTATATACATGGATATATAATTATTTTTTCTAGGAATCGAGAGGACCAAATGAAAGACTTGAGAGTAGTATTATAGAGCTGTAGAGATCATGGAATCTCCCTAAACCCAAATAAGTGTATATTTTGGGTTATAGAGGGTAAGTTACTAGGTCACATTCTCTTAGAATGAGGTATATCCATAGATCCAAAAAGTGAAGAATTAATTCTAAAAATTCCATTGCCAGGTAGTATAAAAGATTTAAAGTCATTATTTGGAAAAATCAACTTCATTAACAAGTTCATTTTGGGATTTACAGATATATTATAATTTTTAAAGAACATGCTAAATAAGGATGCAAAGATTGAATGGACAACTAAAACACAAGCGACTTTTTTCTCAAATCAAGATAAAAATTATAATCACACTAGTTATTATTAGTCATAAATATAATAAGCCCTTCTACATCTATTTGTTCACTTCAAAAAATTTGAGTGTTTCTATCCTAATGTAGAATAAAGAGATTGGAGATGAGAGACATGTCTCATTCATGAGTTTTCCACTCCACAATACTAAATTGAGGTATTCAATGATTGATAAAAAAGTTTTTTCTTAATTAAAGTAGTCAAAAAGTTTAGGAATTACATCTTACACAACAAGGTATTTTCCATTATGCCTGACCTAGCTGTAAAGGCCATGCTAACAAAAAATGAGTTTGATGAGTGAAGATGAAAGTGGATGACCATTCTCCAAGAGTTTGACCTGAAACTCAAACTAATGAAGATTGTATGAGGTCAAGAAATTAGTAATTCAATAGTTAAAATTGACCCACATATCATTTGCCAACAGTACATGATGTAAAATATCATAAATGATGATAGGTACCAAGATGTGTTTTACTATTTCCTCAATAATGAGTGACCAAACCATCTAAATTACACTTAGATAAGGGATTTATGCTTGAAAATTAATAATTTTATGATAAAATTAGGTATACTATAGAGAAAGAACAATGAAGGCATATATCTAAGATGTCTAAAAAATAAGAAGTAACTGAAGTACTCAATGATTTTTATGGGAAATATGTAACTGGTCATAGATCAGGGAGTGCTATAACTCATCAGATATTCAAGGTAGGGTATTATTGGTTGCATGTTTTTAAAGATGCTCATACTCACATCCAAAGTTGTCATAACTACCAAGTTTATGTGTATAGATAATGTACCCCTACCATGCCATTACAACCAATCATTGAGGTTCAATCATTCATAAAATGGGGATTGGGATTTGTTGGTGCCATCAATGCTAAATCATTATTAGGACACAAGTTCATACTTAAGACAACTAATTACTGTACCTATTAGATGGAAACTAAAACATTCAAGAATTGCACAACCAACATGGTAATCAACTTTCTATAAGAACACAACATCACCAGGTTTAGGATGCCTGCTACGCTATTATGTGATAATGGTCTTGATTTTTCATCTCTACAATTTACTAAATGGGCCTATGATAGCTAGGTAATGCTAAAATCCTCATTTAATTATTATCTACTAGGTAAAGAGTAGCAAAATTAACTAATAAAAATCTACTTGATGGAATTAATAAGATCTTGACAAAGAACCATAGGGGTTGGCATAATATTCTTAAGTTTGCATTATGGTCTGATAGGACTAGAATTAATTCAACCTTAGGAATATAAACATACCATCTTGTGTATGGCCAAGACCTAATATTTACAATTAACTTGAGAATCCCTACATTATAGTTCACGAAAGATTACTTAGAAATAAATGATAAGATAGAAGTTTGCCTCCTTAACTTGATATAATTAAATAAAATGTGATGTAGCCTTGCTATACTTTAGCAAACAACAAAGAATTATCAAGTGTTAGTTTGACAAATGAGCAAAGGTGAAAGTCTTTAGAATCTTTGACCTAGTTATTCTCTAGGATAAGGCTCATGAGAAAAAGGGAGAACATGACAAATCTTATGCCCTATGGTTGGGTCCTTATAAAATATCTAAAATATTGGGTGAGAATTAATTCTACCTAAGGTATCTAATTGGTGAGGATGTTCCATCACCTGTCAATGGAAAAATTTTCAAACACTACTTCAGGCTTGAATTAGCCTAGTTGGTTCCCTTTCCTGCTTTGTTTCTTGATTTATTTCATGCTTTGTTGATAATTTAGTTTGATTTTCTTGCTTTTATTATTTTTAATTTTTAGTATAGCCTTGTTGTTTATCTTTTTTTGTTTTTATCCATATATTTTTACCTATAGGTTCCCCTATTGGTAAAAAAACTTGAATAATGAAAGGCTTGTACATCAGTAGCATGAATGACATCCTAGTGCATAAGTACAATGAGTAGTTTGTAATGTTAGATTATGTTTATGAATTAGTTTCAAAATATTGATATATTATATGTGTTCTAAATTTTTTTGTGTTGGGTTAATTTTGGGTAAACTATTTGGTGGATGAAGACATTCTTTTGAAACCAAGCACAAAAATCACATCTTAATGGTTTTTGGGTTTACCTGGATGAACCTAATACAATGAAGATATTGGGTGAGAAATATATAAATTTTAATTTCAATTAACATAGTGGTGCCCAATCTAGAATTGAGATGCTAAAAATAAAGTGGAAAGATAAATCCAAAAAAAAAAGAGCAATCTCAATAAAATTTAGTTTTGGGTGTTTCGGGCAACTCCACCATAGAATTTTCAACCTAGTTAGCAGTGGAACAATGCCTTGAGTGAGATCAAATGAAAATATATCAAGTATATATATGCCTAATACAATAAAAATAATATCTAGGAAGACATTCTCAAGGTAGGGTTCACTACCCTATTGATTAGATATGTAATTATTAGTCATTGTAGGTTTTAATAAGTGTTAATTTAACTCATTTACACATATGAGGTCAATGAAAATGTCTAATTTAGTCTTTTATTTGATCTCATATTCTTCTCTCTTGAATTCATTCATATTCCATGATTATTATTGGCCAAATATTTTAGGTTTGTAGACATGTTATTATTGTTCCAAAATACTCAGAAGTATTTTTCAGTGGAGGCACCATTTATTTTTGCTTGAAGAACACACCCTAATTTTTCCATGAATTAGGTAACCTATTTTTTAATTTTATAATGAACCCCACTTGCATTGATAGCTCATTTTTATTAACACTCTTAAGATTCCTTGGTGGTCTATCTTAGTTTGCATACCATTCTAGGTCCCAAAACCATCACCATTGGAAATACCATGTCTGTGCAAGATAACTTCATACATAAAACTTAATGTGAAAGTGAAGTCTTGACCCCCCAATTTGCATTTGAAGCTTGTCTCTTTTAGCTCTCTTATCCATGTATAAGAGTTCACCTCAGTTTTTATACCATTGTAGGCTCTAAAACCTATTCCATTATGATGACCAAGTCTTAATAGTAAAGTTTCATATAAAACACTTGACCCTAAAATGGAGTCTAGTTGTACTTGTGTTTGTTTGGTCATCTTGACTGAATCCCTCTCAACACCTTATAGTTTATTAGGGGGTCCATTTTTATTATGAAACCATTTCAGACCCTGAAACTATTCCCATCCTATTGACCTTACTTGTTCAGACAAGTTTTATAGTTTACACTTTGTTTTAGAATAAATTATTGGCCCATTTATCCCACTTGTAATATCTTGGAAATGTTGCTTTCTATTTCACTTTGGTCCCTCACTTCACTCTAGGGGGTAATTTTGGTTTCTATTCCATTTTATCCCTCAAAACTAGTCCCATCCTATTGACCTCACTTGTGTGGAGAAGTTTAGTATTAAGCTCTTTGCCCAGAAATGACTCCTGACCCTACTTATTGTACTTGTAAAATCTCATCATCTTAAAGTAAAAAGTCATCATTTTCTTGTTAGAGTATTAATTTCATGTATTTATTACACTTTCTAGTGTATTAACTAGTTATTTTATCCTTTAGTGAGTTTGTCCTA
This sequence comes from Torreya grandis, assembly GCA_037957365.1. Lineage (NCBI taxonomy): Eukaryota > Viridiplantae > Streptophyta > Pinopsida > Cupressales > Taxaceae > Torreya > Torreya grandis. The sequence continues at coordinate 708,910 of JARHVA010001462.1, read as the reverse complement.
TGTGAGGATTTATCCCACATTGGCCCAATTAGGCTAGTTTTATGTTTTGCCTTACCTATTTATGCAAGAGTTTTTATTTATATTATCATATCATATTTTTGAATAAAACTTGATTCTCTTTGTATTGCAATCAATTGTATACAGCTTCATGTGTGATGTTATTGGATTTATCACTCATGAATCTTGGGTTGGAATGCTTGTTCTCCATTCTTAATATTATACCAGAGCTTTGAGGTGTTGTTCTCATTGGCATTACTATAATTTGCTTCAAAATTTTCCCTTATCATCATCGCTTCTTCCCATGCCCCCTTAAAATTTTCACTTACCAGTGCTTCTTCCCTTATCGAAAGGCAGAGAGGAAGCATAGGAGAGAGGTGATACCATTCATTCCTTATAGACTTTTTGAAGATTTTACTTCTTCATTTGAACCATTGCTTCTACCTTGGCATCATTATCTAAAGTGGATAGGTGTTAGAAAAAGAAGCTTGGTTTTTTGTATTATATAAAATGATATCTAAAGTCTTTAGGAAGGTGGCATTGATATGCTAAGAGAAGGCATCATCCTTTCAAGAGAGGTGTCCTTTTTTCATCAAGGAGATCTGTTAATCAAGGAGAAAGTTTTGGAGAGAGGAGAGGTTAGGTGGGTAAGGAATTGGAGAAGAATATTTGTTTCTACTCAAAGGCATCCTTGTTGAGAGCTTGGCATTGGAGTTTATCAATGCAAAGGTCTAGATCTTCTAAAATCTTTACCTACGTTGGAGTCAATCTATGTTGATGTGGCATCATCCTCCACAACTAAGCATTGGAATTTTATTTGTTATTTTAGATCTAATTATTTGGAGGGAGGAGACATTGAGATATGATGAGGTAGGCATTACATTTCAGCTTGATTTCTTTGCTTCAAATTAGCCATATGCATTCCAAAAATATCATCTACAATTTTAAACTAAGGCGCTTTGGTTGGAGTTTTGATTTCTATGTTAAAATTATCTACCAAGAATCTTTAGTAAAAAAAAGAGTATAACTACATTGGAGGAGATTCCTATCTCTACAAAATCTTTATTTTATTTTAGATCTGATGTGTAAAGACAAAGATTTGAGATCTGCAAGTTTTTTCTAAAATTATGCCCTTTTTTCTTAGGTGGTTCTTTAGTTTGGCATTGAAAAAGTCTTCTCTTGGTGCTTGGAATTTCTTTTGGAAGGGCATGGATCTATGTTTACATCTTCCTAGAGGGATCTGAGCCAAAACATAATAGTAAAACCATCTTTCTCCTCTAAAAAAAATGTCTAAATTCAGTTTTTTGCTTTTATAAGATAAATTTTTGCCTAAAGAGGAAGTAAAGTCTAATTACACAAGCATAACAGTAACCAAGAGAATATTTTTTAATGTTGGTTTGATTTATTGACTCTGTGGTTCAATTATGGTACCAACGAGTGGTTAGATAACTATATTCATTTTTTATTTAGTCAAAATTTTAGTTTGTAGTATTTTTTTAATGTTTTGACCCATTTTATGGGAAATTTTAACACCTATAACTTTTGAACCATAATTCAGATTTGAGTTCTTTTTTTCAAAAGTGCATGATTTTCAATTCTATAACCATTGGTGTCATTAATTTGTAAAAATGCACTAATTTTAACAAGTGCTAAATTGGGGGGGGTTCCTTAATATAATCTTTTGGGGGGGTTATCTTTATACCAATTTTGTGTACCCTTTTTCATTATTTCTTCTCTTTAGTGATTTTTTAGCATGAATTCTACTTTTGGTATTGACCATTATGAGCTTTTATCTACACATAATTACCATACATGGAGACTGTTGATGCAGGAAAGTTGCACCCAGTGACAGGGAAACAAGTTCCTGTCCTCTCCTCACAACATGGAAACTCCTCTCTCACCTGTGGGATGGTGAAGCAGGAGAGGAGAGTATCTAATTAAGGGCTAGCTCCCTTTGATGTATCATGGTTTGTCTCAGCAAGTGCAAAATATAGGTATATATAGGCATATACAGCTATATAAACTGGGGGATGAAAAGGGAGAGAGATGCAAAAAAAAAACAAGCCTACTCTAAAGAGGTGATACACCAAAAATGAAATGACCTTCCCACCTCCACACTCAGGATCAAACAAAACAACATACATACACTCAGACTTGGCAGAAAGCCCAGGCTGCTGGAGAATAACAAGGAGGTTCTTATGGAGAACACAGGAACATAGACTCACCAAGATGCTATGGAATACATACTGAAAATGATTTCCTCTATTTCTGCCCCCCAATGGAACTCTTCTCTTGTAGGCTACAAACTGGCTCCTTATAGATAGCTGGTCTATTGATATCGAACCTGTGAGAGAATCAAAGATAATGGCTGAACACAAATCAACATTCAGAACACACACAAAATATCTATCCAAAATGGAGGTAAAAACTATACTTTTATTGATTCAGGTGGAAATTTTAGAAGAGCTTCACTTTGTAAAATTGTGAAAAGATGATTGCAAATGACCAATTCACAATGTTATATAGAAAAAGACAAGAAGACTCATTTTGGTGCTTTGCTTGCAAGTGGCCTATCGCATCTCATTGGTAAGAGGGAAAACACTGTTGGTGCGTCATCCTCTTGCTGGAACCATGCCTGTCGCTTGACCTTTTCCCATTTTGTCTCATCTGGTCTGTTCAGCCCCAGGGGTGAACATCCTAGCTGGTCACTTCAATTGGTTAGCACTTCTTGGTTAACATTTTTATGTTTTTTGAAACAAACTGTTATTCCCTTGTTGACTTGACGTCCTCCTTGGACGTCCTTGTGTTTTGCCTTGTTGGCCTGATATTCTTCTATCTTTGTTATTATGTCCTGGGCACTCCTTCCTTGGCACTTGATGACTTCCATGCTGGCTCAGATTGCTGATGGGTCTTCCTTGCTTTCTACGCGGCCTGCTCCTCTACTAGCTAGTCAGGCTTTTTTTTAATGTTTTTTCGGGCTTTGTACGACTCCCGTGGGCTTTGCTTTATCAGGTTTTTGAAATCCCTGTGAACTTTGTGTGGGCTTGGCTCTTTGTTCAAATTTATGCAAACAAATTGTTCGCAAGAATTTCTCGTGGGCAATTTGTTTGCAAAAATTCCACCTGGCCGTTTGTTGTATAACCTGCGGACTTTTGTCCGTGGAAATTTCCCGCAGACAAAAAGTCTGTGGAAATTCCTTTTCTGATTTACATTAAGCTGTGGGATTTAAATGAAACACCTGCTCGACCCTTTACCTTGGTTAATAATCCACAGACTTTGCTTTGAATTTTTTAGGACTTAGCCAATTTTAAAATTGAATGGACTTTGAACTGGATCCGATTTTTTCTTAAACCTTGTGCTTTGATGCCCTGAATTTGGGACTTAAACATTTTGAATGAACTTAGACAAATTCTTTGACTCACCTGGATCCTTTCTTGCGCCAGCCCTCTACTAGGGCAATGAAATTTGAAGACTGCCCCCTTTGGCCAAGGACATACCCTTGAACGAAGCGTTGAACCAAAAAGGTTCAATGGTTCAAGGGTTCAATTGAGCGCACCGATTTCTTGGAAGAGACAAAAGCCAATGAACCAATATGCGTTGAACTTGCCATGTTGAACTAAGATTGAACTTTGTATTGAACCAAGCTATGAACCATGCTGAAGAACCATGTCTTGAACTTAATCATGTTGAACTCGAAAATGGACCTTGCAACCCGAAATTAACTGGCATTAAACAGCAGGTGAAGAAGTTGACCACAATTTTACCAGAGGCAAAAATTGGTCAACAGAGACCTTGAATGGAAACAATCATAAATCACAAAGGATTACGATCCCTAATGAATGAAACTCAACCATATTTTACAAATGAATTTGAAATTTTTTATCACCAATGTAAGTTTTAAGAGTGTGTGGCTTGATTTTGGGTTATGTGAGTGACAGTCTTTTATTTTATTTTGATGGGTGTGATTCTGCATTCAAAATGTAGACTAAGTTAAAGGGTATATTTAGGAAAGTAGATCACTTAAGAGCCATGCATCTTGAAGTGGAGCTTAATTCACTAAATTTAGATGACTTTGCCTCCATTGTAGACAACCTCACTAAGTTTAAGCATTTGTTGACATAGTTGAAGGAAAGTGGATGAGATAAATAGGATAAAGAGTGTGTACTTAATTCTATCTAAGTTGTGTGGTTTGTTCTAAATCTTTACTTCTACCTTTTTCTCTAGTATGGATGCCTTAGGTGCCACATTCAAAATAATAGATCTAGAGTTGTTTTGTGAGAGACTTACTAGGGATAAATCCAAATTATCTCATCTTGAGTCTTCCACCTCTCAAAAATCATTAGTTGCATCACATCCTAAGAATAAGAGAAAAACTAAGTGTAAGAAGAAAAACACTCCTCCTCCACCTCAAAATGCACATAAGCCAAAAACTAACACATGTAAACCCAAATCATCTCCCAAATCTAAGAATAAGTCTAACTTATCTTTCTCTTATTTTGTGGGGACTGGTCATGAAGAGTCTAGGTGTTTTAAGAGAATGCAAGCCCTAGAGGATGCCATTAGGAAATAGAAGATTTATATCTCCACTCTTTCTCCATATCATGAGCATGGGAAAACACTTAATGTTGTCCAGAGATCATAATTACCTATTTCAGACAATTGGTTCTAAATTTTGGTGCTTCACACCATATGACTTCTTCCAAAGAGTCCTTTGTATCTCTTGGTCTGAGTTCTACTTCCAACATTTAGGTTGGATATTCTTCCTTCATTTTTGTTAAGGGGAAGGGTGACATACAACTAGATGGTAGATGTATCAATGATGCATTATATATTCTAGACATCACCACCAATCTACTTTTAGTTTATCAGAATTTCCATTCTAGTTAGGGTAATATAGTGACTTTCACACCACATGGTGATGAATCTAGATATTTTTTAGAGCCACACACACTTATTACACATGGTATTATTTATCATAGTTCTTGACTCTATTATTTTTAGGGTTTTGATGATACTCCTCTTATAAGGGTATGTTTATTTTCTCATGCATATTCTGAGAGTCAGCTTTGGCATGAGATATTTAGACACCTAAACTTAAAATATTTAAAGGAGTTTAGCACTCACAATATGGTAGAGGTTATTCATATGGTTTCATGTCTTGATGGAGTTTGACCTAGTTTTGAATTAAGGAAAAAACACCATTATGTATTTATTAAGAGCATATCCATGATAGCTTCTTCACAACTTGAGCTTGTGCACAGTGATTTGATGGTCTTTCATACTCCTTTCAATGGAGATAAGTATGATCTTACTTTCATCAATAATTTATTGAGGTATACTTGGGTTTATTTCCTCAAGTACAAGAGTGATGTCTTTGCTCAATTTAAAGTCTTTAAGGCTTTGGTCGATAAATAGTCTTTGAGTTGCATCAAAAAGCTTCATACAGATCATGGGGGGGAGTACTTCAATCGATATTCCTCTAACTTTTTAGTATCCCATGGTATTTTTCACCAAAATGGTATACTCCACAATAAAATGGCTTAGTAAAAAGGAAGAAAAAAACTCTAAAGGGATTTACCTATTATCTATTGGGTAGAGTTAGTTAATTGTTCACACCACATTGAGCACTTGAGCATATGACTCCAGAGGAGGCTTAGTCTAGAACCAAGAATGATGTTTCAATTTTATAAGTATTTGGGAGCCTTTCTTGGGAGTTAGTACCAAAGAAGAAAAAAAAATCATTAGATAATAAGAGCAAACCTTTAATTTTTGTAGGGTATTGTGAGGACACGCAGGCTTATTGTCGTTTATATCTTAATACTTATGTCTTTTATTTTCAAATGCATGTATATTTTTATGAGCACTTCAGATCTTATGACTCTTCATTTTATTGCATGCCTTCTTCTTATTATTATTTCGATGATTCACCCCCTCTTGAGGATTCATTCTTTGAGGATCCAGATTAAGAGATTCCTAAGGAGGTTATAGAGGATGAGGATGCTATTCACATTGATGTTGCCACTATGCCTAGGTAGGCTCATAATATAATTTCTAAGGTAACACCTTTCGTATAGGATCTTCTACCTAATTGACATCATTTGCACATTCTATGAGTATTAAAATTTTGTGTTAGGCATTGTCTAGGGACCCACAATATTTTTCATAGGCTCATGGGATACAAAAGTGGGATGATGCAATGACAGATGAGTATTCTTCATTGATAAAGAATCACATTTGGGATTTGGTCACTCTTCCTAATGGAAGAAAGTTGGTTAGGTGAAAGTGGATTTACTGCACCAAGTATGCATTTAATGGGTCCATTGATAATTATAAGGCAAATCTTATTGCAAAGGGGTTCTTGTAAGTCGAAGGTATAGACTACTCTCAAACTTATGTGCCCATTGCCAAGATAGATTCTATTTTCATTATACTTTATCTTAATGCATCACAAGGTTGTCTAATATATCAAATGGATGTTAAGAGTGCTTTATTGCATGGAGACTTACATGAGGAAATCTATATGGAGCAACCTACTAGGTTTGTTCATTATTATTCTCTTGTTTTTCAACTTAGGAGGTCTCTTTATGGTCTCAAACAAGCCCCTTAGGTTTGGTATGAGAAGGTGGATTCATTTCTTCTCTCTACTAGTTTTGTTTGCTAACAATCCAATCCCATAGTATATATTCAACATATTGGGGAGGAAATTGATATTTTGGTCTTGTATGCTGATGATCTACTTCTCATAGGTAGTTCCTCATCTCAGATTCAGACTATTCAATAAGCACTTTCATAAAAGTTTGACATGATAGATCTTAATCTTTTGCATTTCTTCGTTGGTTTACATATTTCATAATAAGATACAAGGATTTATTTGATTCAGTAGAAGTTTACCCTTGATCTTCTTCAACACTTTGGCATGGTTGATTGCAAGACAAGTCTTTCTCTTTTTTAGTTTGGAGTGACTCTCACTATCTTTTGTACTACTCCACTTTATGATACTACATTTTATAGGTAGATGGTTGGGATTCTTATGTATTTGACACATACTCATCTTGACATTTCATTTGCATTTGGGCTTGTATCTAGGTTTACACATGACCCAAATGATAGTCATTGATAGGCTACCAAGAGGATTTTATGATATCAATGAGGCATTTCTCATTTTGGATTACACTACACCAGGGGTTATACTTAGTTGGTTGGGTAAAGTGATTCAGATTGGGAAGTTTCTCTTGATGACAAGCATTCCACTTTTGGATATATCTTTTGTCTTGGTTCTTCACCTATTACTTGGTTGTGCAAAATGCAATAGGCTATTGCACTTTAATCTATAGAGGCTGAGTATATGGAAACAATTATAGTGAGACAACAAATTCTTTGGATTTTATAGTTATTGAAAAGGTTTGGCTTCATGCAAGATTCACCCACTCTACTTTAGTGTGACAACCAAAGTGAAATTCACATATGTGACAACCCAGTTGAGTGTCAATGGACCAAACACATTGAGGTACATATTTACTTCATTCATCAACACATTAAAGATGACATTCTTATCTTGGAGTACATTCCAACTTAACATAAGGTTGCAAACATCTTCATGAAGCCTTTTTCATCACCTCATTTCCTTTAGTTGTGTGGCATGCTTGGGGTTTTAAAAGTTATCCTTAGGGGGTGTTTATGAGGACATCTTCCTTCTTCATTCCATAGATACATATTGTACATGAGCACCTTATTAGGCCTAGTTGATGGGACTCATACTATGGATATGCCATTAATTTTGTGATGTTCTTAGAGTTATCACTTTTGAATCTTGGGTTGGAATGCTTATTATTCATTCCTAACATTTCTCCAATTAGGTCCATCTGGTGATATTTCACTTCTTCTAGTGATTTTTTTTATATTCTTACCCACTCTAATCTTTGAGGTCTTAATCATCCTCATCTAGGGGGAGAGATGTTCATTATTTTATCCTCATTGTAGTTGGAGTTCCTTTCCTAGCTAGGCCTCTACATGTTTCTTCAAATGTTGTCTTTGTTATCTGAGTCTTTTACAACCATTTTGGTGTAAATTATGTAAGAATAATATACACTATTTTTTTAATATATTTTATTAATTATAATTTATTTCATTAAGTTATTTTATTTAGTTTTAATGAATTTAATTATGATTAATTAAATTAATTAAAACTTATCATTGAATTGATTGTATTAAAATCTACTATTATTTTCAATATATATATATATATATACATATATATATACATATATATATATACATATATATATACATATATATATATATACATATATATATATACATATATATATATATATATACATATACATATATATATATATATATATATATATATACATACATATATATATATACATATACATATATATATATATACATATACATATATATATATATACATCTATATATAGATATACATATATATATACATATATACATATATATATACATATATACATATATATATATATATATATATATATATATACATACATATATATATATATATATATATATATATATATATATATATATATATATATATATATATTTAGAGAATTAGTGTTCTAATGAGGTTTTATTTTGTCACTTTGGTCATACTTTGATTCTTGGGTATTTTAGACCTAATCATGTTTCTAAACTTGATTAGGTCTAGGGTGCTTATTCATTTTAAATCTTTGTTTATTCAAGTTTGTTTTCATGACTAGGACTAGTTTTGTTATTTGGTTGCTTCACTTTAGTGGTCAATATTTTGTGGCCAATTAAGACTTGTTTGTGTTTAATATTAAGCCATAGTCCAGCTTAGGCCCACATAATTGATTAGGTATATGGAGCCCAAGACTCAAGCCTTCAATGATATTTGAGGTTGTATTCATGAGTAAAATAAGGTTTGGCTTTATCGAGATCTAACAGTGCTAGGTGGAAGTGTGAGCCCAATTACATTAGAAGGCTTGTGAGCATGTTAAAACATTGTAGGTGGGAATTATTCCCCATGTATAATGTGGAAGCACTGAGCCCCAAATATAACTCACCTCAATCTAGAGACATTTTAAATTAGTATAAAGACCTAGGTTAGTGATATTAACTACTCAACTCGATTCATTTAATATAGTCTTGAGAAATCTAGTTCATCAAGCCCCTAAGTATTCATTATTTCCTAGAATTTTAATGTCTAATGTAAATACCAACCTAGCTCTTCCTCTATCTCATCATCGAGATCCACTCTGGTGTCATAGATCACCCATCCTGAGCTTGACTTGAAACTTAAGTCGACACTATAACTACATCCAAAGCCTGATTCATATTTTGTTCAAATATTAACAAATAAAATTGACACTTGAGAATAAATATGAGCTCACCATAAGGCATTTAATAGTTATGGGTGGAAGTTTATACTTTTTTAATAGACTTGTTTAGGTTATGTTTTTCCTACCTAATCAGAGATTATTATCTGAATAGGTCGATGAGGGGTAGTCGAGGCATTTCCTTTGTTGGTTGAGCTTATCTCACTGACTAGGTCTTATTTTTAAGCAGTGAATAAAATAGTATAAGTTGGGATTTGAAACTTGACTAGGTCTAGGGACCCTCTAATAATAATGACAAGTGTTATTTGGGATTAGTTTCTCAGTTATAATGTGGAACCTATGGGGAATTTTAAATAGAGTACATAGTGGGAAGTTTTTCCCAAATAACATGTACATTAGGCACTTTAAGTCATTTTTATTTGGCCCTTGGTTTGGTCTTGACCACATGATGTAGGTAAGTGGCGGGACATGTGTCCCCCTTCCACATTTTTTATTTTGATAAGTTTTTTTAATTATAATTTAAATAATTATGTTTATTTTAAATAATCTAGTTTTATTTAGTTTTAAAGTAATTCAATTTAATCAATTGAATTATTTAAAATTAATATTGAATTAATTTATTTAAAATACTTTGAATTCTTTGAAAATGTAATTAGTTAATATTTTTTATTTTATATGTTAATGTGGTAACTCATGTAGTATGCTGGTGACAAATTAAAACACTAAATAATCACTATAATGACCTTTTTCTTGCCCATCAAAGCCCTAGTGGACCCAATTCATCTTCCAAGACACCCCTTGTGCTAATCGAGGGTTGATAACCTAATTTAAACTAGGGTTTTATAAAATTACAAAAAATTCTTTGTCAACAACAAATTAAAATCCATGAGTTAATTTTACTTGTAGACCTACTTAGATAGCCTGTCACTCCAGGGAGCATAACTTTCACCCTGGGAGTCAATTTTCTAAACTACTTGTACCACCAGACATATCATTTTGACCTAGTAACATAGGTAACCAAAATTTCATCCAAATTTAAACTGAGTTTTGTATTTTATGGAACTTGAATAGGTCCACTAAGTGCCCTTTTGACATCCTAATGGTTTTTTGATCATAACTTGGTCCCTATTAACAAGTTCTAGAACCATTAGATTCGTAGGAAATATGACTCTGACATGGAAATTTTGGAGCCTTGAGTTTATAAAATTTAATCTTGTGAAATGAGGTTTTAAAGTTTTAATTTCATACTTTACCAATGGAAATTTTAATTGTGAAAATTAACTTGTTTTTTGTAGGCTAAAATGGAGCAACAAAGCAAATTGTTAGGATTAGAAAAGTGAATACATATTTGGGTGGGAAAGGGATCATTGGAAAATATGTAAATATAACCAACCTTGGTAATTTTAATTATTGTATTTTTGTGTTGGAATAATTGTCATTAATGTCAAAGGAATTTTAATGGATCTGAATAGAAATGTCAAACAAAATTATTGCCAAAAGTGAACGAAAGTGTCAAATGAAATTATTATCGAAAGTGAAAGGATTATTGATGAAAGTGAATGGAAATGTTGATGGAAATCTCAATGTAAATATCAATAGAAATGTTGATGGAAATTTCAATGGTCACATATTTTGGTGAAGAGGTGCCTCTTGGATAGGATGCATCCTTTAAAAGATTTATAAAGGAGAAGATATGTGGAAGTATTACAAGCATTTGATTTGATTGAAGATCATATAAGTGTGAGAGAGAAGGAATAGAGGAAGATTAGAATTTTTTTTATACATATCATTTGAGCGAAGAAGAGAAGAGAAAAAAATGAAATAAAATATCTCTTAAGAAAAGAAGTGTGAAGGGTAGATTTATTTTAATGAAAAATATCATTTGATAATTATGAAAGAGAATAGAGTAGAAAGTATATAATAAAATTAGTGAGAGAGAAAGTGTAAGAGAATAAAATCCATCATTTAATTGAAGAAACAATCACAGATGGTGCAATCAATTTGGCTTGGGGTTGGTGCTCTTGTGGGTTGACGCTCATGAATTGGCTAGGTTGGTGTTTAGCGAAGGGGATCAGTGTCTCCAGTGGGTGGGTGTTCAAAAATTGATTGAGTTGGTACTTGGTTTAGGGATTGGTGTCTCTAGTAGATAAATGCCTAAAAACATTATAAAATAGTTATAATATAACACCAATATTTTGCCATGGTTTTCTCTTGAAAGGGTTTCCATGTAAATCTTGTGTTCTCTTGTGTTATTAATTTCTATATCTTGAATGTTTATGGTATTTTGGTTGATTAAATTTAAAATATTAAAATATTATCTTATACTAATTCACCCCTCTCTCAGTATAAGCATATGCTTAACATTTTGTTTCTTTAAAATGCTCAAAATTAACTATTATTTTGCTTTCATAGTATTATCCTATCCCTCTTTTATAACCTTGATATTATGCTTGAAATTTTTTAATGGATTGATCATTTTGGATTCTATGTTATAGTTTCAACATGGATATTATGATTAATATAAGAGAGTGAAATTTCATTTTTAACCTATGTATTTAAATAATGGTTGTGACTTTCTTTTCATCGTCTATTTACTATTGAAGCTTGTATCAATTCTTTTTATGGTTGTACTTTTATTGATCAGACTAGACACTAATTTGTGTGTTCACATGGTCAAGAAATATATATTTATCTTCATTAATATAGGGTTTATTTCTTTCCCCCCTTTTCTTTTACATTTTGTTATCAAATATCTTAAACTAGGGTTTGTTAGATATCAATCTATTTCTATTTATTTATCTTGATTGCTTGTTATATTTCATTCCTACATCACTACCACACTATTGAATAACTAAATTCATGGGAATGAATAATTAAATTTAACATTTTAACTATTTTCATCTAAAATATTAACTTTATATTTGGGTAAATGTATGTGTGTGCTTCATTATTTTCAATATCTGATTAGAACCCAATTAACTAAAACACATAACCAAAACTAATATCTAATTTATTCAAGGATTGAACCACTATTAAGTTTTAGTTTTATGTCTTACACCAGCAGACCCCTTGATTATAACCATCATAATGCACCATTGAATGAAGGTCAATGCACTATGACTCAAGAGATATTAAACTTGGGGAGACCCACTTTGTGAGACTCCTTTCATGAAGAGGCTTAAAGATAATTAAATACCCTAAGTCTCAACATTGGAATTTTTGTGCCAAATGACATGTCAACAAATACTAGATATCAATTCTATTTTATTGATTCCATGAGCATAATGAAATGAATCATCCTTACATGTAAACAACATGAACATATTGTAGAAAACTTCACCACAAAAGAGTACCTCTAGTTTTTTAATCAAATTTGTGTAATTATAGACACTCAAATTTAATCGTCAAGTTCTTGATAATGTTTAATCTTAACATCCTTAGCTTACTTGGTCTATTCATCATTATATTAACTTGTAATCTCTATGAGAGCCTTCACTATTATACTCACTAACTTGAAATTAATATAAACATAATTCAATAATCTCTATTCTACTTATAAGTTATTTTAAGCCAAATCCTAATAGTCTCTATCCTTCTAAGACAAGATTGCACTAGGTTAGTCAAGGTCGTAACCTGACCTTATCAACTAGTGAAACCTTGTCCCCCATGATCTAATATTAAATTTTATAATTTGAAACATTTAATATTTCCCCTCTCATGATTTTATCAGTGTTGGTTAAAAAAATTCAAAATATTCCTCTAGAGAATCACATCAAGGTCCTTTAATAGACATCTAGCAACCACTTGGCAATTCTACTACACATTGAGCAAAAGGGCACTAATATTTTAAATTCAAGCTCTAATTTATTCTAATACTCATAGGCCAAGTTTGAATCCATTTTATTATAGATCAATGGATTTAATTATTAACCATTTTATGTAATATAATAATTACATCTATATAGTAAATATCAAGATCCACAAACTCATTATAGGAGGGAGTACTACATCAGCTTGAGGCCCTTTTGGGCTATGCAGGCAATGCTTAGATTACATGGGGTTTTATAAGGATATAATAAATATTCCCCTTACATTGTTCCCTCATTTTGGCATTTGATTTATATTTTTTTTATGTGAAGGAACTATATTTTATTATTAAAAATGCTTCAACACATCATATTAATACCTGCAAATAGTCAATAATGCATCTCAATTAGTCAAAAGTAATCAAATAGAAAAATTAATCACAAAATCAACTAGGAAAAAAATATAGTCAATAGATAAGGATAAAATGTGCACCTATCCACCCTAGCATGACGCTTCCCTAATACATCATAGAATTATGTTTTTGGCAATGACACAATTCAGATATATTTATAGCTAGTTGTACATTAGAAAATTTCCTACATAGTTAACATAGATCAAATCCAATCTAGGATTGTACATTTCATTAAAAGTTACTATTTATAACTCATTTAAAATTATTTATTTTAATGTATTTTACATTTAGGTTCTATATAATCTATAATCTAAATTATTATTTCAATAGTTTATTGGTTTATTACATTTCATGTTTAAATTAAAATAACTATTGAGCATTTTGGTGAACACGTATTTTTTTAGAACATTGTTTCTTTTTTTTCTTGATTTTTATTCTAGGATTTCATACAAAAACCTATAAATTCATGACATTAAAGAAAATAATATTCAAATTTGGATATAAATATGACATCACAAGTCAATCTTCTTCAACCTAGGATTCAATCTGACACTAAATAAATTATCTTGTCACCTTCGATTAAATATAACATTGAAGCCTTTTATTTTGACCTTGGGTTGAATTTTTTTAATCTCTATATATAAAAATATTTAAATTTTTTCTTCTCTTTACTTTCTATTTTCTTGCTACTTGTTTTTAGAACTATGTTCTAGCAATTGTAAAACTACTTAGTGATTGTAGTTATAGGCTAAGCGATGAGTTGTTTTATAGACAATATGGTGTGAGGATTATTTCCAAAATAATAAATAAATTATACATAACTTAAAAAAAAAAAAAATCCTCATACCTCATGATATATTGAAAATTCATAGGGTACCTTGTTTATAACATAGGAAGAATCTTTAGCCCTTTTATTTTTTTTACACTTGATAAGAGTGCATTATATAGGGAAGTTACCCTCATAGTACCCTTGGCTATGAGATATGGGATATAGACATAATTTATACTTTGTAGTTAGTGATTTTAAATATTTGGCCAACATTGATCTATGAATGAGCAAGTATAATTGAGAGCTCACACAATCAATCAAACCCTTGCATAGATCACCTTTATACCTTGATTTTTTATTGTATTGTATTCATAATGGGATTAATAAACGAATGTTTATTTCATATGTTACATAGGATTATGAAATTAATTGTCACATCTTGTATTAATTTTTAGCATGTTATTTTTAATATTTTTACATGGACAAATTCATAGAGAACTAAATTAAACAAGACCCAATCTCATGGTATTCTTATTTCAAATTATTTCACTTATATATCATGTCATTATTATTCTCCAATAGCTTAAATTATTCAAATTTGAAATGACTTGGGAACAAGAGGAAGTATATGTTAAAAATTGTATCAAATCTATAACTTCAAATGATTTTCCATTACTTGTTCTATATCCTCTTCACAAGCACGTTATGGATCTCATTATAGAACCCAATACTTAAGAAAAGTATGGTGAGACTGATGAATAAAAATTGATGGAATATCTTTGTGAACATGAATTTTTTTTTGACTCACTCTTATATGTTTCTATATATCAACAAAAGGAAGGCACCTAAGGTAACTTTTCCACTATTACATCCATTCCTTTTTCTACACCTCTAATTACTTCCATAACACTATCTCTTGGTTTGGGAACATCGCCTAGTTTCTAATAAGTATCCATGAATATTCATAATCAAGTTACTTATACCCCTCCAATCACCTCTATAAATACTACTCTTGAACATATAATTATTACCTTACAAGCTAGGATATCTAAAATTGAACAAACTCTTTCTCATACTAGCCCCTCCATGGATTTATGTTCCTTTTTACATAACCCTTTGACACCCAAAATTGCATCTAACCCATTACCAGTTGGATTTTTGGCTTCTAAGATTCTTATAAATGAAGTCAAAGGTGATCTAAACAACATTTATATGCATTCCATGTAGCTTAGCTAGGCTATGTAGATAATTAAAAATTGTTAACAAATATCTTTCCAAGAAGTATCAAAGGATATGCTATTAGATGATTTTATGATATTTTTTTTCATTATTAAAGGATTTAAATCCATTATAAAATTAGTTTTTAACACACTTTTATATCAACATGGGTGAAAAGCTATCATATGCTCAAATTCAAAGCTCAAACAAGGGTCTAATGAAATAATAAGTGAATATGTTATAAGGTACAAGACCATGCTATTAAAAGTGATGAATTGAATGGATGATAATGAGATTAAAGATATGAACTCAAAATTTATGTCTCCACTCCAAGATTCAATTATGTTTGATAAGTTAAAATCTATCGATTAATCATGCCATACAGTCAAAGATCATAAGATCAAATTTATTACTTTGAATAAGCTTAAATATACTTTAAATGTTTCATATAATTTAAATTTCAAGTTTAAAATCAAGCCAAATTATAAGAGAAAATCCAATGAAATCAAGAATGAAGCTAGGATTACAACTAATGTTATCTCACAACCAACACAAAAAATTCAATTACAAGCTCCACCAAGGAGGCAATTCTCAAGGATACCAT
Organism: Torreya grandis; assembly: GCA_037957365.1. Classification (NCBI taxonomy): domain Eukaryota; kingdom Viridiplantae; phylum Streptophyta; class Pinopsida; order Cupressales; family Taxaceae; genus Torreya; species Torreya grandis. Next base: position 692,762 of record JARHVA010001462.1, on the reverse strand, counting down.
CACATCCTCATGTATTATTAAAAAACATTATTGAATGTAATATCATATATATTTTTACACTAATTGAAGTATACATGTCTGAACCATAATCTATAAATTTTAACAACTCTATATATTATCACTATCATTAATGTATTAGATATTCCATGAACAAATGTTTCAAGTTCAAACACATGTTCAAGATTTCATATATGAGAATATTACTAATATTTGCACACCTATTAAAGAGGCTAAGCCATAATAAAATGATAATTAAAATCTTAAAATGTACAAATATCATTTTACAAATCACAAATCAAAAAATAACAAGGATAATGGTGAAGTACATTATGCATAAAATTCTCATCGTCCTCATATATAAGGTCATCCACTTGATAACATCATTATTATAATTACATGAAAATAAGCATAATGTCTTATGATCAAATTTGATGATGGTGAAGTTGTTGATGATGATTTAGATAAACATTACTCTTTGTTATAGAATATGTTAACAAGAAATCCATATATAGTGTTAAGATACACAATGGATCAAGAGAGAAAATGCATGCACCATAATAGTCCTCCACTCTCTTGGTTATATAGAGCAAGATTTAATTGATATTTATAGAGTTTTGAGAGAATTTAATGGTCATACATTGGATACTCTTGGGCATATAATACTACCTTTACAAGTGGGACCTCTCATAGTGCTCACTCCATTCTTATTTCTACCAAGCACATGGGTCTTTGATATCTATTAGGATGCCTTTGGATATAAAATTTTAATAGTACCTTATATAGTTTATAATCATTTCAAATATAGAATTATAGGAATCCAATATGAATATCCTTTCAAACCAATTATATTTAATCCTCTCACATAGTAACTTGTTGGCACATACTACGAAACATGGTAATGAAATTGTCTAAAAAACTATTCAAGAGCAAAATAAATTATTTTTCCATCTATTTACGAGCATGATAAAATTACACATAAGCATAAACACTTAGTTAAAAAGAACATGATACATTTTCTTAAGAAAAAAATTGGCATATAGAAAGAGGCCTTTATCTAAATGGGCACCATAATTTATTTAGAAATAATTAACACAAGTACAAATAGTTACATCTTAACCTATTACACATGAGGATACATGTTTACATGGGTATATTAGGAATGATTCAAATGGTTATATTAAAACATATGATTACTTTTTATATTCAAAGGTATCTATAATTGACACTTCCTCTTCATAATAATTTACTCATTCATATCACACCATGGGTTATGTATATATGCCTCCCATTACAAATATAATTGGTTAGTTACTTACACTTTCATTTGTACATAAATTCTTACTTTCACCTTGTTGCTACTTTTCCTATCCTAAATTACAAACATTCTTATAACCTTTGGCTTTATTTTTACTTTGGGTACTTTCCATCTTACTTTTCAAACCAATTCTAACAATAAAAAAATAACTATATTTCAATAATCTCAATTCCCATTCTTTATTGAAATCCACTTACTTATTATGGTATATATATCATACTATGATTTCTTTTGATTTTACATGATTACATGTATCTACTCCTACACACTCCATAATAAAACGTATTATCTTTCCCATTGAGAGCATGTACATTCTTATTTACGTATCAATCATTTGTGCTACATTTCTATGACTCTTATGTACATATAATTCAGGGCATATTGTTTACCTTCTTGCCACATTATGTTTTAACACCTTGTCGCATATGGTTTGAATTTCTACCATTTCTTCTATCTTTTAATATTTAATTCTTATCACTTAAAATATTTTAAGTTAAAATATTTAAAAATATTAAAAAAATTAAAAATAAATCATATATGTCAAAAATTCAAAATTAAGACGTCAAAAGCATTTTCAAATGTTGCTATCTTACTTCTTTACATATTTTATCTATTTCATGTTTAGTATATCACATATTTCATTTATATATCAATACACATTGATTTTCACAAGTTATATGAGTGTGATATAGGATGTAATATTAAATGGTTCTATGATGTTACACTTCCCTTTTTACCTAACAACCTTGCTAAGCTAGGGGCATCTCTTCATCCTCTATGAAAACTTCTATAGGTTATGTCTATCCATAAAATATCTACCATATTGAGTTATATATAATACAAATGTTTTGCTAATAACTCATACTTTACATTGTGCTACATGGATATGTTATTTGATAACAATGATATTCATACATATGGTTGATGTAGACTAGTCTCATTTTCTCTATGTTTTTTTTTCAAAATTCATACTTTTATTTGGCCTCATTCATCACACTTCTCTACTAGACATTCTAAGGGAAAGAGTGGGGATTCAATATTAATTAACCCTAAATAGAATGAATTTATCATGAAACATGGCTCCTCTCCTTTTCTTAGAGTAGTTTAGGTTATTATTGAGCAAAATAAGTAAGTTTTTGGGGTATGTAATGTAAATGCTTTGAATTACTATAGAGATAGCTTTGAACTATGGAATTGGATTATGTCCAACTTGAGAGGTACCCCTTGGATTTTAGGGGGTGATTTTAATATTATTAAAGAAAGGGAAGATAAGTAGAGTGGTGTGTATCATTCTTGGAAAGGAAATAAACTCTTCTTTTGGTCTAAGTTGAAGTGCATTAAAAATATTTATGACCCTCTACTCAAAAGTAAAAAACATAGTAATGGTATTTATTTTACATGGTGAAAAAATTAGTTCTAATATAGGAGATTCTATTCTAGGCTTGATAGATTCTTTTTGAAGCAAGAACTATTTAATGTTGATTAGGATAACAATGGAAATAAGGTGAATATATTCCCCTTCACCATTTTAGATCACTACCCTATTGAGATTAATGTCTCCTTGAATGTTAAAGTGGACTATGGTAAAGATGATTGAAAAGGTCTTGTAAGCTCAATATTTCCCACCTAAATGATATAGAGTGCAAATATGGCATTATATCTTCTTGGAAATTGGTAAAATTATTTGAGTATTCATCAAACATTGATCAATGAAATAAAAACATGGGGTTAATTAAAATTTTTATTAGATGTTTTGGTTAGATCAAATCCAAGAGAAGAAGGAAGTCTGCTAGAGAAGTTTATGAAAAGTTGATTTCTTTTGAATATGCATTTTAAAAGGACCCTAATAATATTGGCCTCCTTGAAAATATTTTTGTGTTTAAACACTAGGTTAGGAAACATCAATTATTTTTATCTAGAAGTGCTCAGATTCAATGTAGGTTGCACTAGCTCAAGCTTAGAGATAAAGGTTCCAAGTTATTCTTTAGGTTCTTAAAGATGAAGTATAATAAGCAAAAAATATCAAAGATTAAAAATGGGGTGATGTAAACTGATGACCCTAGTGAGATAAAAATGCTTTATTCTCATTTTATTCCAACCTTTTTTTATCTAATGGGTCAAACAATAAGGTTGGAAATAACAAAAGTCTATGTAATAGGTGTATTATAAACAAGGTTTCACTACTTCCCTAGATAGTGAAATATCCTTGGATGAAATATTATCCATAATTGACTCCTTAAAATTTGATAAATCCCTAGGGATTAATGGTTCCCTACTAATTTTTATAAATCCAATAAGGAGTAGAATTCTCAATATTGCCTTAGAGTTTATGAGGAAGTTGTGTACTAGCTCCCTTGGAGATAAAATTAGTAGAGGTGTTATTAAGATTATTCCTAAGGAAGGTGATCAATTTCATGTTAAAAGTTAGAGTCCAATTACTCTATTTATTGTTTCTTAAAATTATTTTTCTAATATTATTGCAAGGATATTTTCTTCCTTACTACCTAAGCTTATTTTTGATACTCAGACTGACTTTATGGAGGGAAAATTTATACTTGATAACATAATTTATATTTGGGAAGGTATAAAATGGGCACATGAATCTAAGAAAGATGTGGGTATGATGCTTATTAAATTTTAAAAGGCTTATGATATAATTTAATGGAAATTCATTGACATGATACTAAAAGCCTTCAATTTTTAAGACAAATTTTGCAAAATGGTTAATGTTATTTTCAAATATGCTTCAGCTATGACTGAAGTTACATTTGGTGAGCTTGATGATTCTCTTAATTTGAAATAATCCACCATAAAATGTTTTTCCTTATCCCACTCTATATTTTTTACTAGTATTAAAACATTACATTATCTTTTGAGAAGTGTTATGGTGGTCCCTATGAAAGGTCTCTCCTTGCCTGATAATTCTAAATTGATTGATGTCTTATTTGTCGATGGCACCACTTTATTCACTTGATTAGAGAAGGATAATTTTCAACAAGTTGAGTATATATTGGATATATATTATTCTAGCTCAGGTTCTAAAGTAGATATACATAAATCCTTTATGATTGGTTGGTAGGAATGTCCTCTAGATTGGATTATGAAATTTGGTTTGGATTTATAAAGTCATAAATCATTTGGTCAGATATCTGGAAATCCATTTTTATCTCATTCATTCTTTTAAATAGATATGGGACTTGATTTTTATTAAAATTAATAAGAAAATTCATAAATGGCATGGGTGTCTTCTTTCCCTTTGTGGAAGGGTCAAAGTGTGATAAAAAATTCTTATTTCCTATAGTATATATTATGCCTTATGTTGGATGTTTAATAAATATAAGATCAATATTTTATACAAGATAATTCAAGAATTTTTATGGCATGATGGTAATGGAAATAGGAAAATACGTGATATATCTTGGGATATTTCTACTAAGCCTAAAAATAGTAGGAAGCCTTGATCTAGAGGACTTGAGAATTCAAGGGGTTACACTAGTAGTTAAGTGGATCTTTAGAGCATTGAAATGGGATGAGCCTTAGAAGATATTGGTCATGAAAAATATTTTAATGGGTTTTCCTAAAGGAAATAATAGTTGGAAAGGGTTACACATTTTAGATATTTTGATTGGAACTTTATCTATTTAAGTTGTAGAATCTCCCATATTTCACTGTATATGGAAGGCTTAGGATTTGTTTAAGAACATTTTTATTAAATCACCAATGTTAAGTGGGTTGGATTCAAGGTGATAGGGGTAAGGTTCATCTAGTGGAACCTTAAAGTCAATAGAGCCTCTTGCACTTATCAGGATATGCTCTACTTATGTTTGGTTTGTTAAGGGCTTGAAGACATTTAGTGACCTTTTTTCTAGGTTAGTTAGGCCTTATGGACTCAAATTAAGTTTATGTACAAAATAAAATCCTTTAAATTTATGAATTATACACTTCTTTCAAAAATCCCTCCAGTCTGCTAAGTTGGTCTCCATTATTGATGAGGAAGAGGAATTATGGTACCACATTAAATGGATTAATAGTCCTCATCTTATTAAATTTAAAAAAAATATTTTGTACAATAGGATTTCATTCCCCAAAATCATTTACTATAGCCTTAATCATATTTGGCATGTATGTGACCCTCTCCATAACTATAATTTTAGGTTCTGGGCTTCTTATGTTGAACCTAAGAAGTCTTATTTAAGATGGCTAATCATACATAATAAGTTTATTATTGGTTATGTCCTTGATAAGATTGGTATTAGTAAGTATTTATGTCTTATATGTGGTGACCTTTAAACCATTTAAAACCTTTTATTTACTTACCCTTATGCTTATAGTGTGTAGAAAGCTTGTTTAAAAATTTGGTCCTATTTGTTTGGTTTTGATATTACTTGGTTGAACATTGATTTTGGATATGTTTATGCTAAAAAAAAATTCATGTATTTTCCATATGTTTTGATTGGTTTTTTTGATGGAGATTATATGGTTCATTTGGATGCAAAGGATTTTGGAGATCTTTCATTTAAAATCTAGGGTGCTCACTAAATCCATAGTTAAATTTATCTTTAGTCTTCTATATATGTAAATTTAACTTTAATTGAAGGTGTCACAAAAATAACTAGAATATTTATGAGGATGGGTATGATGAAGGAAACCTAAATCTACTTGATGGATAGTAGTGGTTACCCCAAATTTAACCCTATTCTAGATTGGAGAGTATGTCACAATACTATGGCTGATGTTAAGATCTCTAAATATGATTGGAAAATTATGGAGTCTTACTTTAAGTAAGTAGATAGCCCTATTTTGACTTGGGTTGGTTCTTAAGACTTTGAAAAAGATAGTACTAACATTTGTTTTATGTCTAGAAAAGATGTTATTTTGACCCTATAAGGTTCTAGTTATTAGGAGATTCATGCAAAAATTAGTTGGAACTTGGATAGTGCTAATAGAATGGTGTCGAGTCTCAACTTAAGTTTTGATGTTGAACTCAATGATATTCTTTACTCTATGAATGAATGTAAGACTTTTATTATCACTCATGGGAGTATGTTGTAGTATAATTATGTGAAATAAATTGCATCCAATATTAGTGAGCTCATAGCCAGGATGGAAAAGGTTATTGAGAAGGGTGGAAAATATTAAATTGAGGATCTTGTTCAGTTGTCAAGTAATCAAATTTTAAATTTATGATTGAATAGGTTGAATTATTTACCCCTCCATATAATATCTAGGACTAATACTTGAGGTAGATGGGACTTAGTTATGAGTCTATTGAACTGTTGGGACCTGGAGAATATGGTGGAAATATAATTGACTAGATTAGGTGGCTATGATGTCATTTATTTAGATGTGTTTTAAAGTTTATTTAATGGTTTCTACTATTATTCCTTTTATTGGTGCCACACTGTGGTGTCTAGTTTTTTATATTGTAATAATAGTTACTATATTTTGTTCCTCTATAATTGGTTCTTTTTGAGGCTGTAATGGCTATTCCTATAGTGGTTTCATCCTAAGACGTATACATTTTTTTGAATTTTATTGAAATATAAATAAAGTTTATTACTTTACTACATGATGAGGTAGGACTTGCTTGCTTATTGTGTGTTTCCCTTAGCCTTATGTGTGAAACATATAGATGTTCTTATTTTTATGGAATCATCATGTCATTTGAGTGTGGCTCTTGGCCTTGTTTGTTTGTGAAACATTCACATATCCATTATATGTGGCCTTTATAGCCTTAATGGCCTTATATGTGAAATATTATGAAAATTATGTGACATTAATTTTATGTTCATTGCTTGTTACTATGGTTTCATGTATCATATCATATATTGTTTCTATTTTCTAATTTTACTCTTGTCTCATGAAACATTTCATGCTCATGTTTCTTATGTGCTTTGATGATATATCTATCTAACACATGTTTCATATTCAATTCAATGCAATATTCAATAATATAATGTAATATAATTCAAATGATTCATATGATACTACATGATTATATATTTCACATATTTTACAAGTTTTATCTTGAGATAAGTGACTTGCATGTTATTCCCTTCATCTCAAAAAGGGGGCATTAGAATGGGCTTGCCTTGAGAATTCATGTACTCATGAGCAATAAATTTTAGATTTATGAAAATATAAAATTTTAAAAATAACATCACGATTCAAAAAATTTAGATTATGGGGGAATATGACATGCATGTGCACTCATTCCTATAGTTACTTCAATACATATTCACATACACTTAATGTAGATATATGGGCATGTGAATTTTTTTTACAAATTACATGTTTCAAATAATTAATAGTTCAATTGGAAATATATATAAATTAAGCATAAATATAGGGGGCATGATATTCATTCTTGTTCATGTTTCTACTTGGAAAATTTCAAAGTTTCAAAAGTACAAAAGTACAAAAGTTTTAAATAGAATCTAGATCCATCTGCATAGGTGTGATTCATTTTATTTTGAAAGTAGGTCACATTAGAGTCTAGTGACACTCAACATATACAATTTCACTTTAACAATACATATTTTGTGGTTCCATCCTCTTATCCTACCATATTTGAGTCTAGTGACACTTGACATCTATTGTTTTATGTAGCGAGCTACATTTGGTGATTACAACACTTTATTTATTTTATAGAGTACTCTACACATTCAAATAAGACTTGGAACATCCAATCCTTCCAACTAAAGGTATTTCACTAATTTTCAAATTTATACTTGATCACTCTCAATTTTCCATAAGTTCAACATTTTTCTAAGTGACTCAACAAGGGGGCACACACACTTTTACACTTTCAATTTGCAAGATACAAAGTTTGTAGTGATCATGAAAATCCCCTATAATAGAACTAAAACCACTATTAAAGCAAGCATCAAGCTAATGAAGAAATATACTTCTAATATTATCTGATACATGTTTAAGAGTAGCCTCCAATCCCTCCAAGTCATCATGAATTACCACTAGCTAGCCATTTTTGGTCTTCTTGTTCCTCTAAAGTATGAATAATCAATATGAAATCATGATTAATTTTGGATATATTAATGGGTGGAGTGAGAAATAATACCTCTTCATGTGTGAACAATTATGCATGATTTTTAAATGGATTATTTAAGTTGGATTTAACAACAATAACCTTTTCTATGCTCTATATGGTATGTTTTACCAAGCTGATGACCTATTAATATCCATTTTAGTTTGTCTTGGGAAATTTTCTCTTGACCACCCTTTTAAACCTATTTATATATATCCCAAACTCATTAGTATTAATAATTTCAATTTCTTAAGTGAAAAATGTGGATATATTTATTCTTTGAAGGAATCAAGCATATTTCCTTTGTAATCTTTGATAGGTGCTATTATTAGATTCATATATCTTAGATAATCCTCTAGAGAGGTCCTCATGTGCACAATGAATGTCTTTTATAGATTTATGTCAAATAGAGTCATCACTTCTTGCCAAGGAAGCATACCCCTTTTCACTATTTTTCAATATATTATCCATATTAATAACCCACTCCAAAAAAACTTGAGACTTTTGTTGTCTTATATCACCATTATATCAAGCTTCAATAACCTCTTTAAATGACTAAAATAAAGATAAAACATTAGTCTCTACCTTGCCAACCAATTATTAAGGGAATGTATTCTTGATTTGAGATTCAAGTCTTATTAATTTGCTCTTCATATTTTCCATAAATTTTTTTCATTTCATTATAATCTCTCAAAATTGACGCATGGTACTCTATAATTTATTATTCACTAGTCATATTTCTTTTTTTAGTTATATAAAATATCTCTTATTATGATTTTCATAAAAATTGGGTTACCCTCATGAGCAAATTTGATAGTTATTAATCTTTTCAATTTACTATTATTTTTCTCAAAATTTAATTTCATATAAGAATATCCATAATACACCATATTAGGCCTTGGTTTTTTAGATTTTTCTAGAGCATAAATCCAATCTTATTGTGAATCCTACCCTTGTGTAACTATGTACATGAGTGTGGAAGGTGATGACAGTGATTATGAAATGGATGAAGTGGATGTAGAGTATGAAGAGAATGAAAAAAAGTGGCCTAAATTCCTTGAAAAATAGGAGGGGACACAAAGAGTGTCAAACATGTAAGGATTTTCCCCTTTTTCATGTGGACAAAGGGTCCAATGACACTTGGGATATTTGACATAATAGTAATTTAAAAAATCATGTTGACATTAAACCTAGAAGGTGTAGAAAAAATTGAGATGATAATGGTGATTATCATAGGTGGAGTCATGAGAGTGGTAACCATAGGTGGTGTAGTAACACCAATAATAGATACACAAGTATTTGGTGTAGAAACCATACTAGTAATTAGAACATTATCAAGAGGCTCTATATGATAAAGAATATTAGATGATTAACCAATTATTTGGGAAATCATGTTCTCAGTTTCCAAACTTTAGGTGGCTAGTGTCATAAGACCATGTTGAGTATAAAAATGTGTAAAAACTAATGTTATCGAATAACCAATTGAATGCATAGTGAATGTCAATGGAGTATCAGTTATGGGAGAAGCCCAAGATTTTACTAACAAGGGTATTTCTAATGAATTAAAACTAGATGGTGGCCTAACATGAGTGGAAAATTTATGAGAAAAAAGGATGTGCACACTGAGCCCCTTACCTTAGTAGTGAATATGGATTTAAAATAAGATGTAGGGGAAGTTGAAGGCAAAACTTGTAACACTATATTATATATCATAAATGTTTATTCTAATGGAAAATTGAAATTAGTTATTTCTTACATCACCTACTATGCTTATTCTTCTTGACTTAGATGTTTCCATAGATAAATAAATTTAAATTTCATAATTAATTCATCATCATTTACAAGATTCAAATAAAACTTATCATCATTAGACATCATGACCATGTGTCACATTGATTTTTGACCTTAAGTCCTACTTTTATCTCTTAAAATTTACATTGGGATCCTATTGTATATCATCATAGACCTAAAGAGTAGTAAAAGAATGCCTATGAGCTGCTAGGTCTTGGATTGTAGGAAAAATATTAAAATATATATTTCTAACCCTAAGAGGCATATTGGGATAGGTTTTATGTTTATTTATTTTATAATGACCACCGATACCTTGAACAAACTAATAATCAATAATTTAATTATTATAATAGTAATATCTTGGTAGTATTGGTAAGATCTAATATGCATAATATATGCCCTCTTTTATTTAGACATCTTGGAAATTTTATTTTCATTGATGGCAAAATGTAGATGTGGATATAAAGTCATAAACAATTATTTAATATGAATGATGTGATTGTGAGCATACAAATTGATTATTCTAAATGAATTTGAGGGCAAAAATGTGTCCACTTAAGAAAATATGAATTTTGGAAAGGTACCTTGCATAATATTCATAAATAATGTAGAATATACCTCCTTGCATTACCCTTAATAATTGATGTGTTTTGTTATGAGATATGATCCCTCCTAAAGTAGGGGATTATTTATCCATAACGATCATGGAAATTAGGGTCAGACACATTTTATGTAAATGCACAATGTCACTTGTACGATAAAATTTATTCAACAATAATATCCCAACTCAGGTTCCTTCTCTAAACAATTTAATAAGAAATAAATTAACATTTCAATGTAGACCCACCTATTTGTATCTTTTTCCTAATATTTTATAAATTCTATGAGATCATGTGCATTTAACCACTTTTGGACTATATATATATATATATATATATATATATATATATATATATATATAAAATATGGGATGGTGGCGTATAGAAGGTGATAATATTTATTGAAAGAATTACTAGATATCAAAGCTATTCTCTTTATTTAATGAGAAAAATAACTAAATCATTTTTACATGTAGACAACTCGAACAAATTGTAAAAAAATTCCCCATAAGGGAAAAACTTTTTGTTTTATATCAACTTTGTGTAATTTTAGACACTAAAATTTAATTAGTGCTTGACAATGTTTATTATTGACATTCTTACCTTACTTGGGTTATTCACTATTATATTAACTTGAAATATATATGAGAGACTTAAATTTTATATTTATTATCTTGAAATTAATAAAAACATCATTCAGATATCCCTATTCTTATTACAAATTCCCATCATCCAAATCCTGATAGTCTCTATCCCTTTGGAACAAGACTAAAATAGGTTAGACAGGGTCATAGCCCAGCATTTTCCACTAGTGTGGCCTTGTCCCCCATGATCTAATGGTAACTTTTCAAATTTAAGACATTTCATGTTGGCCTTCTCATATTTTAGCAAGGTTAGTTAACATAAATATTCTAAATATTAATCTATAGAAGCACATCAAGGTATTTAAATATACATGTAGTAATCACTTGAAAATTCCAATACAAATTAAGCAAAATGAGACTGATCTTTCAAATTCAAGTTATGATTTATTCTAATAATCATAGGCAAAATCTGAAGCCATTTTATTATAGGTTAAGGGAATTCATTATCAAGCATTCAAGTCAATTCACTAGTTGCATCCAAATATAAAATATCAAGATTCACACAGTCACTCTAAGAGGGATAATTACATTAGCTTGAGGCCCTTTTGGGCTATGTAGGCAATACTGTGATTATGTGGGGTTTTTAAAGGATGATTCAACTATTCCCCTTTCCTAATTCCCCCATTTTGGCATTTGATCTCTATTTGGTTTATGTGTAGGAAATAGGTTTTATATTTTAAGTACTTGCATATATCACATAAAATAACACAAATAGTCAAAAGTTCATCTCTATCAATTTTAATTACTCAGACAAAAAATCAATCACATAGTCAACCAAGACATAGTCATAGTCAACAGACAAGGCCACAATGCACCCCTAACCACCCTAGTGCAACACTTTCATATTAAATTAAAAAAAAAATTGTTTTTTATTTGACATAGTTCACAAATATTTTTATCCAATTATACATTAGAGTTATACTTTCACAACAAACATAAATTAGATCCAAGCTAGGATTGCACATTTCATTTAAATCTACTATTAATATCTCCATTAAAATTATGTATTTTACATTTAGATTTTATATATTATGTAATATAAATATGTATTTCAATAGTTTAGTGGTTTATTACATTTCATTTTTAATCAAAATAAATATTAAATAATAATCCCAAGTTACGAATGGATAACAAGTCTTTTGAGAAGTTAATTTACTTTATTTAACATCTATATCATCTAGAACCTTTTTCATTTCCACTACACCCTTGAATACTTTATTATAATAATTAAAAGCCATGGTTTCAAGAATTAAAAATCATGTATTATAATTATTAGGTGTGTCCACAACCATGATAATTTATTTATATCTCTATTATAAAGATGACTCTTCATTCATTGATTTGCATTGTGAGTAGTATCAAGAAGTTTTTGTTGTATAATGTAATTTATTCTAGATCTCTAATGGTGGTAACTTAAAATATGGATTTTATTTCAATATCCTTCATATTTATAAAGTTTAAATTTGAGTATTGGTTTTGATCATGTCATTCATGTACATTAAATAGGAAGACATTCTTTTAGAGCTAAATTAATTGTTTTCCCATTGCATTTTTGATTTTAACCTTTTAATAATGCCTTTATTCTCTGATGATATCTTGTTCATCCACATATTTCTATCTTGGGGGTTAGAGAGTCCTATATTCTCCTAGAGTGGGTAGTTGGCTCCTTTATTGATTGATTTCCAATTGACAGTGTGATTCCATATGCGACCTTGTCACATATTGGGGTTAGATTGGATACAATATTAACAATTGTCTTCCACTTGTTATTTTATTCATTATGTAGTTCTCAAGGTGAATATGATAGTTTCACATGTAATTTTGAGATTGGGAAATGTCTTAGAGTGTACAATCTTCCTAGAGGGTTCATATTCAAAATGTTCCATGGGAGTGTGGGAATTCAAATGAGTGTTAGATGGAATTCCTAGATTGGCATGAGCTCATAGAAAATACAATATCTCAGAGTCCATCATATTCTCTTCATATTTTAAGGTTGTGGGAAGTAAAAAATTTAACAGTTGGAAAGTTATGATTTACTTAGAGTTTATCATAGGGCTCAACCTTTATGTATACTATGGGAGTGCAAGATCATTTGAATAACTGCCAAAAAAAAAGTCACAATTTAGTAAATATTTAGGTAAATAATGGAATATGGGAAGAAAATCCTAGCTATGTGTCATCGACTAAATAATAAGTAACTAAAAGTGGTTTTACATGAATAATGTTAAGATAATTCCATGTGAGCCCAAAATCATAGGATCATTTGAAACCACCTAGGTGCAGGAGACCTTTGTTTAAATAAAACCGTGGCCACCTAGAATTGTAAACACTTAGATGAAAAAGATGATTAGATATAAAAATAAAAAGTAAAAACCTTAAGATAAAATAAAATAACATGTGTATTTAATAATTCTCCAAATTCCTTTTTCAAAAGTGCAAACACCAAAAACAACCATGACCTTGTGAACCCATGAAAGATAAACACTCACATTTTTAAAAATGTACCATTTGAACTAAAATTTAGAAAATAAATACAACATGAAAATTTCAATTTATCCTAAGTTTGCACATAAATTTCATGTAATATGGGTAAATGGGGGTGTGTTGTTCACAATAGTTAAAAATTGGAGAAAATAAATCAAATGTACCAATGTGGTGGTTTAAAGTGAAACACCAAGTGACTTTGTGATTTTTTTAGTGAAATATTTTTGGAATTAATTATTATTATTATTATTATGTTTAAAATTTACTAATATATAAAATAATGTAATGAGTACTTGAATATATAGAAAAACTGAAATGTGGGTAAATTATAGTTAGGGAGATTGAGTTTTAGGTGGAGTCAGGTCAAAAAATAGTTTCTTAACTATTTTGAGTAGAGAAATGTATACATAAGGGATTATTATTCATTGTACTAGGGTTGGTTCTTATTTATCTCACCTTTGGAAGTGAACATGTTGTAACTTTTTGTGTTGTATGTAATTTTAATGGAATGCATTGGAATGTGTGAGGTAAATATATTTATTTAGATTATTTGATATTATTATTTAATTAAATGTGATTTTTTGTTCATGAATGAATATATATGTTAAATTAATGTATTTTATTGATTATGTGTAAACCCTTGGATTTTACAAACTCTATGTTAGAAACCCTTGGGGATGGACTTTTTGCTAGATACACATAGTCCACTTTGAAGGAAGACTTTAAGATTTTAGGAAATCTTTGCTCTCATTACATTTTTTGTTATATATTTCCATATACATGCTAAAACAAGGATTTCCCATCCATTTTCATATTGTTTGAGTTATCTAAACAGTCTTATATTTTACCTCATTGTGGGTTTCTCATATTTATCCTATTTATTACATTTATATATACTTTTTATTGTTATTTTTCTATTTTTTTACTTTATAATTTCTAGTTAAAACCCTTCAAAACTCAAAAACATCCCCATCATACAAGGGATTTTACCCTCTCAAACCTAGAGGAAAATTATCCATTCTACGGTGATTTATCCACTATTACAAGTTTATGCCACTACGCATTGGGTGAGTCCCCAAAATAAACAAAGAAAACATAATGACAAAATATTGAAAATATTTTTTGGCAACTTTGTTAAGGAATAAAATTACATTTTTCATTTGATTTCTAATATTTCAAGGAACCTCCCCTAAAATAGAGGTTGACAACTCTGCTAAAGTGAAGTATCTAGTGCTTAATACTTTGTAATTCACATTATGGGGTTTGTTTTACCCATCCCATGGGGAAACCATTTTGGTCTTTTGGATTTGGCCCAATATAATAAATTGCCTTCAAATTTTAGGAAGAGTTTTTTAAAGTTTTCTAAATAAGATTCTCAATATGTAGAGGATAATATCCACACTTTCACTATGGCTTTTGGCATCTTGAGAGTTATTCAAGACGATGTATCTATAATAATTATTGTTGAAACCCTCATTATACCTACCACTGATTGGTTTTTAAATTTGGAAGATGGATGCATTGTGAATTAGAACACCCTAAAAAATAATCTCTAGAATATTCAATCCATCTGTGGACACATGTGTATGATTCAAATCAGCCATGGACATGTGTGCATTGTTATCCTAGTTTTTCCAAATTTAAAATAAATAATATGAGTGAATGGGAGAGTTCATTGCACCGTTCAATAATTTATTGATACTAATTTTTCATGCTAATCAACCAAGTCTAAACAACCAACTTTGTCTCTTCATTGATTCCATACATCCATATATCAAATTTATTTTAAAGAGGATTAAATAATATAAGCTACACAATGAAAATAATTGAAGTTGAATATGACTTGAATATGTTTGGGATATTGAAGAATAAAGTTTAAAAAAATGCTCTAAATGATTTAAGTAGTGAAGAAGGAGTGGAACCTGATATGAAGAGAAGAATATTTTACATGGATAATCCTCAAAATTAATAATAAAGACTCTAAAAAAATCCTCGATCAAGCATGCCAAAACTCTAGTAAAGAAGAAGAGAAGATTCAACCTGCTTCACATGATTGATTTAATTTCAAAATATTGGGATAAAGTGAGTTATTGGAGGAATAATTAATTGATCTAAAAGAAAATAAAGAATTAAAATTACCCCTTACTAAATAAGATAACATTTCCCTTCCATTTTCAAGTCAAAGTGAATTTTCATGCTTCATCAACTTGGAAGACCCAATGGTCAAAGGTGTCAAATTATTAAAAGAAAATAAGGCATGAAGATGAAGGAAGAAGAATGGTGCCCAATATTCATTTCAAGTGAGATGAAAACTATTAAAGTAAAATAAATTGATGAGGATGATGAAAATCATGAGTTTTCCACTACAAGAAGAATTTTAGCCAAGAATGTATTCCTAAAGAATTTTTTATAGATACTCTAGCTCATGAAGAGATAAAATACACACTTCTCTTTGATTCAAATCCTAAAGACAACCCAAATGAATTTGAATTGATTAGATAATACATTAAATAAGTTAAATATTATCTAGGAATGTTCACATAAGGATGGTTAATATACAATGATAATTTTTCCAATCATGAAGACATCATTGGTGAATTTTAATGTAAGTTGAATAAAAAAAGTGCAAGAGACATCCAAAAATCTTGAATTGAAGCATCCATACCCTAAATAATCTGAGATCCCCAAATGGAATTTGAATATGTGTCTTGCTTCCCATGGATTATTTATGGTGTACAAACATTATAAATTCATCTTCATTTGATCTTCTTGGTCACTTGTGATAAAAATGTTCAAGAATTTTGAGTCAAACTAATTATTATGAAGAGACAACTAATTATCCAAACACATCAATGGGTTTACATAATTAATCATCCTACCTGTATTCCCCTATATGTAGTTTAGTTTAGTTTAGTTTGTTTTTCCTTATATTTTTTCCTAGTTTTTATGTGTTGTTTAATAAATGTAGTTGTGAAAATATTCTAATTAACTCTTAATTATTTTAAAATTAAAATATGATCTAAGAGAGAAATAAAATAGCCTACTATAAACACACATTGATATACAAAATTTTCAAAAGTTGTAAATTTATTAATATAGAAACTATGGTTAGATTTAGAGAGATGTCCTTGAAAACTTTTTTTTTTGTATTGTGATTTTGCTAATTATGACCATGTAAAACTACTAAAAAATACTTGAAAACATAATGTTAATTAAACATTTACTTTTTTTTATGTTAGGACAAGGGTGAAATATTTAGACAAGGTCACAAGGCATTGGTGTCCTCTATTATGAATGTCTGTGTTAAGTATGCACTGAATATGAAAATTTAAGGTCATTTACTTATATATGTAGGTCAATTATTTCTATGTGACCTTTGATTTAACACATTGATAACATGTTAGAGATGAAACTCTAACTTGCACAAGGACCAAACAAGATCAAATGCAAAGGGGGGAAAGTGGGGAAGTGTGATATTATTTATTTATCCTCAAAAAAACCCCTTGTTGATTGATTTTTACTTATGTTGTTTGTATGGACCTCAAGTCGATATAGTTCTCCCTATGGGGAAGATCATATAAATGTAATGAATGCATCTAAATTTTTTTATTAGGATTCTTGACAAAGAATGGACTTAAACATGTAAGTAAATAATACAACTTCGCATTTGATTGTATTAGTGTAGTAAAATTGTAGGAATGGTGTTTACTAAATAGATAAGTGATTTTGAAATTACCTTTTCCATAGAGTGTTTCAAAGTTAACGGGAGAAGGGGTGGGGGTGGGGGAGGGAGGTTGAAGTTAGGAATTGTATGTGATATTATAAGAAGACATTTGAATTATTTTTGATAATAGAAATTATGGATCATGCAAGAGAGTTGTTAGCAATCATGTCATTTTTAAAACTAGTCATTATCACATAGTGGACAAGTCTGCACTAGTGGACAGGTGCATAGTGCTTCCCTTTATAAATAGTGTGCACTTTTATAGATTGGACAAAGGATTCTAAAACTAAATAGGCAATGTAGTGTTTACTAATTAGGGAAGTATAAAATATGTTCATATAAATTATAAGACTTGGAAGTCTCTCATATAGATAAATGTTTATTATAATGCTGAGTTGGCCAAGCAAGGTAAAAATTTCAAGCATTTCTTGATTTAATTTCAGTGTCTACATTTTCCCCCTTATTATAGTGATTCATAAATTGCTAAGATAAAATAAATGCAATACCTAAGTGTGTAAACACACTTTGTATTTGTCATGGAGATTTACATGCCCCTTATTAAGGCATGTGAAAAAGTGATGAATTGAGAGTGATCAAGTCTCAATTTGAAGAATTAGAATAAGCGTAGATGCTTGAATTGGAAATATACATGCTACAATATTCATAAAGTACTCCAAAAATATATAAAGAGATGGGAACCAACAAAGTGGTTAGCTAAGAGTGAAACTAGGTATATAGCATTACTAAGCTCAAGAATTGGTCCAATTTCATTATTTTGGGGAAAAATAATATGAGAAATGTTATCAACCTAGATAGGACCTTGATTGAAGGCTAAAAAATTGATCTAAAAGTCATTCACACCTATAATAACATTTTGATGATCTAAGGTATGGGACACCTAAACTCAGACTAGACCTCTAGTTTTGATGAGGCTAGCTCCTCTGATGTATCACTTTGCTCACTATTACTAAAACCTACCATAATTTTTGGGATGAAAAGAGGAGAAGGATAAATAAAACAAAAATATATTCTAATGATGGTGATATACCTATATTTTTGGTTCATCTATTATATTTGATCTCCTAAAACACTGATAAGATAAGCAAATAAATGAATCTATAACTCTAAATGACTCTTATGCATCAGTATTTCATATAAAGGTTTCATCAGGTGATCTAAGCATGAGGGAAATGATGGGATAGGCCTAATTTAAGGCACTAACCATTCAATTATATTAATTTTGAGCTCAGTCAAATGATATCAAACACTAAACATGACCTACATAAGTTAGCATACTGGTAGCTAGGTGAGATCAGGACCTGACAAGGGAGAAAATACTACCACATGTTCAAATAAACTAACATAAACACACTATACCAGAATATGGAAATATGAAAATAGTAATTTTATTATCTCAAAAGGTTACAAGTCTCAATTTTGGCAAAGTCTAGTCATGCCCAAGAGAGGGATCCTTAAAAAATAGCTTGAAATCCTGAGCATATAAAAAATAATAGAAGTGAGAAGAAGCTCTAACCAATGTGGCGTAGAGGTTAGAAGAGGATGTCAACTCCAAATTAACTCAAGTTAATTTTTGAGTTCAATTTAATAACAATAGCCTTTAATAAATCTTCTTTGTTTAAAATATTGCATGATCTTCCTTTTGGCATTGGAAAGGAAGGGTGGTTCCATCTTTGACTTGTCAATTCCATTTACATGAAATTTATGAAAATATTTGGTTTATGAATCCACTTGAAGTCATTTAAAGTTAATTATTATTCCTCCTTTGCATGAAAACCTTGAAAGATGCATGAAATTAGTCAACTAGTCAATTGAAGTGATGATTGGTTCTTAAGGACTAGTTAACTCTAGTTGAACTCCTCTTGCATGAAATGACACTTGTTGACTTAAAAGTGAATGATATATTTTATTGAAAAATATATAAATGGTTTGGACACTCTATGTCAGCTCTTTGATATTCATTCAATGCCAACTTCTTTTTTGATGTTTGATCAAATAGGACTACTAGGCCAATTAGGCCTCGTAGCCTACTTTTTTCACTTGAACTCCATCAGAACCTACAATAAAACAATGAAAAATGAAAACAAAATGAGTGTTATACCTTAAAAACTTATCAAACCATGAGATAGGTGTTCTTAATGAAAAAAACTCTTTCCACTCAGTCACCATGGTTGACTAGGTCAATTCTACCTCATTTTTATGTAGATTGGTTATTTTGAAGGAGCTAGTAGGGGAACTTATAGGAATTATTCTAACCAAATGATGATTTTGGGATGAATAAAGAGTCTCGGGCATCAAAATCTATGGATTTTATTTTATGTAAACTACCTTATACCTCATTTTCATGTTTTTAATCCAAAAACCTAATTTTTACCTTGATCCATATAATTCTGTACAAAAAATTGGCATTTATGAGATCATATCTGAGTTTTATTTATGTTTTAAGAGTTTTTAGGTTTATCCATGAGGCTTTTATTGCAATAAAATCAACATTTCTCAAAACTGGTCACTATGAGGGTTTGGGAGGGTTTTGGAGTTGAATATTCTTAATGACGATTCATAATGCATAGTCCTCAAAATCCAAACTTATTACCATAAATGTGTATTATAAAAACCTCCTCAACACACCTAAAAATATTGGGCTCCCATGAAAAATATATGAAAAGATATCATGTGAAGGAAATTTACCTATAGGGTTTGTAAGCATTTTGGAAATACATACGCACTCTTAGTGATTGTTAATAAATAAAAACCCATAAAAAAAAATAAACTGTTCATTAATCTAAGTGAATAATTTTGATCAAATCATTCTAAGATATTTTTTTCCAAATTCTTCAAGTGGTGAAATATACGAGCATTTGATCAAGTGGCTTGAAAGGGTGTCTAAAACTGTAAAATTTGAATTTAACCTCATGGATGAATCTGACTCCTCTATTGATTATAAATTATTTAAATAAAAAACATGGGACATGTAACATGTCATCAAATCATTCTTTAGGTGTCATCTTAATTGATAGGTCAAGAAATGCCTTTTTGAGCTATAAGCTTACTTGCCTGATTTAGCCCTCAAGGGCATGGTTTGCATATAATTTTGGATTTTTAAAACTATTTAAAGTAATTATGAATATTTATTAACATAATCCCATTATTTTCAAACATTTCTTTAAAAATTTAACCATTCTAAACACCTTAAACCGCTCAAGAAGCCTGTCTGCTCCAATGGTGACCTTAAATGGATGTGCTAATGACTGTGTCAAAATAATGGGAACTTAAACCTATAAAAATATATATCCAATGGAATTACGATCTTTATGTGTTAATAAGTATGAGTTTTACCAAATTTTTTGGCTTAGTTACATGTGTAGATGCCTTGAACTTGTCATTCTCTTAAGACAGTCTCATGTGTTTGACTGTGACTATAATTTGGTACTTTACCATGGTGTTTGGGTTCTAATAAATATTTTAAAGATTTTATTAGGTCATAAAAAACCTCATTTTTTTACTCTTACCCTTCATTGGCTATTTCATAATCTTTCATGCTTGCTTATGTTACTTTGTACCTCCTCAAAAGACCTCATATGACTATATATTAATAATATTATAGGTGAAAATATGAGAAAAGGGAGTATATCTAATTCAAACTAATTTAGATCCATCATGACTATTATCTTACTGATAATCACCATTCTCCCTTCTTATATCAAGCTTTGACCTCAAACAAGGTCTTTAGGCCTCACATAGTCAACTTTCATACAATAGGCCTACAGGTTTTGACTATGTTGACATCTTCAAAGGTTCATCATGATGTTATGACAAATTAATTAATCCTTGAATAAATAAATATACCATTCATTATGAAGGGAATTATATGTACCACTATTCTTCTCATCCTCCTTCATACTTAAAACATGACTATGTTGGTATTAGAACCATTATATGGCTATAGGTACAACTCATGAAGTGGATGGTTGTATGAATTAATGTTTATATCCTCCCTTATCATGTTATTGATTATTTAAAATCATTTATTCTCTTAAACTTTCCATTTTAAATCGATCTTCTCTAAAGACCACTATGTTTTCTTGTACTTGCTAGCTTGAAGGACCTTTAGCCTTAAGATGGTTGTAGGTGTCTTAAAAAAGGACAATAATAAGTGTTATCTTTGCATTTAAGTTCATACCCTAAAAAAAACTTGACACCATTTAAAAAATTCTCCTCAAAACTAGACAATAACCTCATTGATCCTTAAAGCACACAACCCTTCTTTAGCTCTAGTCTTGGTGAGGAGTTAGGTTAGCATAGTTCTAGGGCTTTATAAACCTGTTGTAGGTGTATATTAGTGTTTCTAGACCTATATAATTATTTATAATCAACTTCAACATTATTATTCCCATGAACCACTCCCTTGAACACAAATCTCACCATTAATAACCTTGATCTCATGACCTTCAAAAAGATGAACATATGACTATGTTTCTTTTCAAAATCCCTCTCTAGATCTCCCTTGAACTCATTAAATTCCATCTCCTCTTTTATATTTAAATTAGATATGATATCCATTTATAAATCTAATTTCATATCAACAACTTGAAAGATCCTAGAGGAAAGCGTGTGTTCCTTTGTTACTTGTAGGTTTTCACTTGTACAGATAAGGACTATACTTAACTGTGATTTGGGAGTTCTTGAAAATATGCAAGGTGATGTGGATTGATATTTTACATCATGATGATATCTAAACTTAAAACCATCCTTGAAAGGTTAAAAAAGCCTTGATGTATACCTAAATCACCATTTACCTACTTGATTATAGTTCCTTCTCTATGTTAGCTCTCAATCATCATTTTATGACTCTTGAATCATTCAAATATTCACAAATGTTATTATTAGAGTTTACCTTTTAGGTTATCCAATTAATAATTCCTCATCATAGTATACCCCCTCTTGAAATTAAACTTTCTCAACTCACTAAACTTGACTGTCCTTTGTGGCTTATAGGTTATCCTTAGTGGCTGTAAATGAGTATTTAGGGTGACCCTGATTGGGTTCATGTGTGTTTTAAGTCCTCTATTATACCCTCTTTATCATTTCATCCTAACTATCTTGATTAACCTTCCATTTTCTCATAAATAACATTGGGCCATTGTGATTCAAACCTTGAGAATCCTTTACATAGCACTGTCCATTCCATTGACT
Source organism: Torreya grandis (assembly GCA_037957365.1). NCBI lineage: Eukaryota > Viridiplantae > Streptophyta > Pinopsida > Cupressales > Taxaceae > Torreya > Torreya grandis. The sequence goes on along the minus strand of JARHVA010001462.1, from coordinate 669,949 downwards.
GTAGGTTACTCTCTTGAGTGCACTTGGCTATTAGCCTTTTGAGAAACATGACCTACATGAATTAAAACCCTTTTTATGTCTATCCTTGATGTCAAATCATAATTAATACCTTGTAAAATACTATTCAAATTCACATTCTTGATAATAGTCTCTTATTTCCTCTTCCTGATTGTGTTTTTCACCTTACATGCATGTACAAACTGTGTGTTGACTTTGAGGGAGATTTAGGAAGGATAAAAAACCCAAAGTGTCTCTAAGTGTTTTATATCATGATGATTCACCTAAAAACTTCAACAACCTCCTGAATTCCTAAATCATGTAAAAACAACTTGGAAGTCATTTTCAAGCATGGTTCACCTACTTGGTCATAGGTTTCCTCTCTGTGGGTTGGCTATAACTTGTATTTTAGTGTTATTTAGACCTATTTAAGGATTAAATATATCCTTCTTGAGAAAAATGTTGAGGTCATTCATCATAATTTTTATTTATGAATTTTTGTGGTCAATCTCCACAAGCCTTGAAGGCATAAAAGAACTTGGTGGTTGGAGCCTTAGAAATGCCAATAGGGTTTTCTTGAGGCACTTAACCCTATACTACTACCTCTTCCTAAATAAATCATGATTGAAACCATTGTATTGGGCTTAATAACCCTTAAAACTTCCATTGCTACTTCATTTATAAAATTCAAAATAACCTTCCCTCAAATAACTGTTTGACTATCTTTATTAATCACTATAGGTCATTAATTTATGACTATTGGTAAGCAGTGCCTTAAAGGTTTCTAAAATCCTTGAATGACCATAGTTCCATCTTATTTTTCTTGACTCCTCCTAGTAGTTTCTCATGAGATGGAAGTGAAATGGAATGTGGTAAAGATGATGGATGGTGAAGAAACATGAATGGAGGATGGAAGAAGCATGGACACAGTGGAAGATGGCTGAGTATGATAGTGATATGGGGATGAACAACATGGAAGTGTAAAGGAGATAATATGAGTATTTCAAGACTAAATTTAGAGTCCTATACAAGTATGGGCATATCCTTGAACACATATATTAATTTAGAGGCCATTTTAGGAGGAGGAGGTGATAAATGAAATAGGTTTCTGAAAAAACCTTAAAATAAGCTAAATTTCCTTAAACAATGCTAAACAAGCCTCTTGAGATGCTTTGAGAGCACAATGATGGGCTAAGACATGAATCCTTGGAGATTTATTTAGAAAAATTTCTTGAAAACCTTGATAACATGAAGTAAATCCATGCCATGGAGAAAACCAAGGAATATTGAAAACTTTCTCTCTCTCTAAAACCGTACATTTTCTCTTTGAAAACATGCTCAACTATATATTGCACTGATTATCTTTGTGATATATTTTTTAAATTGATATGTGTGGAGAAGGACTAAATGAGGTTCTAAAAGGGTGGATTCAATTCCCAAAAATCTTTGAAAACTTGAACTTTCTTGAGATGTTGCCCTAGTGAGGAAAAATGAAAGGAAATTGATTTCCTTCATGGATGAAAGGTTAGAAAAATTAGCATAAATTCAAATGGATGATTTATAATGGATAAAATACCAATTATAAAACCACTTAATCCATTATGAATCCCTCTAGGTCTATTTTTTTTCCCCAAAATTTTAGACTTGTGCCTCCTCTCTCCAATCTGTACCATCACCAAACTTAAAAGGTAGTCTCTATGTGCAAACTAGCCAATTATTTGGAGATGACCAGTTTTGGGATTGTACTACATCTAATTTCCATAAATTTTTTCATGGACCTTTATGATATCCTCTTTCTCCTATTTTAGGATTTAGTTGTACGTAATTTTGTATAGATCTATACTTCTCCTTGAGAAATGAATAAAATAAGCCTTTTATTTACATTTTAAAGATAACTCAAGCCTCCACCACCAATATTAGAATGTAATCAAACATAAACGAGTATCTTTCATGTATTAACACAAAAATTATCCTTTTTCACACTTTATTTAGCCAAAAATGGCATGTGTGGGCTCAAAATGGGTCCTTTTTAGCTTAAAATTACATTAAAAGATCTTTTTGACTTATGAAACCTTGGACTTAGGATAATGTCATGTAATTGAATATAATTAAAGGTATTTAATCCATTTCATGTTATTTTATTAAAACTAATTTTATCACTTAAAGACCAAAAATCTTCCTCTTTAGGCCAAAATACTCAGTTTTAGACCAGTTTGAATGGGCTCAATAATACTAGGAAAAGTTTTGGATTGTATGGGTTGGTATTTGGCCTTAATACACCAAATAAATAAAAATTTTGGTGACTCAAAAGGGTTAACCAACCTACTAGCCAAAATAACTCACTAGATTTGATATGAAAATGCTAATCTGAAGCATAAAAACTTGACTTGATGACTCTTAGGATGTTAGACAGACTCTTTTTGGTTTTGAAACACTCTTAATTTTAACAAAAACAAGAATTAAAGTAAAAAAAATTAAACTTGGACAACTAATATAAGGAAATAAAAAATCTCAACAAAAGGGAAGTAGACTACTACTTGTGCTATTCACTTATTGAAACAAAGAAAAACTAGAACAACTAAGCTGACGTGACAAGTTTTTCTTAAGGGTCAAATGGAAAACTATTTGGTCCACCATATAAACTTAAATCATGATTGCTTCCTGTTTATGGATTATTCTTTTAGATATAATCACTTGTATGTTCATGTCTTTTGGATGATGCAACTGAACCTCCTACTTCCATGCTTAGGTGCATGGATTGAAGATATGGATCTAAGACGCAATCATCCTTTAATGATTTCTTGTTTATTTAATTAATAATTATAATTATGATTTATTTATGGGATGATGATGATTTACCTCATTCTCATTTAATGATTGTATATACAACTCAATTGGAATGCTTCGATTAGTGTCTTCATTATGATCCATTTGAAGTAATGACTTGATAAGATATTCAACTTATAGGTAGATGTTCAAACATGGCTACAATATGTCATTAATCTCTTCTTGGTGAAAATATGTAGCAATATTGTTTACAAGACGTTCCTAAATCTCCATATGAGTTGGAGGTGGACTATCAAAATTTGCACAAGAAACCTCCAAGTCATCCCAAAAGGCATTTTCATCATGATTAAATGAAAGGACATGAAATTCATTTGCATCTTTACCATTTAAAATTTGTTGATCACACATTTTCAATCTGTTGGTGGAGTCATATGAAGGTTATTGATGTGCTTCACTTGTTTCATCTTCATCTTTAGTAAAGAATGGCATCTCATCTATCCACTCAATCTCCAAATCATCTTGCCTCAATATATCTAGAATAACATTACCTTCTTAAAGTTCCAAGACATTGGTAGATTCTTTAGATGAATCCCTAACCTATTTTACTATCTCATCATTCAAATCTATCATCTTAAGCTCTTCAATATCACTCAAGAACTCATGGTACAATTTATGCGAATGATCCTCAACTTCAAGAATGTTTTCCATCTCAGTAATGACTCTATGTGAGTTGTCTTCATGGCTACATTCTATATGAATATTTATCTGTACCTCATTCTTATCAGCTACTACAATTTTTTGAGAAACCTCTTGCAACTCATCTTCTTTGGCATCATGAAAGACTAAATCATGCTTGTCCTTACCAAGTTGTGTCCCAATAATTATTTCTTCTTCTTGGTCACTCAAGTCACCTTCATTTTATGTCTCTTTAGCTAGATCTTCTTCACTTGCCTCAAAAATAAGAGGTTCTTGCTCTAAGAGTGGCATGGTACATCCCTAAAAGTATTCAATAAGATGAAAAAGGTTTAAATAAGTTACCATAGATGCCTAATTTTTATCATGGATCTATTCCTCTTCGATCACCTTCACCTTATCTCTCTATGGCACCATTTATTAAATGGATTTACATGAAGGAAATTTTTTGGGCTTTTGAGAAGGAAGGAGTGGACGCTGATTTACTTCCTGCTTGCTCTTGACTTCAATATCTTGAGTTATTCTTGAATGTTCTTCTTTCTCCATGGAATATTGTACCTAATTCTAGGTCATGAGTTTGGGTCTAGAAATTTATACTTCTATAATTTTTCTTGCTATGGGTGAAAAAGAAGTAATTTACTTCTGTGTTTCCTTTACAACTACCATTGAATATTGAAGATGTTGATTTGTAAGCTCAATCTACTTGGCTAGGTGACCCTCAAAATCATGAACTAACTAGTTAGAGATGTCTCCATGCAAAACTGAAAATGAAGGCTCCTATATGAACTATTTTTAAACCTAAAAACTGGACTCTTCAAAGCATACTTATTTAGCCTTTTGAGGTCTCTCTTGGATAGATTTCTATGCAAGAAAGCTAGGCAAAATCTGAATGGAATTTTTAAGGATATGATAAATATTTTCTTGACATTAGTGAAGGGAAAAGGGAAACTCTATTGGAACACATTTTTTATTGTGATGACCCTGGTGTCTCTCATAAACCATCAACCTCTCTTCAATGCCTAAAATTAGACCACCTATGTCTAGAATATCAACACTGAACTTTGAATGGCCTTTCTTTATGAAAGATGCAGATACCTCTTTATCTTGCTAAAAATTAGCTCTCATGTTCTAAATTTCATGCTTTGAAATATCCTTTCCATAGCTCTTCTTAGTGTCTATGCTTACCATATGTTTATCATAGCTAAACAAGGTTTGTTTGAATCTTGAGATGGATTATTTTGGGACTTGATTAGGCTAATCAAGAAGATAACAAGATTCATGAGTTTTTTGATAAGACTGGTATGAGCTTTCATACTATTGATAAGGTTCTAAATATGATTGGTGAGGCTAATTATAAGTCTAAAATGGATCATGGTAGGACTAATGTGGGTCATGAGGATCATACTAGAACTATTGATAAGGAGAAGAGTGATGTTTTTCTTCTCTATAGGCTTCCATAGCCTAAAAAATCATGAAGATAACTAAAATTATGAACAAAATATGCCTTTTACCCTTGAGATAAGTATCATAAGAATATTTGAAACTATTTTTGAATAATAATATATTGTAAATTCATACTCTAATGACTAAATTTGTGTCCCAATGAGAGTGCTAAAATTGTTAGCAACCCAAATAACACCCTACTTGAAGGATGATATATTTCTCTAAAATAACTTCACACTTGGATTAACATTGGAATTATATGAGGTGTTAGACACCTAAATTTAGACCGAACCTCCTGTTTAGATGAGGCTAGCTCCTCTGATGTATCACTTTTCTCACTATTATGAAAACCTACTATACTTTTAGGATGAAAAGGGGGAGAAGGATAACTGAAAGGGAAATCTAAGCTACTAATGGTGATACACCTATATTTTTAGTTCATCCACTCTATTTGAGCTCTTAAAACACTGATATGATAAGTAAATAATTGAATCTATAACTCCAAATGTCTCTTATACATTGATATTTCATTTAGAGGTTCCATTAGGTGATCTAAGCATGAGTTAAATGATGTAATAGGCCTAATTCAATGCACTAACCACTTTATTTTATCCACTATTAGCTTAGTTAAATGACATCAAACACTAAACATGACCTGCATAAGTTAGCATACTAGTAGCTAGGTGAGATCAAGACCTAACAAGGGAGAAAATACTGCCACATGTTCAAATCAACTAACATAAAAACACTATACTAGAATATGGAAATATGAAAATAGTAATTTTATTATCTCAAAAGGTTACAAATCTCAATCTTTGTAGATTCTAGTCATGCCCAAGAGAGGGATCCTTGAAAAATGGCTTGAAAGCCTAAATATATAGGAACTAGTAGAAGTGAGAAGAATCTCTAGCCAATGTGGCATAAAGGTTAGAAGAGGAGATCAAATCCACATTAAATAAAGTCAATTTTTGAGTTAAATTTAATAAAAATAGCCTTTAATAAATCTCCTTTATTGAAAATCTTGCATGATCTTACTTTTGGTGTTGGAAAGTGATGAGCCCTATAATTGTCATGTTTTTGTCCTCATTTTCCATACTCACCCTTCTTGACTATCATGTTTGTGAACTATTTTCCCATGATTTTTTATTGTCATAAAACCATGTTTTGTAAATAACATTATGTTCTCATATATCTTTAAATAGTTAGATTTTTGTCTTGGAATCAAGTATATCATATTTATCTTTTACTATAGGATGATTTTATTCATAATGTTTTTAAGGTGTTTTGAAGTAATTAGTACAAAATAACATTTCACAGTCCATCCTAAAGCAAAGGGATTTCATCATGTGAAAACTTCCTACAACCATTGAATGACTAAAGATATGAATAAATATAATTTGATTCCTAATTCAACTAAATCATAGAAATTATAACAACTTTCATGGAGCATAGTAAAGATTATGTTGAATACTAAAACAAATTGGTTTGTCTTGAAGTGGTGTTGCAAGAACCATATGAATGACAACCTCAGTAGAAGGAACTAATTTTTGTTATCCTACAACTAAATGTTTATATGTGTGTGTGTGTGTGTGTGTGTGTGTGTGTGTGTGTAGAAATAGGGTTGAGAAAGTAGTTGAGATCAATTAGATAAATATAGAAAAAACACATTTTGTAATACAACTGTTATTGTAATTTCCCTAAAATAATTATTTACTAAATTTGATTAATATGAGCAATTATTTCTGAGTTAATTTCATTGTTTTAAGAGGAAGGATTGAATCTAGAGTTGAAATGGCCCCCTTTGGAAGTATTGTAGAAATAATCCAACCCATTAATTAGCTAAACATGTTATTTATTTCATTTATGTGTTATGTGTTTTATTTGAGTTGTATGATTTTAGCTTTACATATAATTATTTTAATGAAGCTTCTAAATATAAAATAGTATAATCATTTAGTTCATGATTTTGTATGAGTGTTAAATTTTAGCATTCCATTTATTTTATGATTTTTAACATCCTAAATTATAATCAACAAAATATCAAATTAGAAGATCAAGTGTGCACATATAGTGACATGATCTTATCAAGTTTACATCCTCGAGTTGACATTTAAATGAAGTAGAAGATATAGGTCTTTGGTAATTATCCTTATTCACTTAGATCAAGAGAGTTATATTACATTATGAATCTACTACTAGTCATTTTTGGCATTGTTGTTAGGGGAGGTTGTCACGCACCAGAAATCTTTAATCTTGATAACAGTTATTTATGAATGTGTATTAATTTTCTAATTTTTAGAGCTTGTTGTTTTGTAGATTAAAGATTTCATATTTTTATAGTTTAAATTTCCAATTTAAAAATTATAATAGTGGAAAATTTCAAAAATCCCCATATTACTAACCTTATATAGGTAGGGTGGGAAAAAACTTTAAAAAAAGAGAGATAAAAAGTGGTTAACATACATGAAAAGAGAAGGGGATCATATAGGAATATTTCTACTTAAATCATGAACCATTACTGTAAGAATAAAAATTCATCTTTCAATAGTTGAGGAGCAAGATGAAACCCCTAAAGATCACTCATAGTTGTTAATAGAAGATGTAGAAAAGGAAGAATTTTTGGCCGGGTTGGTAACACAAGTTGGAGATTTTGAAGAGGTTCATACCCCTAAAAGAGACCCACATGTAACACCCTTGAGGATCCCCACCTTATCACCTCATATTCAAGAATCTAATGTTCACTTCCCTCTATCATCCAAATTTCTTACTAAGGAGCCATTCAAGGCTATTCTTTCTCCTAGAAGAAATACCAATCAAGTAGAATCTTCCAGTTTAGAAAAACTCTTTATCGAGACACAAACTGAATATTTTAAAACCTATAGACCATCCCCATTATATAAGAAGCCATATATTGCTAAGAAAAAAGATAAAGTTTCCATCTTCTACACCCTAGGAAATAGAAGAATTGATAGGAATTTTGAGAAGTGGGTGGCAAGAACTTCTAATCTACCAATGCAAAGAGTATTCATGGAAGATCTCCAGGAAGAAAACACTACCAATGAGTCCATTACCTTTGAATTTCCTATCCTTACTTCTAAAATAAATACACCTATGAATAATATTCCTAACTTCACCCTCGTTTCTTTTATGGGAAAAGCATATGAGGATCCAAATACATTTCTTTTTGAGTTTAACATCTTATGTCGCAACTATGATTATAATCAAGATGCTTAGAAACTTAGTTTATTTATAGTAACACTCAAAGATGAAACACTTAGATGGTTCATGGGACTTAAAAAGGATGCCATTTTGACTTGGGAAGAAATTAAAGGGAAGTTTATGATGAAATACCAAGACTATTATAGAGGCATAAACTATAAGAGAGATGACATATTCAGAATGACACAATCTGATGATGAGTCACTAGAGGAATACATGGAAAGATTTCTATTCAACTTACAAAATTCCAAAAAAACTATAATGAAGAAAGAATTTATCAATTTGATAATCTTCAAAGGAATTAGAGATGATTATATGGAAGTACTAGACTTAATGTCTAGTGGAGATGTTTCTACATTATCATTTAACGAACTAATAGTTCTATGTATAAACTACTATAGATCAACCATGAACAAAAGTAAGGGAAAAACCCTTCCTATAGCATCTACAATAGGACTATCTAAAGGTGAAGTTAAAAAAATACTATAGAACATGAATTAGGACATTATTAACTACCTAACCACTTAGTTTGATACATTTCATATATATAGGAAGCAAGAAGAAATTGAAAAAAGCCTTAAGCTTCCTATTTCCATAAATGCAAAAAAAAGATGGTAGAATGCACATGCCATTCTATGAAATCTCAAATAGTCAGTATAATTGATGAGAATCTTGAAATAATGGAGATACATACCATAAGAGGAGATGAGAATCAATTATTTTACATGGATCAATAGAAACCATGGCTGCAATGGTCATCAATTCTAGGTATGCCATCAAACTCTATGTTTTCAAATTTTCAATTCTCAAATAATATTCAATATGGTCCTTGGACAAATAAACCCAATTAAAATTGGTAGCTACCCTAGAATCAATTATGGATGCAACAAAATGAACAACAACCTCAACCTGGGCAATTCTAAAATTAGGAATGGATCTTTCCCTTTAATCCATGACAACTATGGAGAGGTAATCAAGGATTTCCTTAATAAATATAGTAACCACAATAGAAAGCCTTAATGCCAAATACATAGAAACCTACTAGACCTGATCAATTACCCACATATCCCATCCCTAAACCTTCCAATAAGTTGGTTCAACCAATACAATCCACTAAAATAATGCAATATCCAACATACATCTTGGATATAAATCAAGTCCATCTTCACTCAAGACATGTTCTTCCACAAGCCACCTCACCCATAATCATAGAACATTTTGAAGAACTTGATCTAATCCATACTAATCTAAAACCACCCATGGCCACTCCTGATCTAAGTCCACTAGAAAACCAAAAAGAACCTATCAATCCTCCTTTTCCAGAGTGATTAAGCATCTCACATCCCAAATAAGAAACCAAAATTGATATATTAAGATAAATCAAGAATGCATGCATAAAAATTCCACTCTTTCAAGTAATAAAATATGTTCCTATCTATAATAAGACCGTTAGAGAGTTATGTTTAAAAAAACTAGGAAGAAAGAAGAAGGATCCTAAAATAGTCCAAGTTATTAGCCAACTAATAGATATTATGCTAGGAAACATAGTTCCCCTAAAATACACTAATCCTAAAAGTCCTGTAGTCAATGTTAGCATACTCAACCAACCCATTTTAAATACTTTAATTGACTTGGGTACAACCATCAATGTGATGACCATGGAGACCATGCAACAACTAAAACTTATAACTCTTCATCCAACATCCACCATCTTATAGATGGTCGATAGGTCAACTGTTAAGCCTAAAGGGATTATTGAATACCTAGTTATCACTATGGATTCTTGGTAATATCCAATAGAATTTATTGTCTTGTAGCTAAAAATTAACTTGGGAAGCTATCATCTCATCTTTGGTCACCCAAAGTTGGCCATTGTTGATTCCTTTATTAGTTGTAGGTCATAAAAAATGTTAATTTCTAAATGAAAATGACACCAAGAAATTGGTTCTTTATCTGCTAGCCAAGCCTTCACATAATGATGGCCCAACTCCTTATATTGATGACTTTAAAGAAGCTTTCTCCTTGAAAAATTTATGCATAATTGACTAGAGTCTAGCTTTACAGGCACAAGAAGAAGACACTATCCTTTCTGGTATCCTACAAAACACTTTTTGATAGGATCCTATAGCCACATACATGTTGGATTGTAGACCATTCCCACTTCATAATACTTTTCCTAAAAATGACCTTGCTAAAACCACAAGGGATATTTAGATATTCCATCAACTTATTCCCCATCAATGTACCTATGCTCCTTTAATTATCAACATGGAAACCATGCTCTGTTTAACAAAGCAAGTGGACATTCTACCAAATAAACCTCTCAACATCAACACTTCTCTAACACCCTAACAAGAAATCCATTTACTTAAAATGTTGATAAAAACACAATAGCATATTATTGGGACTACCATGACATGAGAGGAATAGCCCTAGATTTATGTATGCCTCACATTTACATTAATTAAGAATGCAAACCTATTCACTAACCCTAAAGATGAATAAATCCTATAGTTAAAGACATTGTCAAAACTGAGTTGCAAAAAATCTTAGATATAGGATTTGTTTACCCCATTTTGGATAGCTACTGGGTCTCTCCTTTAGTTATTATACCTAAGAAAGAGGGAAATGGCATATTTGTGTTGACTATCAAGAATTGAATGCTAATACCAAGAAGGATCACTTTCCCCTTCTACTTATTGATTAAGTACTAGATAAATTAGTAGGGAAAAAGTATTTTTCCTTCCTAGATGGCTTTAGTGGTTATAATTAGATATGAATATCTCCACAAGACCAAGAAAAAACCACTTTTACTTGCCCTTGGTGAACCTATGCCTATGTCATCTTACTGTTTAGTCTTTGCAATGTCCCAACTACTTTTTAAAGGATTATTTTGAGCATATTTTCTGATATCTCCCATGACTGGGTTGAAATCTACATGGATTATATTACTATCTATGGACAAACATTTGAATAAAATATTACTGATGTTGAGAAAATTATTCAATGCTTATAGGAGCATCAATTGTCTTTGAGAAATGAAAAGTGTTATATGCTTATGACTGAAGGGATTGTGTTGGGGCATCACATCTCCCCTACTAGAATTCAAGTTGATCTAACAAAGATATGTATCATTAAGGATCAACCAACACCAAATAATTATAAATATGTTAAAATATTTCTAGGACATGTTGGTTATTATAGATGATTCATCAAAGACTTTAGTAAAATTACCACCCCATTGTTTAGATTGCTTACTAAGGATGCTAAATTTACTCAGACCAATGATTATCAAAATGACTTTCAAAAACTCAAGGATATTCTCATAACAACTCCTATTCTAAGAGGGTCTAATTGGAAGAAGCTTTTTCATATCCATAAAGATGCATCTGACACTACCTTAGGAGTTATCCTTAGACAAAAAGATGAACCTTTGAGTTATGCAATGTATTTTATTAGTAAAAATCTTCAAGGGGATGAACTCAAATACACTATAACAAAGAAGAAATTTCTTGTAGTCATATATGCCATCAAATTTTTTTGATACTACATTACAGGTTACCAAGTATTCATCTATATAGATCATGCAACAATCAAGTATTTGTTGAACAAACCTATTGTAATAGGTAAGATAATTAGATGGTTGCTTTTGCTATAAGAATTCAATATTACCATTTCGGATAGACCATGTAAGGATACTATATTAGCATATATTCTATATCAACTACAAAATGATGAATAATTTACTATTATTGATGATTCATTTTTTGATGAGCATTTATTTATAATAACTATTTAATCTCCTTGGTTTATAGACATTGCTAACTATCTTGCTATAGGATCACTACCATGACATTTTTCACCTAGATAAAGACAACATCTAATCCAAAAGAGTAGACATTATTCTTGGATTATAGGATATCTCTTTGTCACTAGACCAAATTTATTTATGCGAAGATGTATCTAAGAAGATGAAGCCTATGACATTCTCAGAGCCTACCATGATGAACCCTATGGGGGTCATTTTACTATAAAATGGACTACTATGAAAATCCTTACTACAATATATTATTGGCCTTCCATACATAAATATTCCATGATGTACACCCATAGATGTGATCAATGCTAGTTTATAGAGAAACCCACTCGCTCTTATGAAATGCCATTATAACTATAATTGGTTTTGTAACCTTTTGACAAATGAGGACTTGATTTTATAAGTCCCATATATCTTAAATCTAATAACAAGGAATATATACTAGTGTGCACTGATTATATCAAAAAATGGGCTGAGGTCAAGGCCTTAACCCATGTTCAAGACGATAAAGTAGCTTCATTCTTGTATGAATAAATATTCACCCACTATGGATTTCTAAGAGAACTAGTCACAAACCAAGGACCACAGTTCACATAAGATCTCATAGCTACTTTGGTAAAAGAATATGAAACCAGGAAAAAATGGCTACGAGCGGAGGTGGAACCGGCGGCCCGTTGACAGGCCCTAGGACAGAGGCAGAGGCACCTGGGGCGAGCTCTCATGGCCAAGACAAATTTTACACCAGCGAGCGCTCCAGGCTTAGCAAAATAAATGGATGTCTCCTGAGAAGCCAAGATCGACCTGTATTGGTCATTCCTCAAGAAGCTGTTCAAGAAGATGTAGAATATTTGTCATCACACACACTCATTTGCAAATTTCTGGGTATCAGGATCCCTTTGGCGGCTCTAAAAGCTTGGATTCGCCGCTCCTGGGCCATTGAAGGAGATTTTGACATTATGTTGGCAGGAAATGGGTATTTTTTGGTAAGTTTTTCTTCTGTATCTGATAGAAATCATATTTTTGAAGGAGGCCCTTACTTTTATGAGTGGGTGGGCCTATTTCTTAAACCCTAGCATATCGGGTTTAATTCAGCTGATGAACTCCTAGCTTGTGTCCCAGTCTGGGTTCATCTCCCGCGACTTCCACTTGAATTTTGGTGGGAGGATATTCTTAGGCAGATTGGGGCTATGTTGGGCAAGCCAACGGCTATTGCACACTAGTCACTAGATAAGAAGATCATCTCATATGCTCGTATTTGTGTCGACAAAGACTTAAATAACCCACTACCAGATTCCTTAGAAATTTGCATGGGTTCTCTGTCATGGATACAACAGCTTGACTACGAATCCATTCCCTTCAGGTGCAAAATTTGTCATGTATATGGCCACTTGCACCGACAGTGCCCTCAGGCAGCCAAAGTTAATGAACCTACTTCAGAATTTCAAATGTCAAAGGCAGCTGATGGTAGGAAGGAAAATGGGCATAGAACTCAGGCCGAAAACACTAAACCCCTACCTGATAAACTAGGCAAAGGGAAAAATGTAAGTAACTCAAGCATGGTGCAAGGGTTAGGAGACCATTTTCAAATAGGAACGGATGGTTTCATACCTGCTAAAAAGAGAGCAAGAGGACGTGGACCAAAGCATGGAAATGCTGAAAGACAAGCGGACCTAGGCTTTAATAGATTTGAGGCCCTAGACTGTATGGCTATAGAAGATGGAGTCTCGATGGAAGAACAAGGGATAGAGATGGTGCAAGCTGGTCAGTTTTCAGATTGTAACGAAGTCCCAAATCTGTAGGGTCAAACGTCTCTTGTCTACTCTCTGCAATAGGAAAGAGGCATGATCGAGGAACAGTGCGAGTTACCTGAGAAGGAAGTCAGATGGGCAGATTTGGTCAAGGAAGGGGAGTCTGGGAAAAAAGAAAAAGGTTCTAGCAGTGCCCTTGGACTTATGCAAAAGAATTTCAAGAAAGCCAATTCGGCTGCTCCTTCTAAAGTTGGAAGAAGAAAGGATCAAGATAGACTGAAAATTACTAGTGACTTGCTGGTGGAAGCTGGGGTTGTCAAAACCTTGGATGAACATTTTCCCCATCCCACCCAATGATTGTGTTATCATGGAATGTAATGGGATTGCATAGCTCCCCTAGAAGGAAAGCTATGAGTAACTTGGTCTGGGACAATTCTTCGGATATTTTTTGTATTCAGGAGACTAAATTGTCGGTTGAAGCATTTACTGATTGTATGTCAAATACTTGGTCTAGAGGATAGTGGCAATGTATTGGAGCTTGTGGGAGTGCTGGAGGCTTAGCTATAGGATGGGACCCAAAGAAAATTCTACCTATCCATTGGATGTCAAACATATCAGCTCTAATAATGATGGCTTCTTCTCTTGAATCTGGGGAACAATGCTTGATCACCAATGTTTATGCCCCTGTCGATATTGATGGACAATGGCAGCTATGGGAGCACATTCGCTACATCTGATCGTGTCATCCATTTTTACCTTGGATAGTGGCTGGTGACTTTAATGCAGTGCTAAGTCTTGAGGAGAAAAGAGGAGGCTTGAATCGGCTTGGTCCTTCTGCTGCATATCTTCACCATAATGTGGAAGTGCTGCGCTTATCCGATTTTAGACCCTCAAATGGGCTGTTCACATGGAGCAACAAAAGAGCAGGTAACGCTGCCATTTCTGAACACCTTGATAGATTTCTAGTTTCTTGTTTTTGGCAATCTAGTGCTATTTTTATCAATTCTAAAATTTTAGACTGGAGGGGCTCCGATCACTGGCCTATCAAGCTGTCCATTGGCTATATTGATAGGCCCAAAAAGCCTCCTTTCAAGTTTCAGATGATGTGGCTTAGAGACACTTCTCTCCATGATCTCATGGCTCAGTGGTGGAGAATGGGCGGGCCTCCATATGGCACAGCTATGTATGCCTTTCTCAAAAAGCTCCAGTATGTAAAAAGAAAGTTACAGGGCTGGAACAGGACTTGTTTTGGGAACTTACAATGCAGGAAAAAGCAGGCATAAGGAAAACTTGATGAAATAACCAGGAAAATAAGAGACTGTGGGTTCTCAGAAGATCTTCGCTATGAGGAAGCTAGAGCTGCCAATGCTTTAGCGGAATGGGAACTTTGGGAGGAAATATACTGGAAGAAGAAAGCCCGCAATGACTGGCTTCAAGAGGGAGACAGGAACACAACCTTTTTCCATAAGTCTGTGTAGGCTCGGTGCAATGGTAATTTTATTACCTCTCTTGTTACTCAGGATGGAACCGTTTTAACCTCTTCCCAAGCTATTAGTGGAGAAGCTGTCTGGTATTTCTCTAAACTTTTTGCTAGTGATCCTATGCCAGATGAAGGGGCAAAAAATACTGTCATATCATGCATTCCTAGATTAGTAAATGAGGGAATGAATGAATGCCTTATGTGGCCAATTGCCTTGCCAGAAGTGGAAGAGGTTGTCTTCAGCATGAAGAGAGGTAAAGCCCCTGGTCCTAATGGATTCTCGACTGAATTCTTTCAAGATTTTTGGGATATTATAAAATAGGATTTAATGGAGGTGGTTCAGGAATCGTATTCCAGCAGAGAAATGCTTAGAGCCTTGAATGCTACGTTCCTGGCACTTATTCCAAAAAAGGAACATGATGATAAGTTGGAGATGTATAGACCCATTGCACTTTGCAATGTTATTTACAAAATCATTTCTAAAATTATAGCTCATAGATTGAAAGGGCTCCTCCCTGGCCTTATTTCAGAAGAGCAAGGGGGCTTTGTTGCTGGAAGGTAGATCTTAGATGGAGTGGTGATCGCTGCTGAAGCAATTCACTCTATGAGCAATTCTCAGGAGAAGGCTATGTTTATAAAGCTTGACCTTGCCAAAGCCTATGACAGAGTTAGCTGGAGATTTCTGAGTAAAATCCTCCTAGCGTTTGGTTTCAGTCAGGAGTGGATCAGCTAGGTGTTCAGTTGTATTACAACACTTTCCTTTTCGGTCCTCATAAATGGAGCTCCTACGAAACTTTTTGGTGCTTTGTGTGGCCTTCAACAAGGAGATCTGTTTTCACCATACTTGTTCATCATTATGGCCAAGGGGCTTGGGCAGCTCCTCAAATTTTGGGCCTCTCAGAATACTCTACAGGGTTGGAATTGGGGAAATGGGATCACTACCTTGACTCATTTACAATTTGTCGATGATACCATTTTAGCAGGTAGAGTGTGGATCCGTGAAGTGGAAGCTTTCTGTCACACCCTAGATAATTACTTGGAGGCTTCAGGACAAAAGATTAATGATCACAAGTCTTCTATTTTCTTCTTCAACATGCCAGATTCTATTCAGAGAAGAATAGATGTCATTCTGAGATTCCAAATTCACACACTCCCAGTAACTTATTTAGGCATTCCCATTGTTGTGGGGAGGCAGCCCAGGCTTTTTTGGCAGAATGTCTTGGACAAGCTAAGACGAAAGATCAACCATTAGACCCATAGATGGCTGTCCACAACAAGTCGTGTGATTCTTTTGCAATCTGTTATTCAGGCTTTGCCCATTTACCGGTGCATGATTCAAACTGCCCCAGCCTATTTTCTCAAATAATATGATGGCCTCTCCAGGAGATTCCTATGGAGCGGGAATCTCCAAAACACCAAGTGGAGCCTAATCAACTGGGAGACGGTGTGTAAACCAAAGCAGGGAGGAGGCCTGGGGTTGCGTTCTGCTATTTTGGGCAGCCAAGCCTTGGCTACGAAGTTATATTGGAGATGGTGCTCTAATCCATCTACTCTCTGGGCCAAAATCTTGATAGCCAAGTACTTTCCTAATACTGCACCTCAGGACATTTCTAGATTTCCTCTTGAGGGCAGAGGATCGATGGTTTGGAGCACCCTTAAGGCTGGCACGCAGTTAGTGAAGCAGAGTCTCTTCTGGGTGTGCATCAGTGGTTCTGAAGCCTTGTTTTGGGAAGATTCTTGGGATGGTGAGCCTCCCCTGTTAGATTCACATCCTCACTTACAGCCTTTTTCTAAATTCTTTCTCTCTGCGGGTTGGAACACGGTGATGCATTATAAGGAGGCTGTCAGCATGGGCTTGGCTATTGGATATAGGTGGAAAAATTCTTTTGACTGGCCACCAGGAGGATCTACTGAGGATAGAAATGAGCTACGCCATATCCTTGAGTCCATAGGATGCAATTCTATTTAGGGTCGTGATGTCCTTACCTGGGGGGAGATGCATCTGGACAGTACTCTGTTTCGTCTAGATACACGCTATTGGTTAAACAAATTTTCAATGAGGAGCAGTTCTTGTGGGGGAAAAAAGTGTGGAACCCGATTTCCTGGCCCAAATGCAACTTTTTTCTGTGGACTCTTACACACAACAAATGCCTCACCTGGGAGAATTTATGTAAACGTGGTTTTCAAGGGCCTTCTGTCTGTGTCTTCTACTATAGCAGTGAGGAGACAGGGGAGCATTTATTTTTTCAATGTCCCCTTGCTAAACAGGTCTGGCACCTATGGTGGTCTGCCTGGGGTGCCCCATGTCACCATGTGCATTCGCTGTGTGAATTCTGGAACAAAATCAGGCCTGGTCCAGCAAGGAGTTCGCTATTGCAAAAGACATGGGCTGTTGGCCCTTCTTTTATCTTATGGAATTTGTGGTTAGAAAGAAACAAGAGAATATTCAGGGGAGAGCAGCTTGAATGGAGACAGTTGTGGTAAAAAATTTTAAATTCTTTACAGGAGACTTTGCACGCTAAGTGTCTGAGTGGAGCTGAATTGGACGCTGAGGAGGTTAGACAATTTAAACGGTTGGGCTTGGTTTTAAACTCCTGCAGTGTCTTGGCACCGGCTAGAGGTGCGCAGCAAGGGAACACACATAAAGCATGGCCTGTTAATAGAGAAGGATGCTGGAAATGACCTGAGCTTGGGAGTATTAAATTTAACATGGATGGATCCTCACGGGGTAACCCAGGCGAGGTTGGAATAGGAGGTGTTGCTCGGGATAGCTCTGGGAGAATCCAATTTCTATTTTCGATTTACAAAGGCTATCATACAAATAATCTTATGGAAGCCATGGCAATTTTGGAAGCTTTGAAATTTTGCTGTCAATGTAGATATCATCATGTCATCTACGAATCAGATTCGCAAGTTGTGGTTAATTTGCTGAACAATGATATTACAGGTAATGTGGATTGGCATCTTAATCTCATTATTCTTCAGATCAGACAATTAAGTATCTCATTGAATTCCATTGCTTTCAAACATATTCCACGTGAATGGAATGGCGTTGCTGATCGCCTTGCCAAATGGGCTTCAGAAAATGGATCCAAGTGGAGCATTACTGACCCGAGAATGCTTCCAGCTAGTATGTATCAGGAGATGGTTCAGCTGGTGAACCAGGAAAATGATTTGTAACCCGTTCCTTCCATTTTCTTAATAAATTTTTACCCCTGTTAAGTTCAAAAGAATATGAAACCAGACATAGAAATTCCACCCCTTATCATCCTTAGTCTAATGGTCAGGTGGAATTTACTAATTGAGAATTAGAAAATATACTCACTAAGAGTATCAGCTTACATAGAAAATATTGGTCAACTCATCTTTTAGAAGTAGTCTGGGTTTATAGAATCACCTAGAAAACCACAACTAGTTTCACTTTGTATGAACTAGTTTATGGTAAAAATTCTTCTTCCCATTAAGTTTGAGCATAAAACATTAAAGACAATACTTGATTTGGGTTTGGACCTTTCTCAAGATCAACAAGATAGGATCATGTAGCTAAATGTACTTGATGAACTTCAAAAGGAAGTACATCACACTAAATTAATACAAAGATAATGAGTGGGTTGGCATGATATGAACATCAAGACTAAGAATTTCCAACCTGGTGATTAGGCAATTCTCTTTGAATTTAAATACAAGGATCATAAGGGAAAGCTTTAATCTAGATGGCTTGGGCCTTATGATATCAAGCAAGTGTTGATAATGGAGTTGTAAAGCTCATGACCATTGACTCTATTCAATTCTAAATATTTGTTAATGGCCACAAGCTCAAGATGTACAAGAAACCATTTTCCAAAGAGACTCTTACCAACTTCTTGAAGAACAACATCTGTCTCTTCTTTATAAAGTAGATCAACTTGTTCCTACAATTGAAGGGTGTGTCTATCAACCCTTCTCTAATATTTTCCAAGAAAAATAAATATTATTCCTATGAAGAACAAGCCATTCATAATGTCTTGATTGAGGCTAAATAAATTCCTAACTCTTGGGCTTCTCTAATTCTAGTTGAGTTAGGACTGGAAAAGAAAAGAAAAATCAAAAAAATCAGCATTGAAAACCTTCTAGCATTGTTGATGGTTGTTGCATTAGGAAATAAAGTCACTGGCTGATCAACATTCATTAATATGTGTGTGTGTATAGTAATAAAACTTTTATTTTCATATATTTTCTTGCAAATTCATTCTTCAAGAATAAAAAACACTTTTATTTTTTTATAGGATGAAATTTTTATTACTACAGGATATATATTATTGATGCATGACATTTCTTATTGCCATAGGATGCATTTCTCGTTGCTAGATGAATTTTTATCAAGGACTGGAAAAGAAAAGAAAAATTCAAAAAAATCAGCAATGAAAACCTTTTAGTGTTGTTGATGGTTGTTGCATTAGGAAATAAATTCACTGGCTGATCAACATTCATTAATACACACACACACACACACACATATATACACACACACACATATATATGTATATATATATATATACACACACACACACATATATATATGTATATATGTATGTATGCATATATACATACACACACACACACACACACACACACACACACACACACACACACACACACACACACACACACACACACACACACACACACACACACAGTAATAAGACTTTTATTTTCATATATTTTATTGTAGATTCATTCTTTAAGAATAGAAAAACACTTTTCTTTTGTTATAAGATGAAATTTTTATTGCTACAGGATATATATTATTGATGCATGACATTTCTTATTGCCATAGGAAGCATTTCTCATTGCCAGATGAATTTTTATAACTCCATCATACATTGAATTTCTCACAAAGCATTTTTGTTTCTGATCAAAGGCTGACACATTCCAATAAACCTCACATCTTCCACTTTGATTCATCATTCATGCATTAATGGAAAGGTAATTGTAAAAGCATTAAGGTAACTATTTGTACTTATTTCATTTCATGAGTTTTAATTATTCTATAGAGTATGGGTCTTAATTCTATTAAACACTTCCATATCTCCATTTGCTCACACCATCTTGATAAATCCTCTTTTTTACCAATTGACATGACCATTGAATGTTTCCACCACTACATCTTATCATTTCTATAAGCCCTTTGCCCATGCCAACTACATCACTTGAGGATAAGAAACCATTTTAATCTAGGGGGATATCATCCATAATTCAAACTAATTATCTCTCTTCCAAAGTAAATCTCAAACATTTCACCCAAAGATATAAAACCCTTACTGCAAGATCACAAACCTTACAACCTAAATTCCATCCTACAATATAAGAGGAGACCTACTGAAACACAAGCCATTTGACAACTCTCCCTTGACTAGTAACCTAGAGATATTGGCCCTATTTTAGAATGTAAGATGGAATCAATATTTTGAGAGGATAAATGATCTTGACCAAGGAATTACAAAAGAATTTTCCAGCTCATATAACAATCTATCAATAATCAAAATAATAGAGATAAAGCTAACTAAAAACATCATTAGCAAAGTAACTAGATTACCTAAAATAGGAGAATTATGGTAGGAGAAGTTTGATGTTGAAGTAGAGAGGAAAAAATCCATTAGAGGAGATGAAATCTTGGAAACTTCAAAGTAGGGAACTGCACATTTATCATTACCAAAAAGATGGGAAAGAGCAGCTATATTCATCTTCAGATATTTTACCTATGAAGGAAGATACTCCATGCTACATGGTGTTCATTTCAAATTTATGAACCACCTATGGCATGGTATTGAGATAAACATTCCCAATTTTCTATTTAACATGATCACAAGAATGGCACAGGCATTTAAAAAAGGTAATCCTAAAGTTCTCTCTCATCATTATTTAATTCAGTTAATTATTCAAGACTGCCTACATAGGACTAGGCCCAATGTAAGTTGGGAATATTTTTTTCAAATACCTATAAATGTAGAAATTAATACTAAAGAAGATGAAGAAGAAGAGATAAAGGTAGAGGAAGAGATGGAGGTAGAAGAGGAAATGGATATAGAAGAAGACCTTCTAAAAAATTTATAAGAACCTACAGAAGTGGACCTTCCTATAACTACACAAGAACCTATAGAAGAAGACCCTCCTATAGCCACATAAGAACCTATATAAGATGACCCTCTTGAAGCCACATAATAACTTATAGTAAGGACAAGACTTGTAGAGGAATATTCAACAATAAAAGAACCCATAAGAAGGAAGAGGAAAATAATCTTCCAACCTAAATTTGAAGAATCTAAAAAAGAGATTCCACCTTCCCCTAAAAAGGCCAAAGTCACATCTATTCCTCAAAGGTCCCATAAATTAAGAGAAAAGATGAGAGGAAAACCAAGAACTAAACCTTTTTATATTATAGAAATAAGTGAGGAGTCTAAAAAAGAACAAACTACTAGTAGTCATGAAACACTTGAGGCATCTAGTTTTGATGAAATGGAGACTGATAAGGAAGAGTACTCTCAAGAAGATAATAAGTAAATAGAGCAAGCAGGACATATCCCTAAAAATTTACAATAATAACCAATATATAGCCATATTAAGATAGATAAAATGGATCAAACCTCTATGTTGATGTAGGAAGAATTTCCTACCTTGGAGCAAACCCTCTAGGAAATTAATGACTAAAAAATAAGCCATAAGACTAGTTAAGAGGTGGAATAAATGCACTTGTTAAGTATATTCTCAGCTACAACCCTTAGTAGAGATCCATCCTAAAACTATTATTTCATAGCTTCTTATATTACAAAGTAGTAGGAAAAGCCCATAACTGCCCAAATAGTCAGGTATAACTCCTCATCTACTATGTCTTCTGAATTGATGAGATGGATCTATAACCAATGTGAAAGTTTTAAAGTATTAATAAAAGAGAAAAATAAATTAAAGGAAGAGATTAGGATTAAATAAGAAAGGATCTCCAAATTTTATCACAAATTTGAAGATTTGGCTAATCTTACTCAAGCAGTTCTTGATTACATGACTACTGCAAGGGTATATTCAATTTATCTTGAAGAATAATGGCATAAGTTTAAATTCATATGAATTTATTTTGATATGTCATGTGAATGAATCGATCCTCTCTATTTATTTAAATTATATAAAGAAATATCACAAGAGGAATAAGCACAATTATGTGAGTTTTATCTTCATAACTATATCGTGCCACATGATAGGGAATGGCATCTTAACTTGTACATTGGAGATGTATTTTTACAATAATTTTTATCATATATTTTAAATGAGCATAGGAGAGGATGAAAGATGATTGAATATAGGAAAAAAGAACATGAAAGCCAATTGGTTATCAAAGAAGAATTAGGAACACCTGAGATTGTGTTGGCAAAATGGGATAACATTATGCCATGAAAGGAAGTAAGGGTTTAGTTTGCCAGAAACAGTGTTGAACCTTAGGATTTATATTTGGGGATGAGAACTTATATTGGACCTAAAGCATAAAAATCTTGAATATGAATATGGAATGAGTTTACTCCTAAACTAAAGATGGAAGATCCATACTCCCCTTTCAATTTAAAAGCAACATTTGATAGAGTAATAAGATATATTCTATTTGTAGGAGACCTAAGAGCATAGTTGTTGAGCATAAGATTCTAACCTCCTCTATTTTGGTACCCCATTCTAGATTTATAGGATAAAAATACATTATATGTAGCTAATGAAGTTATAAATTGGCAACTATATGAACAAAGGCATGGATTTTATGCTCATCTATCTAGCAGTGTCATTGAGCATGTAGATTTTAGAGCTATTTGTGAGTTTAAAGTGAGTAGGGTTGTTGTTAAAGGACAAGAAAAGTATTAAGTTGGGGGGTTTGATAATCCCTAGAATTGTCATGTTTTTTTCCTCATTTTCCATACTCATCCTTCTTGTTTATCATGCTTATGAACTATTTTCCCATAAGTTTTTATCCTAAGACAACATGTTTTGTAAATAGCAGTATGTTCTCATATATCTTTGCATAGTTAGAATTTTGTCTTGAAATAAAGTATATGATATTTATCTTTTACTATAGGATGATTTATTCATAATGTGTTTAATGTGTTTTGAATCAATAGGTACAAAAGAACATCTCATGATCCATCTAACAACAAAGGGATTTCATCACATGAAAACATCTTACAGCCACTACATGACTAAAGCTATGAAAAAATAGAATTTAATTCTTAATTAGATTGACTCACAAAAATTATAACAACTTTCATGGAGAATAGTAAAGATTTAATTGAAGACTAAAATAACTTGGTTTATCTTGAAGTAGTGTTTTAAGATCCATATGAATGGCAACCTTAGTAGAAGGAGCTAATTTCTGGTATCCTGTAGCTAAATGTTTCTTAGTTTGAAATTTATTTTATTTTGTATAAAACAATATCCCCTATTGTATATGTATATTTATTAATAGGGTTAAGATATTATAGAGATTAATTAGATAAATATAACAAAAGCACATTTTGTATGACAACTATTATTATAATTTCCCTACAATAATTCTTTGATGCATTTGATTAATATGAGAAATTAATTTTGAGTCAATTTAATTGTTGTAAGAGGAAGGATTGAAACTAAAGTTGGAAGGAGGAAGGGCCCCCTTTGAAAGTCTTGTAGCAATAATCCAACCTGTTAATTAGGTAAACATGTTATTTATTTCATTTATGTGTTGTGTGTTTTATTTCTAAATTATGCAATTTTTAGCTTTTCATATAATTATTTTAAGGAATATTATAAATATAAAATAGTGTAATCATTTAACTTATGGTTTTGTATGAGTGTTCAATTTCAACATTCTATTTCTTGTATGATTTCCAGCATCCTAGATTACAATCAAGAAAATATCAAGTTAGAATATCAAGTGTGCATATATAGTGACATCATCATATCAAGTTTAAATATTTGAGTTGAAATTTAAATGATGTAGAAGGTACAAGTCTTTGGTAACTCTCCTTGTTCATTTATATCAAGAGAAGTATATTAGATTGTGAATCTACTACTAGTCAAAAAGGAAGGGTGGGTCTATATTTGAATTTTCAATCCCATTTGCATGATAATTATGCCAATATTTGGTTTCTAAATCCACATTAAGTGATTTTAAGTTGAGTATAAGTCCTCATTTTCATGAAAACCTGAAATATGCATGAAACTGATCAACTAGTCAATTAAAGTGATGATTGGTTCTTAAAGCCTAGTTAACTCTAATTGAACTCCTCTTGCATGAAATGGAACTTGTGGAATTTAAAGTGTATAATATATCCTATTTAAAAATAGATAAGTGGCATTGAAAATCTATGTCATCTCCTTGGTATTCATTTAATGCCAACTTCTTCTTTGATATTTGATCAAATAGGCCTACTAGGCCAATTAGTCCTAGTATCTTTCTTTTTTCACTTGAAATCCATTAGAACATGAAATAAAAATATGAAAAATGAAAATAAAATGATATATACTTTTAAAAACTCTTCACACCATGAGATAGGTGTGATTGATGAATAAAACTCTTGCCACTCAGTCACCATAGTTGATTAGGTCAATTTTGCCTCATTTTTCTATAAATAGGCTATTTTTAAGAAGATGGTAGGGGAAATTAGAAGAATTTTTCTAACCAAATTATGATTTTTGGATGAATAACAAGTCTCAAGCTTCAACATCCATGTATTTTATTTTGTGTAAGCTACCTTGTACCTCATTTTTCCTTCTTTTTCTCTAAAAAACTTAATTTTTGCCCTGATCCATACAATTTCATACAAAAAATTAGAATTTATTGGATAAAATATAAGTTTACTTGATGTTTGAAGAGGTTTTAGGTTGATCCATGAGTTTTTTATGGAAATAAAATCAAATTTTCTCAAAACAAGTCACTATGAGGGTTTGGGAGGGTTTTGGAGCTGAATCTTCTTAATGATGATTCATAGGGTAAAGTCCTCCAAATCCAAAATTATTTCCATTAATATGTATTAAACAGACCCCTTCAACATCCTTGAAAATATTTATCTCCCATGTAAAAGATATGAAAATATATCATGTGAAGGAAATTTCCTTGTAAGGTTTGCAAGCATTCTAGACATGCTTACACTTTTAGCAATTGTTCATAAATCATAGCCCCTTAACAAAATTAAATTATTCATGAATTATAAGTACATAGGTTTCATCAAATAATTCTAAGATATATTTTCCAAACTCTTCACATGGTGAAATATATGTTTGGAATTTAAGGAGCCAATACAAGGAATTTAACACATGCAATGAAATAACTGATGCTGTAGAACATAGAGAGCACAAGGAATAATTTCATAATAATAATAATAATAATAATAATAATAATAATAATAATAATAATAATAATAATAATATCTATTATTCCATATTATTACATTACACATATATAAGAATTTTGATTCCTACAATAAGGGATATCCAAATCCCTACAAATTCTCAACCAAATTCCTCTAATAATTTACTCGTAATAACATATCAACAATAATGTAACTGTAAGTATTTATTTATGGTAACCTAAACTAACTCAAATATTTTATATTTACCTCTCATTAAATAAATAAATTCACACAATAATACTGTTACTAGCTATTAATCTGTAACATTCACCCCTTTAGGATTATTATTCCTAGTCGCACACCCTTGATCTAAACATGGGGAGAATATCATCCTGTACTACATCTTAATTTTTACTACGTGATTTTTCTCAAGGATCACAAACCTAGAAAATGGGTTTTACATGGATAACCAAAAACCAATGATGGTTTTTTCCATGTCTTACTAACAACCATTTATGGTTTATCCCATGGCTAACCACCAACTAAGTGGTTTTGCTAGTTTACCACAAACCATGTCATACATGCAAGTACATATTTAATTCCTATCATTTTATAACTTGAGGGATTAAAAAAAAGAAATATAAAAAGGGATTACTTGAATAGGAATTTCACTTCTATTATTATTCAAGCACACATGCTGAAATAAAAACTATCACACGACACTAAAATCCACACAATATCACACCACACAAAAGTGCCACTAAATCAAAAATGGCCTCTTTATTAGTGGCTTACGAGAGGCTTGAATGGCCTCCATCCTCTTATGCCTCCATCCTCAAATGGATGAAGTTGATCACTCATTGAATATCTTGATGAAGCTCAGATGTATGTTATTTTGACTTAAATGGGGTCCCCCCCATAATACTAACATGCTCACTAGATGTTAAGTACACCAAAAAATGCATTTGTTTACATTTGACCCAATATTTTTATTTTTGACACTTTGAATTTTAATATTGACATACAATATAATAATAACCATTTGACATGAACCAAATGACTCTATTGTTGACATTTTTAATTTTTTTACATTTGACATAAAAATTGAATCATTATATGAGTATAGAAACTAAAAGATTCACCTAAAAATAAATTGATACTAATTTTAATGACTAGATAAGACCTAATACTCATGAGAATCACTTTTAAAAATATATATAACAATTACTCTCCAATACTGAAACGTTATAAAATACTAGAATTTTTACCTTATAAAGAAAATGATTTCATGTATGTCCAACATGGGCAAAAGATGTTGGACTGATTGTATAAGTTTATGACAATTGAAAAAATGGGTGAGTGAGCACATAGAACTTGGATTAAGTAGAAAAAAAATATGATGTAGGAATAGATTTTACTTTCATGAACCATTTGGAGATTCACAACTGTCTTTACCATTAATAAAAGTTTCTACCAGAGCATTCTCATATCATTTGATCCACCTATTGTTGACATGCTTGTTTGCAATATATTAAAAACAATAGAGGAATTTTTGAGTAGAGTGAAATTTGAAACTAAAATATCTAACAATGATCCAACTGGTCAATGTAACATAGAATAGACACACAGTTCACAAAGATATGAATGAGATAGAGATTGTAATCTGGCACAAAATAATGGCTTATACCATGTAATTATCCATTCCTTCATATAAATTTGTTATAACTAACTAGCATTAAGGCGTGTTCATCAAAAAATGCCTTTTTCAATGTATGGTGCAATACAATATCCTAACTACTTTTTGTAACACCAATCTGTAGGATTGAGTTAGTTGGTACCAAATCAAAGTTAATCGAGTGAAACAAATAGATATCAAAATCATGATCTCAATAATAATTAGAGAAACCACAACACATGCATATCACTCCTTACATGCAATTGATCATTGACACAACCATGAATTTTGGCATGCTATATTCAATCCTGAATTTTTAAGAATTTTTTTTTTCAATTCTATATGTCTACATAATTAATTTATTCACTAACATTATGGTTTTATATTTGCAATAGAAACATGCATGCTCAAAGCATGATAATCACTGAATATATGTAGAAAATACCTAATTAAATAAAAAATCACATGCTATTACATCAAACTACAAACTACTACTAGTATATGATATTTTTCATCAAATGGGGCAATGGAAAAATAATGGATTCCCCTAGTTTCTACTTATTCTTCCATCTCAGATACACCCACTCTAATACCACTGTTGGGAATTTAAGGAGCCAATACAAATAATTTTAACACATGTAATGGAATAATCATTATTGTAAAAAATAGAGAGCAAAAGGAATAATTTAATCACAATAATAATAATATTCTTCTCTATTATTCCATACAAATACATTACACATATATAGGACTTTTGATTCCTATAATAAGGGATATCCAAGTCCCTACAAACTCTCATCTAAATACCTCTAATAATATACACATAATAACATACCAATAATAATGTAACAATAAGTATTAATTTATCGTAACCTAAAATAACTCACTTATTTTATATTCACCTCTTGGTAAATATATAAATTCACACAATAATAATTTTACTAACTATTAATCTATAACAAGATACAAATATTTGATCAGGAGGCTTGAAAGGGTGTTTAGAGTTGAAAATTTTGAATTTCTCCTCATGGATTAATATGAATCCTCCATTTATTATCTATAATTTAAATAATCATAATGGTACTTGTATCATGCCATAAAATCATTTTGTAGGCATCATCTTGCTTGATAGGTCAATAAATGCCTTTTTGATCTATAAGCCTGCTTTCTTGATTTATCCCTTAAGGGCATGGTTTGCATATAATTTTGTAGTTTTGAAACTCTTGGAAGGTCTTATTAATATTTATTAACATCCTCCCATGCTTTTCAAGCATTCCACTAAATCTCTAACCATTCTAAACACTTTAAACCCCTGAAGAAGCCTACTTGATCCAAGATGACCTTGAATGGACATGTTGATGACTATGTCCAATGGCATTATGAGCTTTATGTGTTAATAATGATGAGATGTACCAAATTTTGGGGCTTAATTCCATGTGTAGGTGCCTCAAACTTGCCATTTCTCTTAAGACAGGCTCATGTGTTTGATTGTGACTATAATTTAGTGTTTTACCATGGTGTTTAGGTTATAATAAAGTTTGTTAAGATTTTATTAGGTCATAACAAACCTCTTTTGAGTCCTCTTACCCTTCATTTTCTATCTCACAATCCTCCATGCCATATTATGTTACTTTGTACCTCCTCAAAAGACCTCATATGACTATATGTCAATAGTGCTATAGGTGGAAATATGAGAAAGTGGAGTATTTGATCTAATTCAAACTAATTTAGCTCCATCTTGACTATCACCTTACTGATAATCACCATTCACCCTTTTTCTATCAAGCTTTGACCTCAAACTAGGTCTTTAGGCCTCACACAAACAACTTCCATACAATATGACTATAGGTTTTGACTATGTTGACATCTTAAAGTGTTCATCATGATGCTATGACCAATGAATTAATCTATTAATAACTCAATATACCATTCATTATGAAGGGACTTATATATACCACTGTGATTCTCATCCTCCTTCATATTTAGAACATGATTATGTTGGTATTAAAACCTTTATATGGCTGTAGGTACAACTCATGAAGTGGATGGATATATGCATTAATATTTAGAGCCTCCCCTATCATGTTATTGATTAGTCCACATCATTTTTTCTCTTTAACCATCATTTTTAAATCAATCTTATCTAAAGACCACTATGTTTTCTTGTACTTGCTATCTTGAAGGAACTTTAACCTTAAGATGGTTATAGGTGTCTTAAAAAAGGATACAAAAATATTTTTATATTTGAATTGAAGCTCATACCATAAAAAAAATTTGACACCAATTTAAAAATTCTCCTCAAAACTAGACAATAACCTCATTGATCCTTAAAGCATACAATCCTTCTTCAGCTCTATTCTTGGTGAGGAGTTAGGTTAGCACAATTCTAGGGATTTATAAGCCTACTGTAAGTGTAGATTAGTGTGTCTAACCCCATATAATGATTTATAAGCCACTTCAACATTATTATTACCATGAACCACTCTCTTGAACACAAACCTCACCATTAATAACCTTGATTTCATGACCTTCAAAAGGATGAACATATGACTATGTTTGTTTTTGAAATACATCTCTAGCTCTCCCTTAAACTCATTAAAGTATATCTCATATTTTATATTTGAATTAGAATTGAACTCCATTTATAACTCTAATTGCATATCAAAAAATTGAAATATACTAGAGGAAAGCATGTGTTCCTTCATTACTTATAGGTTTTGCACTTATACAAACAA
Organism: Torreya grandis; assembly: GCA_037957365.1. Taxonomy (NCBI): domain Eukaryota; kingdom Viridiplantae; phylum Streptophyta; class Pinopsida; order Cupressales; family Taxaceae; genus Torreya; species Torreya grandis. The sequence goes on along the minus strand of JARHVA010001462.1, from coordinate 640,015 downwards.
GGACTATACTTAACAATATTTTGGGAGTTATTGACAATATGAAAGGTGATGTGGATATATCTCTACCATAATGATGATATCTAAAATTAAAAACCTCCTTGAAATGTTCAAAAAACCTTGATGTATACCTAAAGCACCATTTAGCTACTTGATTGTAGTTCCTTCTCTGCTATAGCTATAGGTCATCATTTTATGATTCTTGAATCATTCAAATATTGACAAATGTTTTTATTTGAGTTTCCATTTTTATTCCATATAATTCATACTTCCTCATCATAATATACCCCCTCTTGAAATAAAAATTTATCAACCCACTAAACTTGACTATCCTTTATGGCTTATAGTTTGTCCTTAGTGGCTGTGAGTATTTAGGGTGAACTTGATTAAGTTGATGTGTGTTTGAAGTCATATATTATAATATTTTTATAATTTAATCATAATTATCTTGATTAAACTTACATTTTATCATAACTAACATTAGGCCATTATGCTTCAAACCTTGAGAATCCTTTACATAACACTGTCTATTACATTGACTGTAGGTTAATTTTTTGAGTGCACTTAGCTGTTAGCCTCTTGAGAAACATGACCTACATGAATTCAACCCATTTTTGGTATATCATTGATTTAAAATCATAATTAATACCTTTTAAATCCCTATTCAACTTCACCTTCTTTAGAATAGTCTCATATTTCCTCATCTTGACTATGTTTTTGACCTTCCATGCATGTACAGACTATGCGTTGACTCTGAGGAAGTTTTAGGAAGTTTACCAACACCCAAAGTGTTTTTTAGAGTTTTATATCATGATGATTCACCTAAAAACTTCAACAACATCTTGAAGGCCTAAATCATGTAAAAACTCTCTTGAAGTCATTTTCAAGCATGGTTCACCTACTTGACTATAGGTGTCCTCTATGTGGGTTGGCTATAGCTTGTATTTTAGTGTTATTTATTATTATTCAAGGCTTAAATATATCCTTCTTGAGAATAATTTTGAGGTCATTCATCACAATGTTTATCTATTCATTTTGGTGGTCAATCTCCACAAGCCTTGAAGTCAAAAAAGAACTTGACTAATTTAGCCTTAACTATTGGAGCCTTAAAAGTCTTATAGGGTTTTATAGAGGAACTTGACCATATTATAGTACCTATTCCTAAATAAATCATGATTAAAACCATTATATTTTTATTAATAACCTTTTAAACTTCCATCGATGCTTCATTTAAAAAATTCAAAACAACCTTCCCTCAAACAATTGTTAGACTATCTTTATTGATCCATGCATGTCACTAGTTTATGACTGTTGGTAAGTAGTGCCTTCAAGATATCTAAAATTATTGAATGACCATCATCCCATATTATTGTTTTTGACTCCTCCTAGCAATTTATCATGATATAGAGGTGAGATGGAAGGTGGTAAAGATGATGGATGGTGAAGAAACATGAATGGAGGGTGGAAGAAGCATGAACACAATGGGATATGGCTATGTATGATTGTGATATGGGGATGAAAAACATAGAGGTGGAAAGGAGATAATAGGAATATGTCAAGACCAAATTGAGAGTCATATGCAAGCATGGGAATATCTTTGAACACATATATGAATTTAGAGGCCATTAAAGGAAGATAAGGAGGTGAAAATGAAACCTAGGTTTCTATAAAAACCTCAAAATATACTAAATTTCCTTTAAAAATGCTAAATAGGACTATTAAGATGATTTGAGAGCATGATGGGATAAGAAATGAATCCTTGGATACTTCTTAAGAAAAATTGATTGAAAACCCTGATAACATGAAGGAAATCCATGCCATGGAGAAAACCAAGCAATCTTGAAAACTCTCTCTCTCTCTCTGTGAAACCATACAATTTATCTTTGAAAGATGCTCAATTATAAATTACACTTCTTATATTTGTGATATTTGTTTGAAATTTATATGTGTGGATAAGTACTAAATTAGGGCATGAAATGGTGAATGAGGTTCCCAAGAATCTCTAAAAACTTTAATTTTCTTGAAATGTTTCCCTGGTGAGGAGAAATTGAAGGAAATCAGTTGCCTTCATGGATGAAAGACTATAAAAATTAGCCTAAATTTAAATGGATTATTCATGAGGGAGAATAAACCTATTCTAGAACCACTTACTCCATCAATAATCCTTATGAATCTACTTTCTTTCCCCAAAAATTTAGCCCTATACATTCTCTCTCTAATCCATAACATCATCAAACCTGTAAGGTAGTCTCTACGTACAACTAGCCAATTGTCTTGACATGATCAGTTTTGGGAATGAATTGCATCTAATTTCCATAAAATTCTTCATGGACTTCTATCATATCCTCTTTCTCTTATTTTAGGCTTTATCTATATATAATTATATACGGATCCATACTTCTTGAAAAATAAATGAAATAAGCTTTTTCTTTGATTTTTAAAGATAACTCAAGCCTCCACTACCAAGATTAGAATTTCATAGAACATCCACAAATCTCTTTCATGTATTAACACCATAATTAACCTTTTTCACATTTTATTTAGCCAAAAATGGCACATGTGGGCTCAAAATGGGTCTTTTTGGCTTAAAACTACATTAAAAGATATTTTTGACTTATGAAACCTTAGACTTAGGATATGTCATGGAATTAAATAGATTTAAAGGTATTTGACCCTATTTATGACCTTTTCATAAAACTAATTTTATCACTTAAATACCAAAAAGCTTTCATTTTAGGTCAAAAGACTCAATTTTAAACCAATTTGAATGGGCTCAACAATACTAGGAAAAGTTTTGGATTGTAGGGGTTGGTATTTGGCCTTAACAGGCCAAATCACCAAAAATTTTGGTGACTTATAGGGGTTGAATACCCTGATGATCACAATAACTCACTATATTTGATATGACAATGATAATCTAAACCATAACAACTTGACTTGATGACTCTTAGGATGCTAGACAAACTCTTTTGCAGTTTAAAACACTCCTTCTGACAATAACAACAAGACCAAAGGAAAAAACAACTAAACTAGGACAACTAATCTATGAAAACAAGAAAACTCAACAAAATGGAAGTAAACTACTACTTGTGCTATTCACTTATTGAAACAAAGAAAACCTAGAACAAATAACCTGAAGTGATAAGCTTTTCTCAAGGGTCAAATGGAAAGTTATTTGGTCCACTGTAGAACCTTAAAGTGTGATTTATTACTTTTGATGGCTTCTTCTTTTAGATAGGAGCACTTGTATGTTCATGTCTTCTAAATGAGGTAGCTAAGCCTTCTACTTCCATGATTAGGTATATGTATTGGAGATATGGATCCAATACCAAATCATCCTTTAACCATATTCTTCTTTCTTGCATCAATAATGATAATTCTTATTCATTTATGGGATAATGATGATTTGTCTCATTCTCATTCAATGATTGTATTGGAAACTCAACTAGTATGATTGGATTGGTGTCTTCATTGTACCCCATTTGATGTAATGACTTGCTAATATCTTCAAATTCTAGGTAGATGTTCAAACATGATTGTAATATGTCATTAATCTCTTCTTGATGAACAATTATAATAGTACTGTTTACAAGACATTCCTTAATATCCATATGGGTTGGAGATGGACTATCAAAATTTGCACAAAAACCCTCTAAGTCATACTGAAACCCATTTTCATCATGATTAATTGAAATGACATGAAATTAATATGAATCATTACCATTTAAAATCTACTGATCACACATTTTAAACCTTTTAGTAGAGTCATATGAAGGTTCTTGATTTGCTGCACTTATTTCATCTTCATCTTCAATAGATAATGGCATCTCATCTATCCACTCAAGATCCACCTCATCTTGCCTTGGAATCTCAAAAATATCATTTCCCTCTTAAATATCCAAAACATTGGTGGAATCTTTAGATGAATCCCTAACTTGTACTATCTCATCATTCAAATTTGCCATCTTAAGCTCTTTAGTTTCACTCAAGAACTCATGGTACAACTACTACCAATGATCCTCAACATCATGAATATTCTCCATATTAGTAATGAATCTATTTTAGTTATCTTCATGGCTTCCTTTTAGAGGAATATTTATCTATAACTCATTATTATCAGTTATTACAAGCTATTGAGAAACCTCTTGCAACTCATCTTCTTTGTTATTATGAAAGACCAAATCATGCTTGTCCTTTCCAAATGGTGTCCCAATAATGATTTCTTCTTCTTGGTCACTCAAGTCACCTTCATTTTATGTCTCTTTAGCTACATCTTCTTCACTTTCCTAAAAAAGAAGAGGTTCTTACTCCAAGAGTGGAATGGTAGATCCCTAAAAGTATTCAATAAGATGAGAAAGGTCCAAAAAAATTACCATAGATGCTTGATTTTGCTCATGGAGCTACTCCTCTTGGATCACCTTCACCTCCTCTCTCTACTACAATATTTCTTGAATGGATTTCCATGAAGGAAAAGTCTTAAGATTTTGAGGAGGAAGGAGTGGAGGTTGATTGAATTCCTGCTTGCTCTTGACTTCAATATCTTGAGTTATGATTAAATATTCTTCTTTTTCCATGGACTATTATACCTGATTCTAAGTCATGAACTTGAGTTTAAAATTTTTTACTCATAAACTTGTTATTTCTATGGGTGAGAAAGAAGGAATTTTCTGTTGTGTTGCCTTTGTAACTTCCATTGAATGCTAAAGATGTTGATTTACATGCTTAATCTACTTGGCTAGGTGAGCTTTAAAATCATGGACCAATTGGTTAGAGATGCCTCCCTAAAAAAAATGAAGATGAAGGATCCTATATGATCTATTGTGAAATCTAAAACATACTACTAATTGTGATCACCTTGGTGTCTCTCATAGACCACCAACATCTCTTTAATGCCTACAATTAGACCACCTATGTCTATAATATCAACACTAAAATTTGAATGACCTTAACTTATGAAAGATGCACATACCTCTTTAGCCTACTAAAAATTATCTCTCATGTTCTAAATTTCATGCTTATAAATATCCTATCCATAGCTCTTCCTAGTGTCTATACTTACCATCTATTTCTCATAGCTAAATAGGGTTTGTTTAAAGCTTGAGATGGATAATTTTAGGACTTGATTGGAATGATCAGGAAAATAAAAAGATTTATGAGAGTTTTTATAAGACTGGTATGAGATTTAATACTACTGATAAGGTTCTAAATATGGTTAGTGAAGCTCATCATATGGCTAATATGGATCATGGTAGGAGTAATATGGGTCATGAGGATCATACTGGAATTAATGATAAGGAGAAGAATGACATTTTTTTCTCTATAGGCTACCATAACCTATAAAATCATGAAGATAACTAAAATTATGAACAAAATATGCCTTTTACCTTTAATATAAGGACCATATGAGTACTTGAAATTTATTCTAAAGACCCTTATGCTATAAATTTGTACTCCAATGGCTAAATTTATGTCCTACTAGGTGTGCTAGAACTAAACTTAGATAACACCCTACTTGAAGGATGATAGATTGTTCTAAAAATCCTTCACACCTGGACTAACACTGGAATGATATAAGGTGTGGGATACCTAAACTCAGACAAGACCTCTAGTTTTGATGAGGCTAGCTCCTCTGATGTATCACTTTGCTCACTTTTGACAAAATGTACTATACTTTCAAGATGAAAATGGGGAGAAGGATAACTAAAAAGGAAATATAAGTTATTGATGGTGATACACCTATATTTCTAGTTCATCCACTCTATTTGAGCTCTTAAAATACTGATAAGACAATCAAATAAATAAATCTACAACTCTCAGTGACTCCTATTCATCAATATTTCATATAGAAGTTTCATCAAGTGATCTAAGCATGGGATAAATGATGGAATAGGCATGATTTAAGGCACTAAATAGTCAACTATATCCAATTTATCTCAATCAAATGACATCAAACATTGAACATAACCTGCATAAGTTAGCATACTAGTAGCTAGGTGAGATCAAAACCTGCAAAGGGAGAAAATACTGCCACATGTTCAAATCAACTAACATAAAAACACTATAATATAATATGCAAATATGAAAATATTCATTATATTATCTTAGATGGTTACAAATCTCAATCTTGGTAGAGTCTATTCATGCCCAAGAGAGGATCCTTGAAAAATGGCTTCAAAGCTTGAATATATAACAAATAGCAGAAGTAAGAAGAATCTCTAGCCAATGTGGTGTAGAGGTTAGAAGAGGAGGTCAAATCCACATTAACTCTAGTCAATTTTTGAGTTTAATTTAATAATAATATCCTTTAATAAATCTCCTTTGTTGAAAATCTTGCATAATCTTCCTTTTGGCATTGGAAAAGAAGGGTGGGTCCATCTTTGACTTGTCAATCCCTTTTGCATGACATTTACACCAATATTTGGTTTTTGACTCCACTTGAAGTGATTTTAAGTTGATTATAAGTCCTCATTTGCATGAAAACCTTGAAAGATTCATGAAATTGGTCAACTAGTCAATTGAAGTGATGATTGCTTCTTAAGGACTAGTTAACTCTACTTGAACTCCTCTTACATGAAATGTAACTTATGGAACTAAAAGTGTATGATATATCCTCTTGAAAATATATATAAGTGTCATGGAAACTCTATGTCATCTCCTTGATATTCATTCAATGCCAACTTCTTCTTTGATGTTTGATCAAATAGGCCTGCTAGGTGAATTAGTCCTAATAGCCTACTTTTTGCACTTGAAATCCATTAGAAACTATAATAAAACCATGAAACCTGAAAATAAAATGAGATTTATACCTTTAAAAACACCTCACACCATGATATAGGTGTTCTTGATGAAGAAAACTCTTTCCACTCATTCACCATGGTTGACTAGGTCAATTCTACCTCATTTTTCTATAGAATAACTATTTTGAAGAAGTTGATAAGGGCACTTTCAGGTAGTTTTGTAACCAATTGATATTTTGGTATGAATAAAAATTCTCATGATTCAACATCCATGGATTTGATTTTATGTAAACTACCTTGTACCTTATTTTTCATGCTTTTTCTTCAAAAAACCTAATTTTCACCCTAATCCTTATACCTCTATACAAAAAAATGGAATTTATGGGATAATTTCTGAGTTTTATTTATGTTTTAAAAGGTTTTAGGTTTATCCATGAGGTTTTTATTACAATAAAACCAACTTTTCTCAAAACTGGTCACAATGAGTGTTTGGGAGGGTTTTGGAGTTGAATCTTCTTAATGATGATTCATAATTTAAAGTCCTCCAAATCCAAAATTATGTCAATTAATGTCTATTATATATAACTCCTCAACATCTGCAAAAATATTGGGCTCCCATGCAAAATATTTGAAAAGATATCATGTGAAGGAAATTTTCCTATAGGGTTTGCAAGCATTATGGACATGCTTACACTCTTAGTGATTACACATAAAGAACATACCCTCAACAAAAATTAATTATTAATTTATTATAAGTGAATAGGCTTCATAAAATAATTCTAATATAATTTTTCCAAACTCTTCATGTGGTGAAATATATGAGCATTTGATTAGGTGGCTTGAAAGGGTGTCTAAAACTATAGAATTTGAATTTATCCTCATGGATGAATATAAATCATCCATTACTTCTCCCTAATTCAAAAAATCATAATTATCCCTTTTCCATGGCATAACACCATTTTGTAGGTGTCATCTTTCTTGATAGGTCAAGAAATGTCTTTTTGAACTATAAGCCTACTTGCTTGATTTAGTCCTCAAGGGTATGGTTTACATTTAATTTTGGAGTTTGGACACTATTTAAGGAATTATTAAGATTTATTAACATGTTCCATTATTTTCAAGAATTCCACTAAATATCCAACCATTCTAAACACCTTAAACCCCTCAAGAAGCCTACCTACTCCAATGGTGACATTTAACATACATGCTGATGATTGTGTCAAAATAGTGGGAACTTACACCTATGAAAATAATTCTCCAATGGAATTATTATATTTATTTTGTCATAATTATGAGGTGTACCAAATTTGGGGTCTTAATTCCATGTGTAGGTTCCTCAAAATTACCATTTCTCTCAAGATAAGCTCATGTGTTTGACTGTGACTATAATTTGGTGTTTTACCATGGTTTTTGGGTTATAATAAAGATTTTTAATCTTTTATTAGGTAATAAAAAACCCATTTTTAGTAGTTTTACCCTTCATTTGATACCTCACAATCCTCCATGCTAACTTATGTTACTTTGTACCTCCTCAAATGACCTCATGTAATTGTATTTCAATAGTACTATAGGTGGAAGTATGAGAAAATGGAGTATTTGATATAATTCACACAAATTTATCTCCATAATGACTATCACCTTAATTATAATCACCATTCACCCTTATTCTAGTAATTTTTGACTTCAAACAAGGTCTTCAGGATTCAAATAGTCAACTTTCGTACAACAGGCCTATAGGTTTTGACTGTGTTGACATGTTCAAAGGTTCATCATGATGATATGACCAATGAATTCATAATTTAATACCTAAATATACAATTCATTATGAAGGTAATTATATGTACCACTATGCTTCTCATCCTCCTTCATACTTATAACATGACTATGTTGGTATTAGAGCCTTTGTATGGTTGTAGGTACAACTTATGAAGTGGATGGATGTATGCATTAGTGTTTAGATCCTCCCCTATTATGTTATTTATTAGTTCACATAATTTTTTCTCTTTAAAAATCCTTTTTAAATCAATATTCTCTAAATACTATTGTGTTTTATTATACTTTTTAGCTTGAAGGATGTTTAGCCTTAAGATGGTTATAGTTGTCTTAAAAAATGACAACATGTAGTGTTGTCTTTGCATTAAAGCTCATAAAATTAAAAAATTTGACTCCATTTCAAAAATTCTCCTCAAAAATAGAAAATAAACTCATTTATCCTTAAAGCATATAATCCTTCTTTATCTCTCTTGGTGAGAAGTTAGGTTAACATGGTTCTAGGGCTTTATAAGCCTATTGTAGGTGTAGATTAGTGTGTCTAGACACATCTCATGATTTATTATAATTTTTAGCTTGAAGGATGTTTAGCCTTAATATGGTTATAGTTTTCTTAAAAAATGACAACATGTAGTGTTGTCTTTTCATTAAAGCTCATAAAATTAAAAAATTTGACTCCATTTCAAAAATTCTCCTCAAAACTAGACAATAACCTCATTGATCCTTAAAGCATATAATCCTTCTTTATCTCTCTTGGTGAGAAGTTAGGTTAACATAGTTCTAGGGCTTTATAATCCTATTGTAGGTGTAGATTAGTGTGTCTAGACCCATCTCATGATTTATAAGCCACTTCAACATTATTATTCCCATGAACCACTCTCTTTAACACAAACCTCACCATTAATTACCTTGATCTCTTGACCTTCAAAAGGATGAACATATGAATGTGTATATTTTTGAAATCCCTATCTATCTCTCCCTTGAACTTGTTAAAGTACATCTCTTCTTTTCTCTTTGAATTATATATGAACCCAATTTATAACTCTAATTTCATATTAACAACTTGAAAGATGCTATAGGAAATCCTATGTTCCTTTATTTTTGATAGGTTTAGTACTTGTAAAAATAAGGACTATACTTAAAAATGTTTTGGGAATTCTTGATAATATTAAAGGTTATGTGGATTGATATTTTCCATCATGATGATCTCTAAACTTAAAACCATCCTTGAAATGTTCAAAAAACCTTGATTTATACCTAAAGCACATTTAACTACTTAAATAGAGTTCCTTCTCTGTGCTAGATGTAGGTCATCATTTTATTACTCTTGAATCATTAAAATATTGAAAAATTTTAATCTTTGAGTTACCATTTTTAGGCCATCTAATTCATACTATACCCCCTCTTGAAATTAAAATTTCTCAACTCCCTAAACTTGACTATCCTTTGTGGCGTATAGGTTATCCTTAGTGGTTGTAAGTGAGTATTTAGAGTGAACTTGACTAAGTTCATATGTGTTTGAATTCCTCTCTTAGACTCTATTTATAATTTCATCCTCATTATCTTGATGAAACTTCCATTTTCCCATAACTAACATTAGGCCATTGTTCTTCAAACCTTGAGAATCCTTTACATAGCACTATCAATTCCATTAACTGTAGGTTACTTTTATGAGTGTAATTAGTTATTAAACTCTTAAGAAACATGAACTACATGAATTCAAACCCTTTTTAGGTCTATATTTGATTTCAAATCATAATCTATACCTTTCAAAACCCTATTCAGCTTCACCTTCTTGAGAACAGTCTCATATTTCCTCATCTTGACTATGTTTTTGACCTTCCATGCATGTACAGACTATGCATTGACTCTGAGGAATATTTAGGAAGTTTACCAACACCCAAAGTGTCTTTGAGGTTTTCATATCATGATGATTCACCTAGCAACTTCAACAACCTCTTGAAGGCCTAAATCATGCAAAAACTCCATTGAAGTCATTTTCAAGCATGGTTCACCTACTTGGCTATAGGTGTCCTTTGTGTGGGTTGGGTGTAGCTTGTATTTTAGTGTTATTTATCCCTATTCAATGCTTAAATATATATTTCTTTAGAATAGTGTTGAGGTCATTCATCACAATTTTTATCTATGTATTTTGGTGGTCAATCTCCACAAGCCTTGAAGGCATAAAAGAACTTGGTTGTTTTAGCCTTGACTATTTGAGCCTTAAAAAGGTCGGTAGGGTTTTATTAAGGAATTTTACCCTCTTATACTACCTCTTCCTAAAAAAATAATGATTAAAACCATTTTATTGGGCTTAATAGACCTTGAAATTTCCATTTATGCTTCCTTCAGAAAATTCAAAACATCCTTCCCTCAAACAACCATTTGACTATCTTTATTGATCACTATAGGTCATTATTTTATGATTGTTGGTAAGTAATGACTTCAAGGTATCTAAAATTATTGAATGACCATAGTTCCATCTTATTTTTATTGACTCCTCTTAGCTATTTGTCATGAGATGGAGGTGAGATGGAAGGTGGTAAAGATGATGGATGGTGAATAAGCATGAAATGAGGTTGGAAGAAACATGAACATAATGGAAGATGATTGAGTATGATAGTGATATGGAGATGAAAAACATGGAGGTGGAAAGGAGATAATAGGATTATGTTAATGATGCCACCAATTGCTTACTTTTATAGCCCCATCTATGCTTAGTCTATGTCTTTTTTTATGTAAATCCCATAACTATCCATCACTAATGCAAATGAATGAATGAATTTATGATTTCATATGTTCATTGATGTGTGTGTGTGTGTGTGTGTGTGTGTGTGTGTGTGTGTGTGTGTGTGTGTGTGTGTGTGTGTGTGTGTGTGTGTGTGTGTGTGTGTGTGTGTGTGTGTGTGTGTGTGTGTGTGTGTGTGTGTGTGTGTGTGTGCGCGCGCGCGCGTGTGCACATGCGTGTGCGTGTGTGTGTGTTATGTTATGAATTATTGATGGCTTCCTTGATTGAATTATATTGGTATGAATTTATCATTATTTATGGCTTTCCTTGATTGAGTTATATTGGTATGAATTTATCTAACAATCATTTGGAGGGTCATGAAAAGATATAGAATCTTTCTAAGCCATAGCTACTATAGGCTACTTTTAGCAACTATAGGCTTCACCTACAGGTTACCCATAGCCATTGCAGAGTGCCCACAACAACTATAGGCTTCACCTATAGGTTTCATATAACCACTATAGAATACCCATAATAAATTTAGGCTTCACCTATAGGTTACCTGTAACCATTGTAGAATATCCATAGCAACTATAGGCTTCACCTACAAGTTGCCTACAACCATTATAGAATACCCACAGCAACTGAAGGTTTCACCTACAAGTTGCATGTAGCTATTGTAAAGTGCTTATAGCCACTATGCAAAGTAGAGTCATTATTAATAACATCTTGTAGACACATCTAATTATCTTGGGAAACTGAATGAATGATTGGGAAGAATCATAGTTATTTTATGGATTCCCTATATAGAAGGAGACATTGGATGTGCTACCAAAGATGAGAAAGACAAGGACAATGAGAAAAGGCAAAAAGAAATAAAACATAAAAATAGTATGCCTTGTCTCTAACCTTGTCAAACCTAAAATAAGTAACTTTGGTTACTAACCATTTAAAGGTTGACTGGAGTAGTTTCTAAGTATTTTTATTTTTTCCTAGTTTGGTGTTTTTGGTTATGAGTCAATAAACTACCTTTTGTATTTAAACATAGGACCTAGATAAGACTAGGAGTTAGATAATTTTGAGGAGATAATAGCAAAAGTTTTTGAACTATAACATCTATATTCAAAATTGAATAATGATAAAGTTGAATTTGTAAGAAGTTTGTGAATTTTCTTAGAGAGGGATTGGAGCTCAATTTTGAACAAGAAGGGCCCTCTCAGAATGAGCTGCTATGAAGATCCTGGCCCTCTTTATTTATTAGTGTGTTGTGTAAGTTGATTTTACTACTAAGTTTGATTATATAAGTGTGATGCATATATGGTACATAAGTGTGGAATAGTTCTATAATTACGTCACAATAGTTTCATAATATATCTATTTGATAAATTCAATATAATACAATTGGAAAAGCAAGTTGATTTCTAAATTAGTAATTCATATATAGTGCTAACACTCTTGAAAATATTATGTACCTTGGGTTGACAATTAATGTTTAATCAAACTAGTGAATCTGGTAATCACTAGGTAATTAGTCTGCACAACATTTTGGCACCATTGTCAGGGAAGGTGTCAATTAATCATTAATTTTTTTTTGGTTAATGCATTATTCTACCCAATTGAGCAAGTTGAGTGAGGAAACTATGGTGTCTTATTCTAGATGTCTAATTTTTTGGACATATAGTTCTTGTTGGACAAGTCGAGTGAGGGCACTATGGTGTCTTATGTTAGATGTCTAAGTTTCTAGAAGTAAACAATGTATAAGTTACTTAATTCATGTTTATAGAATTTATTTCTTGAGAAAGTGATTTATTTTAGACAAAGTGTGATTTAAATTTTCCTACTTTCATTTCTTTCTTTTTATAATAAATTTTCCTTCTTTCATTTCCTACTTTCTAGAATAATTTTTTCTATTTTCATTTCCTACTTTCTAAAATATTTTTTTCTGCTTTCAGTAGTTAATTTTTTTAATTTATAGAAGTAGAATTTCAATTCCTATTATTTTGATTTCAAAATTCATTAATTTTTGAATTATTTAAAAAAAAAAATTGGTTTGAAATAACCCCCTTAAAACACACAAAAATGAAAAAATACTAACTCTATGCAGGAAGGAATAGGATAATTAAAGGAGTGACATAACATTTATGTAGAGAGAAAGAGATTTTCAAGGGATATTCTTTCCAAACAAGCCACAAGTTGCTACTAGTAAAGAAGCACAAATACATGTAGCAACTAAGAACCCTATTAAAGAATATACCATAAGCTAGAAAGCTCTTGAAGAAGAGAACACTACAAACTAAAGGAGGCAGCTTGTAAAAGAAACATTATTGGATATGAGAAAGGAATAAAAAGTAGAAGTAGCATTAACTTAGTTGGTAAGAAGAAATGAAGGAGAGGAACTACATGAACTAGACACTCTAGAGAGTAACATATTTAAAAAAATTTATTTAGGATTTTTTTATCAAATCAAAGGAAGCTCAGGAGAATATTTAGATCCTTCATCTAGTAAAAAGACTAAAGATCAATAGATAAACATTTATTATCATGCTAACTAAGGAATTGACATAAATTTTAAGGATGAGATCCTGAGTAACTTTGGTATCTATATCATAATAAGAGCCATCATGAGCAGAGAAGGAGAATTTATGGAGGACAATGGGACTCTAGACACAGTTACTTTTGAATTTCCTATTCTAGATTCAACATACATAACACAAATGAAAAACATTCAGCCCTTAGCCTTGCCCAAATTTAGAGGTACATTATCAAAAGACCCAAACACATTCTTATTAGAATTTGATATCCTCTATAGAAGCTATGACTATAGGCAAGATACACAAAAATTAAAACTTTTTCTAGCTACTCTCAAAGACATATCACTTCACTGGTTTATGGGACTAGGTAGTAATTCAGTCCGCACTTGGGAGGACATGAAAAATAATTTTTTGGAAAAGTATCAGGAATATGGAAGAGGAAGAAGTTAGAGGAGAAATGACATCTTCAAGATGACTCAGGAGGGGGATGAATCCTTAGAGGACTATATTGAACAGTTCATGTTCACTATACAAAAATTCAAGCAAAGTGCAATTAAAGAACCTTTGAAACTCATCTTCCTAAAAGGAGTCAGAGAAGATTGTTTGGAAGCCTTAGACCTAATTAGTGGAAGAGATATTTCTCACTTACCATTCTCAAATATCAAATAACTAAGCAAGAATTATTCTATAACTGCCATAAACAAGTCAAGAGCAACAAACTTCTATTTGCAGCTACAAATGGCCTATCAAAAACTAATGTTAGTAACCTACTATAGGACATGAAATAGGATATCATTATCCATTTGTCAACCCAATTAGATATACTGCACTCAAGGTAAAAGAAATTATCTTTAGATCTAGCCTTAACCATTTACTTTCCAAACTATAAGAAGAAAAAGGTTGATTATAGATGTCACAAGGTTCAGGCTAAAGTAGCTCACATCACAACTAAATAACTTTAAATAGTAGAGCTATATGCTATAGTAGGAGATAGTGACCAGGTTTTCTATGTTACACAAAAAAATCCATGGGTTCAATAACCACCTTATCAAGGTATGGGACAAAATCCACCTTTTTCAAAATTTACCTCCTTTAATTCATAATTTGCAAGTGCTACTACTAATTAGACTAGTCCTTGGATGAACATTTAACCTCCTAATTCTAGCTAAAAATCACCTCAAGAAAGCTACCCCACCATATTTTGGTAGTTTCCATAATGTGTATCCCCATATTGGATGAAATTTTGGCAACCACCCTAATGACCACCCTTCACAAACTAGTGACATCAACCTTGGAGACCTAACCAACCATGGGGAATCTCTCTAGGAGGATGTCTTCCACAACAATAATAACCTCCTAATCTTATGCCCAATATAAAAGCTGAACCCAAGCCTAACTAGCTACCTACCCAACTTGTATATAATCCTAAAAATAAGCTAGTGTAATCCACATTTAGTACTAAGCCTATTCAGTACCTGGTATACACGATGAACATCAATAAACTTCACCTCCATTTAGGGAAAGTTTTACCACCCCCAATAATAAGGGAGTCAGATGATGAAACCCTAGAGGAACATGGTAACCCACCTCCATCACCTAAAAAAAATCTAAACTAGCAAATAAAACTATAGATGAAATAACCCCCCCATTTATAAAACATCTCAGCCTTCAACACCATACAATTGAACCTAAGTTTGATTTCATGGGATAGATTAAAAACTTTTACATCAAAATTCCTCTATTCCAAACCATCAAAGATGTACCCATATATTACAAATATGTTAGAGACTTTTATCTATGAAAACCAAGAAGGAAGAAAAAATATCCCAATACTGTGCATGTGATTGGCCAACTAGTAGACATCATGCTAGGGAACACCCTACCAAGGAAGTATTCAAATCCTAGATGCCTGATAGTAATAGTCCAGATCTAAGACCAATAGCTATCCAACACATTAATCAACTTGGGGGCTACAATAAATATAATGAGAATTGAAACTATGCAAAAATTATAATTGAATAATATTCATCTCATATCTATACTACTACAAATGGCTGACAGGTCTATAGTTAGACTAAAGGGAATCATTGAAGATCTTATCATCATGGTATATTCTTAGGAGTATCCTATAGATTTCATTGTGTTATATCTTAAGCCTGATTTGGGTGGATAGCCCCTTATCTTAGGAAAATCTTGGCTTGCCACAGATGATGCCTTCATTAGATATAGAATAGGTAACATGATGATATCCAATAGATACCACACTAATAAAATAGTTATTTATCCCACAATACAATTAATTTTTACACCAAATCATACATTATGGGTTGAAGAAGATGAGGCAGATCAGCCTTCCTTAATTTTTATATTTACCATAGACCATGAATGCATATTGGATAAGTAGGAGAAGATACCATTCTCTCTAATGTTTTTCAGCATAATTACCAAACTTTTATAAACCTCAACCACTTGCAATGTGTTGAGTGCCCATTTTCTAGATTTTGAGAATTGGATAATTCTAATGCATCTGTACCAAAAACATTCCACTAGCTACTGCCTCATAACTGCAACCAAACTAGATCTATTAGCAATATGGAAATAATGAAATCACTCTCATAGCAAATTGAAATCTCTCTAGGGAAAACATTACTTATTAGTAGCAAGTTGGAGTTAAATGAGGAAAAGAACCTAGTCAGTATGTTTCATGCCAACCAACATGATTTTTCATATGATTATGAGGATATGAAATAAATTAGCTCAAAAACATGCACACATCATATTTACATCAAATAAGAGTGCCAACCAATCAGAAAACCACAACATAGGATGAATCTAGCTCTTCGAGAAATAGTCAAAAGAGAATTATAAAAAAAATTGACTGCTAGATTTATATATCCTATCTCTGATAGTGAATGGGTGTCACCTTTGGTAATTGTACCAAATAAAAATAGAGAATGGCATATATGCATAGGTTATAGGGAACTCAACATAGCAATTAGGAAGGGTCATTTTCCTCTACCCTTCATTGACCAAGTATTGGACACACTAGTAAGGAAAAACTATTTTGCCTTTTTGGATGGCTTCAGTGGTTACAACTAGATTAGAATTGCTCTTGAGGACCAAGAAAAGACTACCTTTACTTATCCCTAGGTTAATTTTTATTATTCTATATTACCCTCTGGGCTATGTAATACTTTGACCACATTCCAGAGGGTTGTCCTAAGTATCTTTACAGATATGGCTAATGAATGTGTAGAAATATATATGGATGACTTGACTATCTATGGAGAGACATTTGATGAATGCCTCAAAAACCTACAAAAAGTAATGCAATGCTGTCAGGAGCACCATTTGTTTCTTATTCATAGGAAATGCTATATGCTTATGATATAAGGTATTATCTTAGGCCACCACATATCTACTATAAGAATTAATGTTGACCCTAAAAAAACCAACACCATTAAAAACTTGACTGTTCCTCAAAAACAAAAAGATGTTAGGAGTTTTTTAGGACATGATGGTTACTACAAGAGATTCATCAACAATTTCAATAAATTATCAACACTATTATTCACCCTTCTAGATAAAGATGTTGAATTTCTCTAGACTTGCTTGTGATACAACCTTTAAATAATTAAAGGAATAATTGACCACCACCCCTATTCTACGTGGTCATAATTGGAATATTCCCTTTCACATTCACATAGATGCTTTAGATACTACCCTTGAAGCTATGCTTGGCCAAAAATAGAAAGCACTCAATTATGCCATCTATTTTATATGCAAAAACCTGTAGGTAGAAAAATTAAATTACACAGTTACTAAAAAAAGAGTTCTTGGTGATAGTCTATTCTATTAACAAGTTCTCTCACTACATCATAGGGTATTAGGTTTTCATTCACATATACCATGCAATCATTTAGTACCTTATGAACAAACCAACTATTCTAACTAGAGTGATAAGATGGTTTTTCTTATTACATGAATTTGATATCACCATTGTAGATAAGCATGGCAAGGACAATGTAGTGGCTAATTTTCTATCATGCTTGTAAACCCCTAAAGAGGATACCATAGTAGATGATTCATTTTTAGATGAGCACCTATTCTCTCTCACCCTTACCACACCCTAGTATGCTGATATTGCTAACTACCTTGCAATAGGATTACTTTCACAACACTTCATCCCCAAATACAGGAGAGAATTAATTCACAAAAGTGCCAGATATTTATGGTTGTCTAGATTCCTATTATATACTAGACCTAACTCTATGATCAAAATATGTCTAAGAGAAGATGAAGTTCTAGATATCCTCAAAGCCTACCATGATGAACCCTATGGAGGACACTTTGTAGCCAAATATACAATAGTCAAAATTTTGAATACAAGATACTATTGGCCCTCACTCCATAAAGATGCAATAAGATATACTACTTATTGTGACAAATGTCAGCATATGGAAAGACCCACATATTCATATGAAATGCCTTTGCATCCCTAGATGGTGCTTGAACCATTTAAAAAGTGGGGCCTAGACTTTATAGGATATTTTGATCCAAAATCCAAAAATAAAGAGTACATCATTATCTATATTGAATATGTCACTAAATGGGTGGAAGTAAAGGCTCTTACACATGCTAGGGATGAGAAGGTGGCAAATTTCCTTTATGAATAAATATTTACTAGATATGGTGTGCCACATGAAATAGTCATTGATCGGGGACCCTAATTAATTACTAATTTAATAACTGCATTAGTCCAATAATATGAGATTAGGCATAAGAAATCAACTCCATATCATCCACAGTCTAATAGATAGGTGGAAGTCACCAATAGGGTGTTAGAAAATATTCTTACAAAGACTGTTAGTCTGTCTTGTAAGGATTGGGAGGCTAGGCTTCCTAAAGTTGTGTGGACTTACCGAATCGCATGGAAGACCACTACAAGATTCGCTTCATATAATTTGGTCTATGGAAAGAAACCTATCTTTCCCATTGAATTTGAGCATAATACCTTATGGAAATCACTAAAACTTAGGATGGATATATTTGAATCTTAGAAATAAAGGCTTATGTAGTTGAATACCTTAGATGAATATAGATAATAGGCATTACAGAACATAAAACTTGTACAATAGTAATGGATTGGATGGCATGACAGGCACATTAAGACTAGAAAATTATATACAAGAGATTGGGCCCTTCTTTTTGGCTTTAAATACAAGGACCACAAGGGTAAACTCTAGAATAGATGGCTTGGTCCTTTTGAGATTGAGCATGTTTTAGACAATGGAGCAATTCAACTCCAAACTATTTATCTAGTGAGATTCCATCTACTGGTCAATGGCCATAGACTCAAGTTGTATATAAGCCACTTATTAAAGAAGAATTTACCAGTCACATATGCTAATAGCTACAAGATGGATACAATTATGTCCTAGATAGGCATGTTGCCTCACTAGACAATGAGAGCATCAATCCACACTCAATTGAAGAAGGAGAGGAGGACATCCTTGCCCTCCTCTAGTATGATGAATGAGACCTTCACCTAGTCCTTGATAAGTCATATTTCTAAGTGACTTGGTTAGGACCATAAATAAAAATTCTATTAAATATAGTAGTTAGAGTTGTAAAAAATAATAATACAACAATGAAAACCTATTTTTGGGTGTTGTTGATAGCTTTTGGGTAGAAAACTAGCTTGCTGGCTACCTAGATCTATAAAAAGGGCCTAAGTAGAAAACTAAGTTGCTAGCTATTTAGGGGTAAAACAAATAAATAAATAAATAAGATAATTTGAAGAAGGAAGTAGAGAGAAGGTCATCCCTCAAATCCCAACTATTCACATAGGTTTTCTCCAGTTGATATGGGCATTTCTATAGCTACTACAGGTACCTTCTATGTAGTTAACCATCACTTTACAGCTTGCTATGGATAATTTTTTAGCTACTATAGCTACCCTCTCATGCCTATTCTCACATTTCTATAGAGCATAGAAGATAGATCCTCCTACATCTCTCATCAATGTCTTGGCTATTAGCTTTTGGGCATTACATGATAGTCATCAAAAAACCTCATAGAAGAATGAAGGAATATTGGAGAAACAAATGTCATATCTATTGTCTAAAACTACCCCTAAATACCAAGATATATAACCAAAACAAAGCATACAATTTCCCTTTTCACGTGGAAATGTTGTAGACCAAAATTTTTACCTATAGGGACACTCATGATTCATTTTTAGTTCTAGTCATTTTATGAAGATCATTTCACTATGTTGACCAATGAGATCTTATATTTCTTTAGCACATAGGTTCCATGTTGAAAACCCTACTAATTACTATAACTAATCCCCCATGCACAAAACCTCCAAGGCACAAGCAACATTCAGAATCCTATCAACCAGTTCATCTAGATGAAGGTCACTAGGTAGTAATGCCCTCGAATACCTACTTAAGATATTATATCCCATCACTTTGATAACTCATATTTTCAATTTCCACTTTTTGATATGATAAAAATCATTTATCCTCCAAGTCTTAGACCTTTGTTCCATGTGGACTATCCTACATCACATGCATGTGAGCTATAGGCATCATCAACACCTAACCATCAATGATTTCTCAATCACTTCAAAAAGGGTCCACTTCACTCTAGTTCTAACTTCTAACCCAATCATTGTGCACATTAATCATTCACATTCAAATATTTACATGCCAACACATGTGAGACTTTTTATATGTCACATCCAAAACACTGTTATTGAAAGGTACATTGTATCTTTCATCATTGAAAATGTCATTCATTATTCTAATATAGCACATATGGAATTAATAAAGAATATTTAATTATGACTTTATTCAATAATTCAAAAATTCTATCACATCACCTCTAAAACCTGTACTTCTATTCCTTATGATGACCCATCTTATCCCATACTTCTTACTCTATCCATGTCACTTGAGGACATGTGACAGCTCAAGTGGGGGGAAAATGCTATGATTTAAACCTCACATGCCACATAAACCCTTGATATGCCATAATTTTTAGCCTATAATCTCACATCCACCATTATTGAGCCAAACCCTACAACTTACAAACCCCATATTTGTCATTTTAGAATAAACCTACTATAGGTAGATTTCCATAGATCCAAAGAGTGTTCAACTAACTATTAGTTTAAGGTATTGATAGAGAAGTTAAAATGAGAGGGTTAGTCATGTGGAGAGATCCATCAAACCATAGGTACTTATGGGGAGACCAAGCCAGTTGGGATGTCTTCCATAGAGCTAGTTGGACTACCTATTTTGAATGGTTGTAATATTTTTTTGAGCCTCTTGCCAAGGAATTTATAGGTTATTTTTATGGAAACCAAGCCACTATATGTGGCATCACATTTATAGTTACTAATACCTTGGTGATCCAAGCAACTGGGCTGCCAAGCATGGGGGAAAATTTGTAGGATAGACCTAATGGCTAAGAGGCCAGGCAGTAGTTTTGTTAGATAAATGAAAGATTGGTATTAAAGAAAGGAGTTATAGAAAGACTTATTATAAATATAGAATGGAGAGAGATAACATCATATATTATTAAGTACATGACCTATGAGGGGAGTTATTCCCTC
Organism: Torreya grandis; assembly: GCA_037957365.1. Lineage (NCBI taxonomy): Eukaryota > Viridiplantae > Streptophyta > Pinopsida > Cupressales > Taxaceae > Torreya > Torreya grandis. The sequence goes on along the minus strand of JARHVA010001462.1, from coordinate 618,628 downwards.
ATTTACACTCTCTAGTTCAAAATTTTAAATCATTAAATACATAATAGAGTCATTAATGTTCCTAATTTTTGATGGAATATCTTGAAAAGAATGTCCAAAGAATATTAGAAGGGAACTAAAATAGCCCTATCTCACCACTATGTAATATGACTCATAATTAAATGAGTAATAGATTCTATCAGACTTGACCTCACTTGGGAGCAATTTCTGGCCCTAGAAAATATTGCACCCTAGCAAGAAGAAGGCACTAATGAGAGGAAATCCCCTAAGGAGCAACAATTAAAAACTATTCAGGAAGATGTTTAGGCACTAATACTACTAGTCAGCCCATAGCCAATGAAGATCCATGTGAGACTAATACAAGAAAGAAGAAGAGGAGAAGATTGGTCTTACCTCCTTCTGATACAGAGGAGGAAAGCCCACAACAACATGTCTCTTCTCCCATTATGTCATCACCTCAAGTTGATTCCTCCACACTATCTCCTAATGGATAAGAATAAGTTTCCTTGTCAACTAATGCACAAAAATGCAAACTCCATCATTCATCCCTCTTGCAAGGAAAATAAAAACCAAGGGGAAGAAACCCATATTGTTAGAAAGAAGGAGACATCCTCTTAGGAGATCTCAAAGGATGAAGAAATAAAAGACCACTCTAGCCTCCTTAACCATAGCCATTAGTGATGATGAAGAACCAAGTAAAGATCCTAGGCTTAAGAAAACTCTTGATGGATTTGAAATAGAAGAATGGTCTATTGATGAAGGATCTGCTAAGGCATAAGAAGAAGAATGGTCACCTTTCACATCTAGATGCACTGAAGAGGACATTGATCTCCTCAAAAACATTGGATACACAAAGGAAGAATTGAGAGAGGCAAAGTAACATGTAGGAGAAGAAGAATTGGTTGAAGAAGAGGTTTTGGAAAAAGGAAGAGAACAAGAAACTTTTTCTCATGATCAAGAGTTCCAAACATTGGAACAAGCTATGAAAGAAGCATACAGACTCAAAAATGAGATAATAGAACTGAAAGGAAAATGAGGAATTGAAATGCTTCTAGGAGCAACAAAGTTTGTATAACCCTCTAGGGACAAAGAGAAGAGAGTGGAGGAACCTAAAACATCTTCATCCACCTTGGCCATAGAAGCCCCTACAATAGAGTATGCTCTATCTTTGGTACCCTTCTATCAGAGATTTCATCCTCCATTACCCACTACACCAACACCCACTATAAAATAAGTTATTGATATGGATTTATCAACCACCACTCTAGTAGAGACTGATTATCTTTTGATTTTCCTAAAGGAAAAATTCAGTAATAATGAAGCCTACCAAAAAGAATTGATGTAGAGATTCAAGGGATATGTTGAATCAAAAGAACAACATGATGAATTACAAGAAAAATTGGAATTTTCTAAAAATAGGATTAGATATCTAAAATAAAATATTGGTAAATTTCATGAACTACTAAGGTATTGATGGAGTGTAGACCCCCTTCTTTGGAAGAAAAATGGTTGAAATTCAAGTATGATAAGATTTATAATGATCAATATTATATAGTCTATGACCCAAGATATATATTTAATGAGTATAGGCATGCTGATCCTAATATTCAAGTCCAGAGAAGTGAATTCTACATTCACCAATATGATATTCACAATGATATAGAATGGAATCCCAATATTTATTTGGGTGGTGTCCTGTTAAATGCATTTTCTTCATATGTTTTAAATGAAATTGAAAGAAGAAAACAAATGGAAGAATATCAAGAAAAGGAGGAAGAATACACCCTAATGATCAAGAGTGAATCCAAAGATTTAGATGTTGTAGTAGAAGAATGGATCTCATTTATGAACACAAATGCTCCATAGGAATGGGTTATCAGAAAATATGTGGAAGTCCAAAATAACTATTTGAGTCTCATGGAAGAAGGAAGATTTTTTTTTTGCCTACTCTCACAAATGAGAAGAAATCTTAGATGCCTTAAAAATGAAGAAACAAAATCCCCTCAAAACCTTAGGGAGGTCATCCACAGAATATACTTGTATATTGAACTTATTAGGAAGTGGAGAATGCAATGGTTGGGATTTATATTTCAACCCCTTATTTTTGGTTCCCAATCCTTGAATGGGAAAGAAATGTTCCAATTGATAGAGAGGTAGAGAAGAAAAGATGGGAACACATTGAAAATTCTAAAGGGTTTTATATATTGGAAGGATCAGGCTATCCTAAACCCCTAGACTTTAGAAAATTTTGTGGTTTTAAAATGTAACCAAGGCTCGATTGAGGTCGAGCAAGAGGCTAAGTAGGGAGAGTGATAAGGCCACCAATTTATTACTTTTATAGCCCCATCCATACTTAGTCTCTATGTTTTTCTATGTAAATCCCATAACTATCCATCACTAATGCAAATAAATGAATGAAGTTATGATTTTGTATGTTCATTGATGTGTGTGTGTGTGTGTGTGTGTGTGTGTGTGTGTGTGTGTGTGTGTGTGTGTGTGTGTGTGTGTGATGTTATGTTAAGAATTATTAATGTTTTTCCTTAATTTAATTATATTGGTGTGACTTTATCTAACAAGCATTTGAAGGGTCATGAAAAGCTATAAAATCTTGATAAGCCATAGCTAATACAAGCTACTCATAAAAACTATAGGCTTCACCTACAAGTTACCCGTAGCCACTACAAAGTGCCCATAAAAACTATAGGCTTCATTTATAGGTTACCTATAGCCACTATAGAATACCTATAATAGCTATAGGCTTCACCTATAGGTTTCCTATAGCCACTGTAGAATACCCACAACAACTATAGGCTTCACCTATAGGTTGCCTACAACCACTATAGAATGTTTGTAGCAACTAAAGGTTTCAACTATAGGTATCCTGTAGCTACTATAGAGTTCCTATAGCCACTATGAAAAGCAAAGTCATCATTGATGAGATATTGTAGACACATCTAGTTGTCTTGGGAATCTAAATGAACAATTGGGAATCTAGTTATTATATGGATTCCCTACATTAGACATTAGATGTGATAATAAAGATGGGAAAGACAAGGATAATGAGAAAGGATAAAATGAAATAAAATAGCATAATAATATGCCCTATCTCTAACCCAGTCAAACCTAAAACAAGTAACTTCGGTTACTAACCACTTGAAAGTTGACTGGCGTAGTTACTATTTTTTCCTAGTTTAGTGTTTTTGGTTATGAGTTAATAAAACACCTTTTTTATTTAAAGGTAGAACCTATATCAGACTAGGAGTTAGATAATTTTGAGGAGATAATGGAAGAATTTTTTGAACTATAGCATTTATAATCAGAATTGAGTAATGAAAAAGATGAATTTGTAAGAAGTTCATGAATTCTCTCAAAGAGGGATTAGATTTTAGTTTTGAATGAGGAAGGGCCCATTTGAAATGAGTTTCTTTGAATATCTTGACCCTCTTTAATTATTAGTGTGTTGTGTAAGTTGATTTTACTATTAAGTTTGATTATATAAGTGTGATGCATGCATGGTACATAAGTGTGGAATAGTTTCGTAATTTTGTCACATCAATTTCATAATATATCTATCTAGAAAATTCATCATAAATTCATTGTAATAAAACTAGAAAATCAAGTTGATTTTAGAATGAGTAATGCATATATAATGCTAACACTCTTGAAAAGCTTATGCACCCTGGGTTGATAATTAATGTTTAATCAGATTGGTGAATCTGGTAATCACTAGGTAATTAGTCTACACAACATATGCCAAGACCAAATTGAGATTCTTATGCAAGCATGGGTATATCCTTGAACACATATGAATTTAAATTCCATTGGAGGAGGATTAGGAGTTGAAAATGATATATATATTTCTTTAAAATGGTAAATTTCCTTAAATAATTTTAAACAAGCCTCTTGAGATGATTTGAGAGTAAAATGATGGGAAAATACATGAATATTTGAGAAAAATTATTTGAAAACCCTAATAACATGAAGGAAATCCATGCCATGGATAAAACCAAGGAATCTTGAAAACTTTTTCTCTCTCCAAAATTATACAATTTCTCTTTTAAAGCATGCTCAACTATAGATTATACTACTTATCTTTGTGAGCTTTGTTTAACTTGATATGTGTGGATAATGACTAAAATAGTCCATGGAAGGGTGGATTAGGTCTCAAAAATATTTTAAAACTTGAATTTTCTTGAATTGTTGCCCTAGTGAGGAGAAATTGAAGGAAGCTAGTTGCTTTCATGGATGAAAGACTACAAAAATTAACCTGAATTCAAATGGATGATTCATGGTCGAGGATAAATGAATTACAAAACCACTTACTCGATCAAGAATCCCTCTAAGTTTACTTTCTTTTTCCAAAAATTTAGACATGTACCTTCTTTCTCCAATCCATACCATCATCAAATCTACAAGGTAGTCTCTATGTACAAACTAGCCAAGTATCTGGAAATGACCAATTTTAGGCTTTTACTGCATCTAATTTCCCTAAAATTATTCATGTATCTTTGTCATATCCTCTTGCTCCTATTTTTGGCTTCAACTATATGGAATTTCATACAAATTTGTACTTCTCCTTGAAAAATGAATGAAATAAGTCTTCTCTTTGCTTTTTAAAGATAACTCAAGCTTACACCACCAAGATTAGAATGTAATAGAACATTCACAAGTATCTTTCATGTAATAACACCAAAATTATCCTTTTTCATGATTTATTTAGCCAAAGATGGCACATGTGGGCTCAAAATGTGTCTTTTTTGGCTTAAAATTACATTAAAAGACCTTTTTGAGTTATGAAATGTTGGGCTTAGGCAAATGTCATGTAACTGAATAGATTTAAAGGTATTTTAACCATTTTATGACCTTTTATTAAAAATCATTTTATCATTTAAAGACCCAAAATATTCCTTTTTAGGCCAAAATACTTAGTTTTAGACCAGTTTGAACGGGCTCAACAATACCAGGAAATGTTTTGGATTATAAGGGTTGGTATTTTGCCTTGACAAGCCAAATTACCAACAAGAACCAAGTATATGGTTTAATAAATGTGAAAATAGGTGTTAAATTTCACTAATCTCAAGCATTGTTTCACTTAGAAAAGATGAGTCATACACTACAAATGGATCTAAATTCAAACTATAAAATTTATAAAGTTGTTTGATATTTACTATTTTGATAAGACAAAAAACTTATTTTTTCAAAGTAGTAGATTGGATATGAATCTATATCATGCCCAATGTACTGTGTATAATTCCAAGTGTGATATTTTGAAAACCAATTCAAAGCCTTGTACCATATTCACATAAGTGTGTTTGTGATCAAGTAACTACAAGAATGGAGAACATAGACCATCAAAATGCCCCAATAGATTGATTTTTTTTTAATTTTTTCATATTATAAGTTGAAAAAACTAAAAATATATTATTTTTAAAAGGCTCATCATGATGCCCCCCTTTTGAGATGAGGGAGATTGCCTACAAAATCACTTATCTCAAAATAAAAAGTGAGAACATTTGTGAAAGATAGATAAATCATTGAAAATCATTTCACATAGATTGAATTTCGTATTGAAATCATATAGATGTATTAGTAAAGTATTTTAAAAATTGTTACATTTTATTTTATCATATACATTTTATATTGCATTTTAGTATTGAAAATGAAGCATGATAAGGACTTTATAAGTGTTTTGAATATATAGTTATGAGATATGTTTTGAAAAGTTTGAAGCATTTTAAGTATGTAGATATTATTGTGTATGATGTATATCATGGCACCATATATAGATAATTAGATACATAGTAGTGCATGATAGGAATCATGGCACCATAGTAGCCTAATAGAAATCATGTAGGCAAAGTCACACAATTATCATGAAAAAGGGGGCCAGAAGGTCACATACAAAGACATGTAAGATGTATCAAAGAGTATGAAATGTAATATAAATTAATACATCGAGAAAAAATCTAAATACAAGGGACATGAAAATTTAACATAATGAATATATGGCATGAAGGCCACCCATACAAGGCATGATTTTGCCATACAATCAATGTGTATGTTAAACATACACAAGGCCAAAGACCACATATAATGATCAAAAAAGTTTGAAAAACATGATATAAATTGTAATAAATATGTTACAACAAAATATATTAAATGAATCAAGAATAAGTAATGCACATGTATCTATGATTCTATTTATAAATTAGCATGTTTATCAGGACATATGTGCAGAGAGTGAAACATTAAAGCAATTTTATTTCTATTTATAATCAACATGGAAAATAAAATTATAAGTATTTACAAATTTTAATAAGTTCATGTAGAATAATTTGATTCCCCCAAGGAAGTTAGGATATTGGGTGAGAGGCTTGACCAACATCAAACCATGTGAAGGTGTGATTTAGATGTGAAATAATTTTGATATCTAAATAGGGATATTGTAATGTATTAAATAAATGAGACAGAGGTTCATATGACTAGTCTACCATTCAAAATAAAGGACTAAGATGCATAGGAATAGGTGTGTGGTAGGGGACATGTGCATAGTGTGCCATTGTCTACTTGTTGGAATTTTGTCTTGATTGACTGTATTATTTTTTTTCCAATTGGAATAGTTTTTGATATATATGAAGATTGATTTAAACTATATATTTTATCTTGTTACACACTCATAATGCCTTGTGATATGTATAATGCCTTGAAAATATGATATGTACTGAAATGGAAAGCTAGATGACATAAGCAAAAAATATATTTAACAATAGACAAAGATGCTTATAGGTTCTAATTTTTAATTTTTACAGAATGTTCTACATTTTTTTGATATTTTTAGCATATATTAATGTTTTTTTATTTTTAATATTTGAAATAAAATAAGCATGCATGAAATAAAAATCTATGAAAATTAATATAAATCATGGTTTGAAAGAGTAGAAGGAGGGGAATATTCAAACAAACCTAAAAAATATACTAAAGTAAAGCATGACAAGGAGGAAGGAATATGAGATGCCACAAATGTAAATTTAAAATTTGAAAAATATGGAAATCATAAGCATGTGAATTCATGTAGAATTATGTAAATGTCATCATGAAAGTACATATGATAAATTATATCATGTGTGGGATGACATAAAAGATGTGTAAAATTTGAAAGCATAGTAAGATGGTTGTCGTAGGTTGTTTAAATGGGTTGAAGCAAATGACAGGATCAAGTGCCCCAAAATGAAAGGTGAAAAAATAAAAGGCTAGAAGAATTTGAATAGGTGTAGAAGAATAAACAATAAAAATATGAGAAATCAAATAAGTTATGTACAAGTAGGGACTATGTCAAAAATGTAGTCAAGGGAATTGTGTTAAGGATGATAGTAGGATGGGTTGCTAAAACATGTCAAACTAATGATCTCATAAATAGGACATCATAGATGTACCAAACTTATTGATAATAAGGATCCATCTCTTATACCATATAAATATTTCCTTGTGTATAAGTATCTAAATATGAGTAAGAACCATATGTTTTCAAGTAGCCTTTTGAGTCATTATGTATAAATATATCCAAAATTGTATCCTTATGTAATAGAGGAGATAAAGCAATGACCTATACATGTGTAGGAACCTTTTGAATAACCTATACATGTGTAGTGATTGCTATCTTTCTTTCCTGTGTTAAATTATCATGCGTAACCATGTGATGTTCAAAATTAGATTGAAAAATTGAAATATCATCATTCTCATTAGTAGGTGAAGGAAATGTAATATACTCATGTTAATGTATATTTTTAAAATCTAATTTTTGAGTATGACTCTTTGAATGTGAATCATCATCCTGAATAGTAGTGTAAACTAGATCACTATCAATTTTATCAATAAATGTACTAACCAAATGTTTAAAAATAAGAGGAGATACCATAGGTGCCAATGGATGTTCATATCAAATGCCTAAAATTTTAACCACTTGAGTAACATGAATATACTTTAGACATTTGTGAAATGTAGAATGAACCAATCTAGTTATCTGTAACCAAAGTCTTCATAGTAACATATCAAAGGCACATGTGCTTTGAAACATTAAGAAATAAGTATGAAATATGAGAGGGACCACTTGTAATGGAAAAAAATGTGTCCAAGAGTATTTTTTGTGTGGCCATCAAATGCCTTCAAAACTCTAGATGTATGTTGAATATCCTTTTCTATATAACCAAGAGAATGTAGAAGTGTTATAGTGCACACATTCTAACTTGATTGATTGTCTATCATTACACTATGGATGGGTTACATGCTAACATATGATCTAATAAATAATGCTTGTATATAAAAATTATCATCAATAGTTTTTAAATCATTAAATGTTATGCATGGTCTCGATGCTAGCTTGATCATAATTGTACCAATAATGATATCAAGTGGATGCCCATATGAATATGGAGGAGGATGAGAATTATATGCCTAATGTACCTCAAATTTTTTCTTGTTATCTTGTGCCCCATGATTAGGAAAGGGATCTTGATACATTTTTAGTTATGTATTTTCATTTTCTTATGTCTTAGCCTCTTAAATATGTGTATTAATATAAATGATATTACCATCAATGAGATATTGTATTTTATGATTGAGCTTCATGAATATATTAGTATAATGTCCCAAAAATATATGATAGTCACAAAATGTAAACTTGTGGGTGAAACCCTAATTTTAGAGATCTACTTATATATTTCAATCTGTTGTGAATTTTCTCACAATTTTTTTACTAAAATTGGGGAATTAGTCAATGAAATCATTAAAAAACAATTAGAATTTTGAGGTCAGTTTTGTGTGATTTATTTTGATTATAGTTTTTTCATAAATTTTCTCTATAATGTGTAATTCAAGGAAAATTTCTAAGTTATTTACATTTTCAGAAAGATTATAAAAATATATCTTAGGTACATTCTTTATACTTTCTAATTTGAGGCTAACATAAGTAAACAAATTCTTGGTCAAAGTTGGGTCAAAAATGCCAATCATGGTTAACATTATTAAGCCCTTTTATGGTAGGACCACAAACTAGGGGCTGAGGAAAGGGCACTAAAACTCCAAACAAAACTCCTCACAAGAAAGATATGGAATTAGAAAGGTGAATTACTAGATCCTTTGTACCAGGGTTCTCTGAGATAGATCATAAAGTGAGCCAACTTGACTATAGTGTGTAAGGCATTTAAAGTGATATACAAAGCATACAATCTGATATGAAAGCTATAAAATCTAGTTTGGAAAATATCATGATGGACTTACAAAATATTCATCCAAATCATCCAATTATCACTATTATACAACACCACCAAGGTGGATCTCCCAACCAACATAATCCAAAACCAAGTATCTTTCCATAAAATAACCTATTAGTAAAGGTAGATATGCACAAAATTGATGGAAAGGATCCACTCAATTAGATCAACCAAATGGATATTTTTTTGATTTCTATCAGATCTAATGTGGATATAAGGTTACCATAACATCCTTGTAGTTATAAATTTAATAATTTATTTGGTATCCATGGTTGTATGTTCAAAATAGAAATATGACTCTCAGTGTTACTTGGTCAATTTTTATAGAGGAAATATAATTACACTCTATCAATAATGTGATAGAAAATTACTTTAACCAACTAGGAAAATTGCATGAAAATGGATTAGTCAAGGATTATATTGATCATTTTTAGAACATATCTTTATGTGTGGATATAATTTTTGATGAGAACCTAAATGACCCATTTTTGGGTGACCTTAAGGACCACATTCAACATGAGTTACATGTTTTTAATCCATGTAAGGTTTATAGTTATATTATCATAGAACATAAGGCTGAGGAAAAATTCATAGCCAAAAAGAAGAATCCATTCACTCACTTTAAATATTGTAGCATATAAAAGCCATCATTTCCTCCACCTACTAGATTTACCCCTTAACAAATTGAAGAGAATCATGCAAAAGGATTATGTTTCAATTGTGACAAAAAGTGTAACAAAGGACATGAATGTGTTGAGAAGAAGATATTATACACTGATGGATCCAATAAAGATGATGAAGAGGATGATGCCTCTAATGATGATGAGGAATAAATAGAGGAGGTAATTAAATATCCCTAACCTACAAATTATTTTCATGCACTTTTAGGTATTAACACTCCTGAAATACTTGAGGTGGTGGGTTTCCTCAAGAAACAAAAGTTAACAGTGTTGATTGACTCAAGGAGTACATATAAATTCATCAACCATAAGTTGGCCACTAGATTGAACTATTTAATTTACCCATCACCATAATTTCAATTCATGATTACAAATGGTGGCATAATCAATTATTTAAGGAAATTCCATAGTATTAAGCTTTCTATGGGTGAGTAAAATATAGATTACCCTATGTTTGATATTACCATGTGTGGTGTAGACATTGTTTTAGAAGTCCAATGGCTCACAACGTTGGGTACAACTAAGATGAAATTCTAAGAAATATTCATACACTTTCATTCTGAAGGAAAGAAAATTAAACTACATGGATTACAGGCAAAATCTCCATAATTGATTAGTTCACATCAGATGACAAAGATGCTAAAAAAAGGGTAGAAGTATTTATAGCAAATTATATTCCATAGAAGTTCAACCCATAAAGGCATATACACATCCTAATCTATAAATGATTATTGATGACCACCCATTTATTTTTGAAGCCATGTAGAAAGGACTACCACACAAAAGATAACATGATCATGCCATTTAACTAATTTCAAGGAGTCAACCACCAAATATCAGACCATATAAATATCTATACTCACAAAAGAATGAAATAAAAAATATGGTCCATGAGATGTTGGAGGTAGGAATCATTAAGCATGACCAGAGTGCATATTCATCACTAGTGGTCATGATGCGTAAGAAGGATGACACATGGAGGATGTGCCCAAAATAAAGGGAACTCAATAAGTACAACATCAAAGATAATTTTACTATTCCAGTAATTGATGATTTACTTGATGATTTTCATGGTGCTATTTATTTCACAAAATTGGATCTTCATTTGAGGTACCATTAAATTAGAATTAGGGATAAAGATGTTCATAAAACTACTTTTAGAAATCATGAGGGACATTATGAGTTTTTGGTAATACCATTTGGTCTTAAAAATGAAACATCTACTTTTTAGTGCTTGATGAACACTATTTTAGGCCTTTTTAAGGAAGTTTGTGTTAGTTTTATTTGACGACATATAGTAACACATAGGAAGCACACTTTCAACATGTGAAACATGTGTTGATAATTTTGGAGTAGCATCAGCCTTATGCAAATCCATCCAAATGTGTTTTTGGAGTACATGAGGTAGAGTACATGGGTCACATTATATCACATGAAGGTGTCAAAGTTGATCCTCAAAATATAAAATTTATGGTGGAATGTCCAATGCCCCAAAAATATTAAAAACCTCCAAGGGTTCCTAGGACAAATAGGTTACTACCAAATATTTATGAAAGGTTATGCCAACATAGTAAATCCACTCAATACATTGATAAATAAGGATGCCTTACACTATAATTATGTATCCATTAAAACATTTGAGTAACAAAAAGTAGGTATGCGCACCACCCCAATTTTAGCTACTCTAGACTTATCAAATATGTTCATTATTGAATGTGATGCTTCTAGATTAGGGTTGGGAGTAGTACTAATGTAGGAAGGAAGAACCATTACATTTTGGAATAATCAATTCAAAGGTAAGAATATATAAAAACCTATCTATGAGAAATAAATTATGGCTATTCTTCATGTAGTCAAATAATGGAGGCCCTATATGATGGGTAGAAACTTTAAGTTGAAAACAAATCATGATAGTCTCAAATAATTTTTAGATCAAAGATTATCATTTGAGTAAAAACAAAAATGGGTAAAAAAAATTTTGGGTTATGATTTTTAAATCATATAAAATAAGGGTAAATATAATGTAGTATAAGATTCACTATACAAATTGGATACATCCACAAAAGCATTAATTTGTATAATATCCATGTTGCAGGTAGATTCGTTGGATGAAGCTAGGTTAGAGTAGGATTAGGACAAAGATACTCAAGTTATGATTTATAATATACAAAAAGGTTATATAGCCTCTAAAAAATTTGAATGTAAAGGTAATTCCATATGGTATAAGGATAGGTTATACTTGTGTAAATATTTAAGGTGAAGTATAATTTTATTGCAAAGTTGCATACATCTCTAATTAGGGGACACTCCAGGTTCTTGAAAACTTATCATATAATCAAGTGAGAAGTATTTTTGGAAGGAATAAATGTATATATACAAATTTTTGTGGTGGAATGACTGAAATGCCAACAAAACAAAGGTGAGATAGTTAAGACCCTATGTATGTTACAACCTTTAGTAATTCTTAGTCAAAGGTGGGAGGAGGTTTCCATGGATTTCATCACATGCTTGCCTTATTTTAAAGGTAACAATGTTATCTTGGTAATTATGGATAGGATTATAAAATATGCCCATTTTTGTTTCCTCTCACACCTGTTTATAGTAAGTATAGTAGTGACTATTTTTTTGGAGGCAGTTCTAAAATTACATGGAACCCCAATAATAATTATAAGTGATTGTGATATTATTTTCACTAGTAATTTTTGGACTAAACTATTTTCCTATTTGGGTAGTCAGCTAGCTCATAGATCATATTACCACCCCTAATATAATGGAAAAATAGAAGTGGTCAACAAATGTTTAGAGGGGTATTTCCATTATTTTGTATTAGATAAGTAGTAATGTTGGGTTAAATGGCTACCACTTGAAAAATGGTGGTATAACACATATTTACATACCTCTTATGAAAATTACCCATTTATATCACTATATGGTTACCATTCACTTTCTATCACTTATTCCTTAAGGGTGAAAACCAAGGGTTAATATGTGGAGAAGCACATTCAACATCAACCAGAGGTTTTGGCTAGTTTGAGAGAAAATTTAGCCTTGGCACAAAACATGATGAAGTAACAAGTAGATCAAAAATGTAGTGATAAATATTTTGACATGGGTGATGGGTTGTTTTTACGTTTATAGCATTATAACTAGAAGTCCTTGAAGTAACATAAAAAAGACAACACACTTGCTCCTAAGTATTATGGCCCTTATCATGTTGTATATAAAATTGGAAGTGTGGATTACAAGTTGGATTTGCCTCATTCATCTTGAATACACCTATAATTTTATGTTCCTTGCTTGAATAATATCATTGGATAGAAAGTTTTAGCCTAGATAGAGATAACAAAATTAGATGAAGAAGGATGAGTCATTTTAGAACTAGAAAAGATCCTATAAACACATACTAAGAGGTTGAGAACCAAAGAGAGTAAGGAATATCTGATCAAGTGGAAGAACTTGAGCAATGAGGATGTAACTTGGGAGGGTGAATATTTTTTTTAATAGCATCCAAAATTGTTCAACATTGAGGACAACATTGGTTTGAAGTGGAAGGGCATGCTACACCCATAACCTATTACATGTATTGGGATAATAATAACTAACTTGTGGCTTACTTATCCCTTTTTGATATCATATCAAATTTCTCTATGCATTAATTTGGTTAATAAGTAAGCCTATGGAGTAACCATGGCCTAGGTAGACTATATATAGGAGGTAGTGGGTAGTTTTTTATCATCAGATTATGAATCATACTCCTATTAAATCTTGTGAAGGTTTCCCCATCGAAGTGGATTATCTTTTATTCATATATTCCACTATATTTTAGTCATATTGTGATCTATTTATATTATTATACTTTATATTTGAAGTAATTTACATTATAAAAACACATGAGGAGGTGAAGGTAGCCTTGAAAATTACCTCTATGGTGAAAATTATAATTGTAGTAGCTACTGTGGTTGGGTTATTGAATTAAATGTAAATTTATCATCATTATTAATTTCATTAGGTTTTAACTTGAAATTAGGCTTTCCTTGAGAGTTAATAGTATATGTACAAGGAACATTAGAGCTATACTTGAGCTTGTTTAATGCAATAAATTTGACCTCACATTCCTTAACTGTATGACATAACTCATAAAATGATCTAAACTTATAAAAAATGATAGAATCTTGAAGAGGAGTAAGAAATATTTAAGTGAAAATGCCTTGAATCTCATTATTTTCCATTTTATCTAAAATTTTGGCTAGCACGGTCTTGTACCTTAGAACATATTCACTAATTATCTCATTTTGACCTTGCTTAAGATTTTCTATTTGAACATAGGATAAATTCTCACCAATATTTATAGAAAAATGTGTCAAAAACTATTTTTCCAATGAGTTTAAAGTTATAACTTATTGAATATGAATATCATAAAATCATGTAAGAGCATAATCCTTGAGGCTTCTTGGAAAGTGCTTGGTTAACAATCTATAATTATTTGAATAATCTAACATGTTACATGGAAGGCACATAAATGTTGTTTAAGATCAAATTTGAATTCATATATATGAATATTAGGAGCCAAAAATCCAACTGGAAGAGGGTAAGATGTAATTTTAAGAACTAAAGGGTTGTGTAGTATATTACCAAAATCTAAGGAAGGACTAGCATGAGAAATGGTTTGCTCAATTTTAGCTAGCTTGGATTGGAAAGGAAGAAAGGCTTGCTCAAGAGAGGTGTAGGAGATGGTAATGAGAGTAGTATATGTAATATGAGTGGGCATAGGCATGGATAATTGAGGTAAAACATGATATGTTCCCAAATAAAAATGGGTAGAAGTCATTAAAGGTGCATAAATAGGTATATGCTTAATGGTAGAAGTAGTAAAATTTGGGGTAGGGGTTTGCATGACTATAAAAGGTGAAGGTTAAGTGGAGGAGGATAAGTTGGCTTTGTATTCAACTTGATATTTGATAAGTATGAAAGTAATTTTTCTCACCACATGAGGGTGAACTTGAAGACCTTGACAAAATGAGGATAACTCTTTCACTTGTGCTTGATTTAATTTTTATTCAACATTTAAATCATTATATGCTTTATTATTCATTATCATATTCAACATTGGTACTATTATTATCAGTTTCAATTACAAATTATTTTTCCTCATAAATTTCCATTGTATAAGATACCAAAGGGAGATCCATATGAGAAAAATAAATACCACTTATTCTAGCACTATAGCTTAGAGGCATACAATAGATTGCAATGTAACAAAATATACAATAAAATAATCCAATATATGATATAAGAATATAGTGAAATAAAAAATAAAGGATGAAAAGGTTGATATATAATGGTTTTTAATGATGTGTAGGATCTCAAATATATTTATTCATCTATTGGAAAGTGTCAAACCAATATTTCAAAGCACTGACTATGAAGGCCAAAGCCAAATAAACATAGTTTCAAGGGTAATATGAGAGTAATTTATTTAAGATAAATATTTATTAGTGTACTATATAATTAAACATAAGGTATATATTTTTAGTTTGTGTAAATAAGGGGATCTTAAAATCTATGACTAGGTCTATATAATGGGTGAGTATTGAAGCAAACTCCTCATGCCACGATGTCTATAAACAATAGAATAAGTTTGTAAACATGACATCGTGTAGTATGTAAATATAATAGATATGATATTATATAATTATATAATAAAATATATAAAATAAGTAAAATCAATTTAAAAATAAAAATTGATTTTTTTTGGATAGGAAACAATAAATTTCAACTTGAAGTTCGAAAGAAAGAACCTATGTATCAAGATTTATCCTAGGTGAAATGACAAAATAAATTTCAATGTCAGATTATTTGAAGTTAAATTTTTTTTGAATAGTTAAGTTATGGATAATATACAAGGTTGAGTATTGTATTATTTCAATGCCAATAATTTAAAAAATTAAACTAAAACCCTAGGACAAAAACCAGTAAGTGTTACAATGTTCTATTCTAAAAGTAGGTTCAACAAAATGTTTACCCTTGGAATTAATTCAATTTATTTAAATTAAATATAAATTATTTTAAACTAAAAATATAATATAAGGGATATAAATAAATTATCCTACTATAAACACAATGATATATAAAATTTATAGAAGTTATAAATTGTTAAATATTGAAACTAGGGTTAGAGT